>CM059193.1:59730524-60168767 GCA_030323885.1 Branchipolynoe longqiensis | reverse complement strand
GGGAGGGTGTCTGGCGGGAGGGGGTGTACCAGTCTCCTCGGAATCACTTCCGGTGCTCTGTGCCTAATACAAATATACAACTTTCGCTGGACCTCGTCTCCATAGCCACTCCTTCATCCTATCTCCGACCACCACGCATGCGCCGGATATATAACTCCATCTCCAAGTGTCGAGGAGACCGGGTTCCGAGTCAGAAGTCCAAGCTAGAGTGGCTGGTGTAGTGTCGCCCTCTGGTGGTGTATGGACCAACCTCAGCCAGGGCTACACAAAAACGAGGCTTATGCAAGATTTTGGTAATGTCGTAGGGCGGGGGGGGGGGGGAGGTTAAAATGGGAAATATTGTGCCTAGAGAGGGAATCGAACTCACACCTGTTGCATGCCAGGGCAGTGTGCTAACCATTCCACCACCGAGGCTCCCTGATATCACCCCGCTATCTACGCCTACCTGGCTATCTGGCTCCTTGCCTGATAAGTCAGAGCAGACTACTACACTCAACCCCCTGGACTTGTAAGTTGTGTAATGCTTACAATCACATTATACACAGGCAATGCACTTACATATACATACACAGGGTAGGTTCAACAACCATACAGTACATGGCTTTTACAGGATCTTGGTCACTGCACTAGTGTCCTGGAGGGGTGATGAAAATGGGAAATAATGTGCCTAGAGTGGGAATCGAACCCACATCTCTTGCATTCCGGGTAAACATGCTTGTGTGTATGCAGTTTTTTTGCAACAATTACAACCTACTGAATATATTATGCAATATCAATAATACATCATTTCCACATCTTTAGTTTTTTTGGGGGGTACATTACTTGTTTAAGCAGGGTAGATTTCAATCGTGGACAATTGGTCTTCCTCATTCCACTGCTCCTTGCCCTATCCTAGTAATGCTGAGTTCCTGGACAGGAAGTGACAAGTTTACATTTTTAAGTCATTGATTTGACTTGACCAGTGTTCGAAACCACGATCCCACAATTTACCAACACGGGAGACGGATGGGACGCTCTCACTCATTCGGCCATCTGGTCTGGTAAATGCTTTGAATTTCCCCTGGCTCAAAGTTGTATAGGCTAAGAAAAGCATCCATTTTCCAAAAGCAAACACGCTATTGAGATCTGAACCTACATATGCAACTTAGAGATGAATGCACGTGTTAAGTATTTGTTGCTACAAAGAGGGATGTACTCAGTAAATTGAATAGAACCTGCTAGAGTTGAAACCTATCGGGGTATTGACAAGCACACCAAAATTAATTTAGCATGCTTACACTTGAAAATGATCGTGAGTTAGTTGTGCTAAAGCAAAGTTAAACTAAATGAAAGGTACATTATACCAATCAACCTTTATCGATTTGTTGTGTCTTTTTGTTATTTGGTGGTAAATATGTTTATTCTGCTGAATAAGTCTTTTGTCAGTGCTGAAGTACAGGTCTTCCATCCATTTTTCAATTCAGAGTTATTTACACAAAATAATTCTCTTATATCTAAGAAAATGACAGAAACTCAAAACGATTGGACTATGCAGCTTTTATCAATGAAGATAACACAAGAAAAGAGACAATATTTTGTTAGAGCAATCGCCAACAAAAAAACCCACTGGTCCGCCAACTAGTTTCAGGCACTACTGCCACCTAGCGGTTGTTACGCAGACATGGGTCGTCGGCAACAATGAGATAGCTGCCCCTGAGGTCAGAATATGTATAACGCAGAAGTTGGTTACTGCGCAGAGGCGGGCACGCGGGGGAGTTGAGGCCAACGGCTATTTGCAGCACTCACCTACTAACACATCACCAACAACTAGTTCCAAATTCGCAACACATCCAGACTCAGTGGATGCATTTGCGGTTTGGGCTATTTTCCGTTCCAACCAGTGGTCCACAACTGGTTCATCAAAGGCTGTCGTATGTGCTATCCTGACTGTGGGAACGTTCATAAGAAAGACCCCTTGCTGCTTATAGGTAAGAGTAGCCTATGTGGCAGCAGTGCGTTTCCTCCAAGAAATATGTCAGAATGATTATGTTTGACGCCCAATAGCTGAGGATAACAAATTATTAGCTCTAGAGGCGTCATTAAACGAAAAAATCTTTCCTTTTCACAACTTCCAACACTTCCTGATCCAATCACTCCATTTATCATTTTGTTCAATATCTATGAGTTCGCTTCGTCACTGCATTACTTGAAGGACACAAATGTTTCTAATTGTGTATTCTTGATTATTTTGAGCAGGAATATACAGAAATGAATGATTGTTATTAGCACAATTTCTTGGGGTGTTTTTTATTCCGTCGGCGTGTGGCCGACTATCTGGAGGAGGGATCACTCATCAGTCATATGAAGAGGTCCGTGAACCTGCATAGTCCTATACAGCGCAACAGCCACATATTGGAACTCTTACTTAAAGGGGCATATTCCTCTACATTGCAACCCCTCACATATTCAAACTCTTACTTAAGGGGGCATATTCCTCTACAGCGCAACACCTCACACATTGCAACTCTTACTAAAAGGAGCATAATCCTCCACAGCATAACACCTCACACATTGGAACTCTTACTTAAAGGGGCATAGTCCTCTATAACACAACAGCTCATACAATGGAACTCTTAATTAAAGGGGCATTGTACTCTAGAGCGCAACACCTCACACATTGGAACTCTTACTTAAAGGGTCATAGTCCTCTATGGTGCAACACCTCACAGATTTGGACTCTTACTTAAAGGGTCATAATCCTCTACAGCATAACACCTCACACATTGGAACTCTTGCTTAAAGGGGCATGTTCCTCTACAGTGCAACACCTCACACATTGGAACTTTTACTCAAAGGGGCATAGGCCTCTACAGTATAACACCTCACACATAGGAAATCTTACTTAAAGGGTCATATTCCTCTACATTGCAACACAGCACACATTGGAACTCTTACTTAAAGGGGTATATTCCTCTACAGCAAAATACCAGGCCGCCATCACCATGACCTGACATCCCATTCAGTCAAAGTATCCATAAACTATCCTAATAATGCTGAGGACCAGGCTAGGAAGCAACATTTATCAATTTTTAAGTCATTGGTTTGACTCGACCACCATTCGAACCCACAAACCCATGGGTTTGGGTACCCCGATCTCCCAAAACAGGAGACGGGCGCTCTACACATTCGCCCCCCCCCCTGTCTGGTCACATGCCGAAGATACAAATTACACATGCCGAACATCATGCCAAGATCCAGCAGGCAATATTGGATGGACCATGCAAAGATATCCAGATGATTGTAAGAAGATGCAATTTGCAGTTGAATGGCCATATTTCCCGTTCATCATGTCTGGCCAAAACCATCTTGAAAGGCACAGTAAAAGGTGGAAGAAAACAAAGCCACCAAAGGAGCAGGCGGGAAGGCAACATCAGGGAATAGACAGGCCTGGATTTTGGCAAGTCCCAGGCTGCAGTGGACAACAGGGGGAACTGGAGAAAATTGGGGGGCTAAGTCATCTTGTAGGTTTGCGTGTTCGAGTCTGTGCCAATGTAGGTAGGCTAAGGTGAAAAACAATACAGACGGAGAGAAAGAGAGAACGTAAAGCAAAGTAAGAGTGTAAGAAGAAAGAGTCCAAGCCCCTCTGGTTTATTATATATAGTACATGGGTTCATTGCAGAACATCACCCCACCCTTTTCCGCCAATGGGAAACAAGCATTCTTGGCCCCACCAATAGGGGGGATCCAGCATTCCTGGTCCCCATGGCTACCAGTGGTCTGCCCACCATCACCAAGCTGTGTAGCCCCCTCTAGCCACCACCAACCTTGACCCTGAGTGTGGTGATCCTACCCAGCAGATGGGGAGGGGGTAGGCCCTGAGTGCCCCTTACACACAACCCTGCCAGCACCACTATGTCTATTTACATCCCACTCAGGCACCACCAGCCCTTACATATATATATACATACATACATGCACCTGGTCACATATACCTACCTGTTTAGTAATAGAACATTTGCATTCCCCCCAATGCCATAAATTGGAATACTTTACAATCTGTTATGCCCCAATCAACCTCACGATTATTGGGATTGGGATTGGGGCTGATGATGATATATATCTTTGGATATATATGAAGTGCAAACATGGACAATCAATTTTGGCGTGGATATCCAGTCATTGACACTTTTCGGTAGAAACAGGTTGAATTAAACAGTCTTAATAGTTCCTTCTATGAAGCAACATATGCTTCCTCTCTCTTCTCTCCCTCTCCCCCCCCCATCTCCCTTCTTCTCCCCCTCCACTTCTCCTTCTCCTCTCTGAAGGTGGTTGAACTTACCGGCATCCATACTTGTCCTTGATGTTAACTTGGTATAATGTGAGTGAGCCATGATGTCAAATTACATTTTTGGATATGTTCAAAAGAGCGGTATGTTAGAGGCTGAATTTCGAACGTAGTAGAACGTACCTCTTAATGCACTCTAGCATACTCTAGCATACTCTAACATACTCTAGCATACTCTATCATACTTTGACCTACACAAAACCATAGCCATTCTATGTTGCGCATGCCGTTGTCACATAGCCGTTAGTGGACGTAGTTGAAAGTAGTTGAACGTAGTGGAGGCTAACATAGTTGAACGTAGTTGAAAATAGTTGAATATACCGGCATCCGTACCGTAACATATTTATCTGTATCATTCGGTGGGAAAAGGTGCCATACCTTAATGTATTTCAATGTAGGTTAACAAACTTACACCACATTTGACCCACATTTGCCTCCACTACATTCACCTACGTTCAACTACGTCCACTAACGGCTATTCGACCTGGGCTTAAGTGTCTTAATTGTGACAAGGTGATATTTTCATCGGACTGTGCAGATTTAATAATTAACTGCATACAAAGATAAATATCACATTATTATTATATCCAGGTTATATAATTAGTCTCCAAATAATATTTCAGTTGTGATACATAGTTCAAGCATAAATGATCAGAACAAATAGTCGATAATTTTGTTGTTGTTGTTTGTCCATTAGTTGTTTAAGCAGGGGAAATTTCAGTCATAGACGACTGGTCTTCCTCATTCCACTGCTGGTCGATAGAAAGCCCGAGCCTACACTTTTAACGACCCAAGGGATTTTTAACCTCCCACACCACATAGACATGGTATGAGAGCAACCGGCCTTTGATGACGCTGTAAGTTATACACAGTGGTGGAAATCCAAATTGGCAGAGCTGGGGGCACTGGGAATCGAACCACCGACCCTCAGATTAGAAGTCTGACCTAGAAAAAAGTCAGACACTCTAACCACTCTGCCACAGAGAATGCCACAGTATTAATCATGAATGCAGAACCTGGTGGTAAGTATTTTCTGGAGGCAAACAAGTTGAACACAGTCTCATTATGATTATCAACGACCAGTGGAATTGATTCTGATTCCGATGTCATGGGAAGACCCGGTCGCATTGGCAATGCCGAGATGAGATTCAATATATAGTGGGAATTGCGTGTATTTGTCCCGCCCTGAGTGGTGGGAGTGCGAGAGAGCGTGGGAGAAAGGGAGGATCGAGGGAGCTAGAGAGGGAGGGGGAGAGGGAGGGAGAGATGGACAGGGAGAAGAAGGGAGTTGGTGGATAGCGAGCGAGAGAAAGGGAGAAGAAGGAAGATGGTGGAGTGCGAGAGAGAGGGAGAAGAAGGGATATGGTGGAGAGCGAGAGAGAGAGGGAGAAGGAGAGAGATGGGGGAGAGCGAGAGAGAGAGAGGGAGAAGAAGGAAGATGGTGGAGAGCGAGAGAGAGAGAGGGAGAAGAAGGAAGATGGTGGAGAGCGAGAGAGAGAGGGAGAAGAAGGAAGATGGTGGAGAGCGAGAGAGAGAGAGAGGGAGAAGAAGGAAGATGTTGGAGAGCGAGAGAGAGAGAGGGGGAGAAGAAGGAAGATGGTGGAGAGTGAGAGAGGGAGGAGAAAGGAGATGGTGGAGAGTGAGCGAGGGAGAAGAAGGGAGATGGTGGACAGCGAGCGAGAGAGAGGGAGAAGAAGGAAGATGGTGGAGAGTGATAGAGGGAGAAGAAGGGAGATGGTGGACAGCGAGCGAGAGAGAGGGAGAAGAAGGAAGATGGTGGAGAGTGAGAGAGGGAGAAGAAGGGAGATGGTGGACAGCGAGCGAGAGAGAGGGAGAAGAAGGAAGATCATGGAGAGCGAGAGAGAGAGGGAGAAGAATGAAAATGGTGGAGTGTGAGAGAGAGAGGGAGAAGAAGGAAGATGGTGGAGAGTGAGAGAGGGAGAGAGGGGGAGAAGAAGGAAGATGGTGGAGAGCGAGAGAGAGAGGGAGAGGGAGAAGAAGGAATATGGTGGAGGGCGAGAGAGAGAGGGGGAGAAGAAGGAAGATGGTGCAGAGCGAGAGAGAGAGAGGGAGAAGAAGGAAGATGTTGGAGAGCGAGAGAGAGAGGGAGAAGAAGGAAGATGGTGGAGAGTGAGAGAGGGAGAAGAAGGGAGATGGGGGAGAGAGAGAGGGATGAAGATGAAGAGGGATAGGGTAGGAGGGAGATGGAGTGAGAAAGAGGGAGGGAGAGTGAGTAAGATGGAGGAAGAGGGAGAGGGAGGGATGGAGAGGGAGAGAGAGAGGAACACAGAGGGAGTGGGAGGGAGAGAGGGAGAAGGAGGCAGATGAAGAGGGAGGGTTAGGGTGGGAGGGAGAGGGAGAGGGAGGGAGAGGAAGGGAGGGAGGGAGAGAGGGAGGAAGAGAGAGGGAGTGGGAGGGAGAGAGGGAGAGGGACGGAGATGGAGGGAGCGAGGGGGAGTGAGGGAGAGGGAGAAGGGGAGAGGGAGAAGAAGGGAGATGGGGCGAGAGGGATGGAGAACGATAGTGAGGGAGAGGGAGGGAGAAGGAGAGAGGGAGAGGGAGGGAGAGGGAGGACGATGAAGAGGGAGGGAGAGGGAGATAGGGAGGGAGAGACGGAGAGGGAGGAAGAGAGGGATACGGAGGGGAGGGAGGGAGAGAGGCAGGGAGAAAGCGAGGGAGAGGGAGGGAAATGGACAGAGCAAGAGAGGGACAGGTAGGGGGAGGTAGAAGGAGGGATAAGGAATCATATAGAGAGGGATGTAGAGATGGAAAGAGGGAGATGTAGTGAGAGGGAGTGAGGGAGGGAGAGAGGGAGAGAGACAGAGATGGAGGGGTAGGTAAGGGTGGGGAGGAGGGACGGCATGGGGATGGTTAGGTAAAGGCGGTTTGTCGAGGTGTCACTTTACTCATGGGATGTGTACAGTACTCATGAGGTGTGCACTGTACCCATGGTGTGTGTATTCTACTCATGATGTGTGCACTGTACTCGTGTGTGTTCTGTACTCATACTGTGGGTGCAATGTGCCCATGGGGTGTGTAATGTATTCATGATGTGTGTGCAGTGTAATCAGGGTATGTGCATAATGTACTCATGGTGTGGGTGTACTGTACTAATGATGTGTGTATTGTTCACATGTTGCATGTGTACTGTACTCATGGGGTGTATACTGTACTTATGATGTGTGTAATGTACTCATATTGTGTGTACACTGGACTCATGAGGTGTGTTCACTGTACTCATGTTGGGTGTACTGTACTCATGGGGTGCATGCATTGCATCCATGATGTGGGTGCACTCTACTCATGGTCTGTGTACTGTATGCATGGTGGGGTGTACTGTACTCATGGTGGGGGTGCACTGTAATCATGATGAGTGCACTATACGTACGATGTATGTGCAGTGTAAGATGATGGGTGTACACTGTACTCATACCGTGGGTACACTGTAACCATGGTGTGTCCACTGTACTCATGTTGTGTACGGACTGTAACCATGGTGTGTATGCAATGTACTCATGTTGGGTGTACTGTCCTCATGTTGTGAGTGTAACATATGCATAACGTGTGTGAACTGTACTCATGTTGGGTGTGTACTGCACTCATGTTTGGGTGTACTGTACTTATGATGTGGGTAATGTAATCATGGTGTGCGTGCAATGTGCTCATGTTGTATGTGTACTGTACTCATGATGTGTGTATTGTAGGTATGGTGGATGCGGTCTGTCCTCATGGTGTGTTTGCACTGTATTCATGATATGTGTACTGTACTCACGTTCTGGGTGCACTGTACTCATGATGGGTGTGAATTGTATTCGTGTTGGGTGTGCTGTATTCATTTTGTGTATGTATTGTACTCATGTTGTATGTGCTCTATACTCATTGAGTGTGTACTCTAATCATGTTTATGTGCACGGTACTCATGATGTGTGTAATGTACTCATGATGTGTGAGGAATTTACTTATGTCGTGTGTACTGTCCTCATGATGCGTGTGCACTGTATTCATGTTGTGTGTACTGTAATCATGTTGCATGTGATCTACCCATGGGGTGTCTACTGTACTCACGATGTGTGTGCATTGTACTCATGGTATGTGTACTATACTCATGATGTGTGTACTGTGCTCACGATGGGTGTGCACTGTACTCATGATGTGTGTAATGCAATCATGTTGTGTGTACTGTGCTCCTGGTGTGTGCATTGTATTCATGCTATGTGTAGTGTATTCATGGTGTGTACACTGTACTCACGGTGGGTGTAGTGCACTCATGATGTGTGTAATGCACTCATGATGTGTGTGATATGTACTCATGTTGGGGTTGTACTGTACTCATGTTGTGCGTGTGCTGTACTCCTGTTGGGTGTGCACTGTACTCATGATGTATGTGTACTGTACTCATGGTTTATGTACATTGTACTCATTATGTGTGTGAACTGTACTCATGGTGTGTGTGATACACTCATGGTGTGTGTACTGTACTCATGGTGTATGTGCATTGTGCTCATGGCGTGTGTATTGTACCCATGGTATGTGTACATTATACTCATGGCGTGTGTAGCGTACTCATGATATGTGTAATGTACTCATGATGTGTGTGAAATGTACTCATGGTGTATGTGTACTGTACTCATGTTTGGATTACTGTACTCATGGTGTATGCACAATGTACTTTTGTTGTGAATGAACTGTACTCATGTTGTGTGTGATGTACTCATGATGTGTGTACTGTACTCATGTTGTGGGTGCACTGTACTAATGGTGCGCATACTGTGTGCATGGTGTGAGTGTACTGTACTCATGTGGTCTATACTGTACTCATGTTATGTGTGAACTGTTGGGGGGCCTGTGGAGAACCTGTGTATGCGGCGTCTTATGGTTGCTTGGCGGGACACCAGTTTAAGCCTTGATGACTGGCCTGGTAAGAATGAACACACCAACATGGCGGTTCAAGACGCATCTCTCACTACAGGGCAGATGGGATGTCGCCAGATGGCTGTGGGAGGAGAGTGTGGTGAGTGGGGAAGGGGGCGGTGAGGAGGGAAAGTGGATGGGGAGGGGTATATCAAATATCCAGCCCACAGCCTCCCAACTCATAGTAGGTTGGATGATAACCTTGTCTAAATCCAGGCAACACCCGTTTCTGTTTGAATCTATTGTAAACAAGCTGTGGGTACCCTTGTTTCAATATGTTTATCTACTTGGGACAACACCTGCAAGACAATTCTGCAAGACAATGTGTTCATCTATTTTGGGATAGAGTTGAATATTTTGGAGAGAGTGGAACAATAAACAAGGTGGGGGCCATAGACAGCTTTAAATTCCATTCGTTGAAATCTTATTAATCTACATGAATGTATACATTATTCATCACAAAAGTAGTGGGCTGTTTGTTATAGAAGTGTTTGAACAATATTTTTAGCATATTAGAGTGCAAAATCATGTCGGTATTTCCATAATCGAGTCTTGAGACACTTTTTATATAATGGTTTATTTAGCAGCCTTGGCTCAAAGTGTCCCCACACACACGCCCACCGTCACACCAACACCCATTGGGTGGGAGCGTGGGTGTGGGGATGGGTATTGGTATGTTGATGGGTGTGGGGATGGGTATGTTGATGGGTGTGGGGATGGGTATGGATATGGGTGAGGGGATGGGTATGGTTATGGATATGGGTGAGGGGATGGGTATGGTTATGGATATGGGTGAGGGGATGGGTATGGATGTGGGTGTGGGGATGGGTATGGATATGGATCTGGGTGAGGGGATGGGTATGGTTATGGATATGGGTGAGGGGATGGGTATGGTTATGGATATGGGTGAGGGGATGGGTATGGATGTGGGTGTGGGGATGGGTATGGATATGGATATGGGTGAGGGGATGGGTATGGATATGGATGTGGGTGTGGGGATGGGTATGGATATGGATATGGGTGAGGGGATGGGTATGGATATGGATTTGGTGTGGGGATGGGTATGGGTATGGATGTGGGTGTGGGGATGGGTATGGATATGGATTTGGTGTGGGGATGGGTATGGATATGGATATACGTGTGGGGATGGGTATGGCCTTGGGGTGCCTTGTGAGTAACTAGATTGGGGGGTGAGGGGAGATGGCGACGATGTGAGAGTGCGATGAGGGAGGAAGGGAGATGTGGTGAGGGACTGATAGTAATCCTGGGGAGGAGGGAGGTGTGGATGACATAGAAGGGGTGTGTGAGATGGGGAGGGGGGATTAGGAATAGTGGAATGCTGATGAACCAAGAGGGTGTTGACGGGTGAGTGGGGAAAGGCTGATGGGGGATGGAAGGGGAGGTGAGGAGAGAAGTGGTCAGGGGAGAGAGGAGTGGGGGAAGAGAGGAGTGGGAGCGAGTGAGGAGTGGACGGAGAGAGAGGAGTGTGGAGAGAGAGGAGTGAGGGGAGAGAGGAGTGGGAAGGAGAGAGGAGTGGGGAGAGAGAGGAGTGGGAGGAGAGAGGAGTGGGGGGAGAGAGGAGTGGGAGAGAGAAGTGTGGTGAGGGGAGATAGGAATGGGGGGAGAGAGGAGTGGGGGAGAGAGGAGGGGGAGAGAAGAGTTGGGGAAAGAGGAGTGGGGAGATAGGATGGGGGAGAGAGGAGTGGGGGAGAGAGGAGGGGGAGAGGAGTGGGGGAAAGAGGAGTGGGGGAGAGAGGAGGGGGGAGAGAGGAGTGAGGGAAAGAGGAGTGGGGGGAAGAGGAGTGGGGGAGAGAGGAGGGGGGAGAGAGGATGGGGGAGAGAGGAATGGGGGAAAGAGGAGTGGGGGAGAGAGGTGGGCGGGAGAGGAGCGGGGGAAAGAGGAGTGGGGGAGAGAGGAGGGGGGGAGAGAGGAGTGGGGGAAAGAGGAGTGGGGGAGAGAGGAGGCGGGAGAGAGGAGTGGGGGAAAGAGGAGGTGGGGAGAGAGGAGTGGGGGAGATAGGAGTGGGGGAGAGAAGAGTGGTGAGGGGAGATAGGAGTGGGGGGAGAGCGGAGTGGGAGGGGAGATAGGAGTGGGGGAAAGAGTATTGGGGGGAGAGAGGAGCAGGGATAGACAGGAATGTGTTGAGAGAGGAGTGGGGGGATATAGGAGTGGGTGGAAAGAGGAGTGAGGGGAGAGAGGAGGCGGAGAGAGGAGTGGTGAGGGGAGAGAGGAGTGTGGGGAGAGAGCAGTGGGGGAGAGAGAGGAGTGGGGGGAGAGAGGAGTCGGGGGAGAGAGGAGTGGGGGAGAGGGATAGAGGCATGGGCGGAGAGAAGAGTGAGGGGAGAGACGAGTGGAGGAGAGAGGAATGGTGAGGGGAGAGAGGAGTGGGGGAGAGAACAGTGGAGTGAGAGAGGAGTGGGTGGAGAGAGGAGTCGGGGGAGAGAGGAGTGGGGGAGAGAGGAGTGGTGAGGGGAGAGAGGAGTGGAGGGGAGGGGAGGGGGGAGAGAAGAGTGGGTGGAGGTAGGCGTAGTCAGGACCTGAATTATTAAATCGATACAAAAGTAACATAAGCCGATAATATGTGAATCAGGTCTGTGAGTTCTTGTTGTCCAATTTAGCATAATTTTACAACTGTGTAGCATTGGCTTGCAGGACTTTGAACCCCGGCAGAGTCATACCAATGACTTGCATAATTGATACTTGTCGCTACCTAGCCTGGCACTCTACATTAATAGGATAGAGCAAGTGCTGGTTTGTTCAGTATCAGGATAATCTGCCAGGTCGAGTCACATTATCCTGACACTTAACGAACCGGTCATTGATGCCGAATGCCGGGCTAGGTAGTGAAAAGTCTCAATCGTGTAAACCCGGTACACATCTCCCGTATAAAACCTAAAACTGCCCGTTTCGCGAGAAAGTTTGAGTTTTAGACCCCCTCTCACACCAGAGCCTTCCGATTCACGACTTAAGACTCAGTTTTAGGTCTTATCCGGGTGTACCGGGTTTTATAAGATTCGAAAAATGAAGCGGCCAGTTTTAGTTGGGAAACTGGACGGGTCGGGTTGTAACGGGTCCCGTTAAGGCAGTCAGTTTTAGTGCGTGAATCGTATATGGGAGGTGTGTACAAGGCTTAAGTCGTCGGTTTGACTCAGCCGGCGTTCGAACCCAATATTTCAAGCTGGGTATTATTAGGAAAGGACAATACTTAGTTTCCTCTGTTCGGACACATCCAGTCCAGTTATAAAAGAAAAACAAGGGCATTGATAATGTCACCGCCAAGATGAACTCCTTCCTCTTAGTCACGTAACTAATTTATTGCCCGATATTGGCTTTCGTCCCTGAAGAAATCTGAGCTCAGTATCGTGCCAATTATTCTGAGTGTACAGTCGACGTAAATTCCAGCTCAGAATGAATGTGAGGTGGATCCCTGTTTTGGGAGATCATGGAAGCCATAGGTTTGTGGGTTCGAACCCTGGTCGGGTCAAACTAATGACTTGAAAATTGACAGTTGCCGCTTCCTAGCCAGGCGCTATTACTTATTAGGCATTATTATGATAGGGCAAGGGCTGGATTGCTCAGTTTCAGGATAATGTGACTGAGTGGGATATCAGGTCATGGTGCTGGTGGCCTGGTATCCCAGTGGGACAGCCCATTAAAGTTGGCGTGAGTGCACACTGTCACACGTTGGTACCCGTCCTAATATGACCTTACCTGTTGGTAGGATATAAAACAACAACAACAAAATTGTTTAGGTTATACTGTAGTGGCACAACAGTGGTAGGGGATTTACTGTACGATTGGGGTTCGACCTGCGCTGGTCATCGTTAAGGTACCGGAGTCAGCAAAGCCCCAATAAGAATGCCTGTAGCTTCGTCAGCAAAGCCAGATTGGCATTGTCCGCCAAGGATTGGGGTCCGGTAATTGGTTGGGGAGCGGAGTGATGTACTGGCGATTAGGGATCGAGGGATGCTGAAGTCTGTATGAATGTGGGTGTGGGTGTGGGTGTGGGTGTGGGTGTGGGTGTGGGTGTGGGTGTGGGTGTGGGTGTGGGTGTGGGTGTGGGTGTGGGTGTGGGCGTGAGCGTGGTGTGGGTGTGGGTGTGGGTGTGGGTGTGGGTGTGGGTGTGGGTGTGGGTGTGGGTGTGGGTGGATGTGGGTGTGGGTGTGGGTGTGGGCGTGGGTGTGGGTATGGGTATGGGTGTGGGTGTGGGTGGGTGTGGGTGTGGGTGTGGGTGTGGGTGTGGGTGCATGGGTGTGGGTGTGGGTGTGTGGGTGTGGGTGTGGGTGGGTGTGGGTGTGAGTGTGGGTTTGGGTCTGGATGTGGATGAGGGTCAGGGTGTGGGTGTGGATGTTTGTGCAGGTGTGGGTGTGGGTGTGGGTGTGGATGTGGGTGTGGGTGTGGGTGTGGGTGTGGGTGTGGGTGTGGGTGGGTGTGGGTGTGGGTGTGGTTGTGTGTGGGTGTGGGTATGGGTATGGGTGTGGGTGGGTGTGAGTGTGAGTGTGGGTGTGGGTGTGGGTGTGGGTGTATGGGTGTGGGTGTGGGTGTGGGTGTGTGGGTGTGGGTGTGGGTGTGGGTGTGGGTGGGTGTGGATGTGGGTGTGGGTGTGGGTGTGGGTGTGGGTGTGGGTTTGGGTGTGGATGTTTGTGCAGGTGTGGGTGTGGGTGTGGGTGTGGGTGTGGATGTGGGTGTGGGTGTGGGTGTGGGTGTGGGTGTTTGTGCAGGTGTGGGTGTGGGTGTGGGTGTGGATGTGTGTGTGTGTGGATGCACACAATTCAACACACTGAAAATAGTGATGGTATAGGAGGTTCTAATTTATTCATTATGTTTGCCTGTTTCTGTCTTTCTAGTCCCTGCCTGGGTTCATATGCGGTTTTCCAGTCATGATATGATTCCAGGTCGCTCAACCCTATTATCTGAGTTGCTTGGCTATTGGTGGGCAGCGAGATGGGGTGTCCGATCCACACTCCAAGTTAGTTTCAGTAATGTTGAGCACGCTATCAAACTCCATCGGTCCAGGTGGCTGGGTTTAATCTATTTCCGCTAGGGGGCGATACTTAAAGCATTTACCAGTAGGTGAGGGCATTAGCCGAGCTGCCAGATGGTGTGGCACGGTACCAGTCACCATGTGCAACATATTTGGGAATTTTGGGGTGATTTTTATTTAATCCTATGCAACCAAACAGGTGACGGTTGCATTGGTACTCTGCAGCCAACAGGCTGCCAGGTACCACCTTGCTAGGTCATCTGACTGATACCCGGCTGGCGGGCTGCCGGGTATCAGCTAACACGGTCACCTGACTGGTACCAGGCTGCATTGGTACTCTACAGCAAATGGGCTGCCAGATACAAGCTATGATCACCTGACTGATACCCGGATAAAAACCTATAAATAAGGGTGCAAGTCGCCATGCTCTCTCTCTTTCATCACGACCACCAGCCAGACCAGATTATGTACATGTACCTGTAGCAACTCTGTTGGAATTCAAACAACTACGTGACTACAATGTTGTCTTCATGTGGATGGTTCAGACACTGAGCCAACAAGGATAGCAGAAGTCGAGAAGGGATATAGGAAAAGATACACAAGCTTGTCACATGGTTACCAGGTTTATACCCCTGTCACACTACAACGTAATGAGTGAACGTGAGCCTAACGTGGTGATATTTCGTCATTACGTTGATGGATGTTGGATTACGTTATGATGACGTCATAATGACGTTAGAGTGACGTCGAGCTACGTCACATTACGTCGTGTAACGTCGATTAACGTCGAGGTTTTGGACATGTTCAAAAGTTTCGACGTAGGACGAACGTAATGGTTTACGTTCACCGTACGTTCTGTTCACGTTCAGCGAACGTCAATGACGTTAAACGGACGTTATTCCAACGCTCCTCACTACGTTCAACTACGTTCCACTACGTTGACCCCCATTAAACCGAGTGCAAATTCCCACGGGGCGTAATGGGAACGTCAGGAGAACGTCAGGAGAACGTCAGGAGAACGTCAGGAGAACGTCAGGAGAACGTATTATGACATAGCTAACGTCACGTAACGTTCTTCTCGCGATGGAATAACGTTCATAACGTTCCGTGAGCGTCATTACGTTGACCTCTCTCGTTGAATGACGGTATCACTACGCTTTACCGACGTTACGCTCTAGTCCACTACGCTGCATCCACGTTCAACTTCTGCCCAAATTTGCATACTACGCCGAGAAGTTCAACGTTCTTCACGTTCTCCCTACGGCGACGTCGTTACGTCGTAGTGTGACAGGGCCATTACTACAGAACGCCAGTTGCGGGAGGCATGGTTGGGTAAAGCTAACAAGGCAAGGTGAGTATTCCCATTCCCATATATGCTACAATATGACGCGGTCTTGGTCTTGCGGTTTCAGATTGTTCCCAATTTCAAATTGTCCTTTACACAATGTGTATGCGTCAAAGTCAAAGTGTAGTTTCAAACTGCAGCTGCTTCAGTTTGAGAATGTTCCCGGTTTGAGAATATCCCCTATATAATATCAGGCTGGAGATAAACATTGGAATCAAATCTTCAACATTAAAATTGTTGTTATTCCTACTCTCGCATTCATTGCTCCATAAGTATGTGATCATATGAAAAGTGGAATCAGTGGGAATGACAATTATTTTCAGGTACAAAGGTTGTATTTAAACTCCATTTTTGGATTGGCGCTTACATGCCTTTGTGCCAGAACTCTTCATATGGGGTATTTTTTACTGGGGAGAGCGCCTCATAAGTGTTGTACTTCTGCTTTCTCCTTTTTCATGCAAAACATTACTGATATAAATATCAGCTTGTATGTACAATCATTATGTGGAAATAAATAAATATCTTCTCTTATCTCATATTATCCAGTGCATATTGTCGTGGGGGCGATGAAAATGGGAAATATTGTGCCTAGATCAGGACTCGAACCCACATCTCTTTGCATTCCAGGCCAGTGTGCTAACCATTACACCACCTAGGCTCCCTGATATCAACACACTACCCACGCCTACCTGTCTATGTGGTTCCTTGCCTGAGAGGTCAGTGCAGACCACTACACTCGTCCACCTGGAATTGTAAGTCTTTTAATGCTTACCATTACATACATACAGGCAATGCACTAACACATACATACACAGGGTAGGTTCAACAACCATACAGTGCAAGGCTTGTACAGGATCCTGATCACGGCAACCAGTGTCGTGGTGGTGATGAAAATGGGAAATATTGCGCCTAGAGCGGGACTCAAACCCACATCTCTTTGCACTCCGGGCCAGTGTGCTAACCATTACACCACCTAGGCTCCCTGATATCAACACACTACCCACGCCTACCTGTCTATGTGGTTCCTTGCCTGCGAGGTCAGTGCAGACCACTACAATATTGTAAAATTTCCCGATAATTAGACATTGGTGGGTAGTGTGAACTGGTCTATACAAGATTACAAATGGTCTATAAAGGTAAATCATGTAATGTGACCAAATGCATATGGTATTGTGTAGTGTTGGTGATCCTTTACTTAGTTTAGATAGACATTGTGTATTAATATATAGTGTGAGAGGGGCACTACTCTTAGTGTGATAGAGCCTTAGCAGCTCTGCTCACATACCCCCTCCCCCCCAACTGTTATTTAGGGATCACTGCACACCCAGACACAACAGGTCACTGTAGCTATAAACAACCAAGGCATGGATACAAGCATGCTGACTGTTCATTGGTAGATTGGAGAATGCTTATTGTTGATTGGAGGAGCTGGTCAGGTGTGACAGCCATCTTGGATTCATCAACCACTATATAATAATAAACCTGAGGGTGTAAGCTCTCTGTCTTTCTGTGCACTTTATACTCTACCTTTCTTCTTGCCTGTAGTGATTTCCTATTTAGCCTGCCCACACCAATTACAGCTGCCAGCCGTCGACTTTAGAATATGTTGTAATAGCACAATGTAGTGGTGTAAACAACATACACAAAACCTGCGTACAATCTCAATAATGTAGAAATGCTGTTTGACGTTGACGCATGCGCATTGCGAAAAGAATAATTTGAAACTGCATAGAATCTCAAACCATGACACTGGTCTTTGGCTATTCTGTTTCACCAAGGTTATTGCTGAAGTATTTATTGTAGACAATTCTGTTACAATACCATTTTAAAGTATGCACAATTCAGTGCAACACTTCTCTCATAAGGCGTAGGCGTCGGCCTACCCCACAGGACTCGGATGGGCAGAGTGAGGAAAAACACGATATAGTGATGGAGTAGATATTCATGAATGCTACGTTCTGAATTGATCAGTTCTATCAAATTCAATTACATATTCATAGACATTCATAAATATTCATAGCAATTGTATTTTGAACAATTGCTTTCTCATTCACTACATTGTATTTTTCATTTAATTTCTCAGCATCTATTTTCCAGTGACAGAAAAGTTTCCGATTTACCAAAAACAGGCGAAGAGTTCAGGCGCAAAACCACCTGAACGCCCATCTAAATAAACATGGAGACAAACATTGGAATCAACCCTTCAAAAAGTTGATATTTATATATTCCTACTGTTGTGTGTATTGCTCCATAACCATGTGATCATAGGCAAAGTGGAATTACTGAGTTTTAACATTATTTTCAGGTCAACATCTTTTATTTAAAGTAAATATTTGGATTGGCGTCTCTGTCGTTTTGCGTCTGAATTCTGTAATTCTTCTTGCTTACCCTAGAAATATTAAAAGAACTGCTGATGAAATCATATTAATGCTTATGATGCTATTTCAGCTTCCGCTTAGGATTAATTAAATTGATTTTCCTAGAACATTCTGAGCAGTTTGTATCTGCTGGTCCTTCAGGTAAAACAGAAGTTATGACCTGTGAGAGTACGATGTATGAACATGTGAAAGTACGACGTATGAACACTTTGACTTCTGGATACTGAACGCTTTATTCACCTCCAGGGCCCTAAACCACCGGCACCCTTTACCTCTGACATTATCTCAATTACATAGTCCTTTGTTCTCCACTTGTGCCTGGATGTCTTTTATGCATATATTACATGACCCACCACGTGAAGACGTCAGGGTTTGTGCACCTCCTGGCCCTATCCCTCAGTATAGACCATTTCATTGATATTTGTGCCTATAACCATATTCTTTTATTTGCCTTTGCTACTGTAGTGGATGTGTCTGCAAACATGTTAGGGAGTTGTGGTCCTGACCACAGTTTTAGGGTTTCTTGTGCGAGCAGGCAGACAATATGCTCTATGCCCTTGGAATTGACGTAGGGTGGGATGTAGCTCAGGTCGTAGAGTGTCCACCTGCGAAGGTGTGGATCGATATGTCAGTGGACCAATTTGCAGTTTGGGCTATTTTCTGTTCCAACCAGTGGTCCACAACTGGTTCATCAAAGGATGTGGTATGTCTTGACCATAGCTGCTTATCAGAAAGAGTAGCGGTGCGGCCGGTTTCCCCTAAATAAATATGTCAGAATTACCATATGTTTGATGTCCAATATCAGATGATGAAAATCAATGTGTTATAGTGGCGGTATTAAATAAATCAAGCTTTCTTTTGGAATGGACTAATTCTTCCTTCCCCCACTGGGTGGTGCTCGATAGCCTATATATTGCTCGCCCATGAAGGAGGGAGCTCAAAGGCTAGGTTTGAACCAGGGGAGTCAAACTTAACAGCGACGACAGCTTTATTTGTTCTCACTCGGGGAGGGAGTATAACCGGATTGATTGGTAACTTTGATTGTATTAGCACCTTTGACCATCTGTTGTAGCTCCTTTTAAACATTGCAACAGGACCATTGTGGGCCACCGGATTAGCCCACAATGATCCTGTTGCAATGAAAACATTCACAGAGATCTTGGGGTCGATTGCAGAGGAAACCATTACTAAGACCTTGGCATTTCCAAAACATATAACAAATCCTTGGTTTAATCTAACTTGTAAGAACGCTATCAAAGAGCAGAAAAAGGCACAACGTGTGTTCTTCCGGCGGCCTACCGTCTAGAACCATGTTCGCTTTATACTTCTAAGGGCTCGGGCTCGTTGAATTATTAGGGAGGCAAGGAGGCTGTGTTGGAGACAATATGTATCCAGCATAACCACTCGCACCCCACTTTCTAAAGTGTGGACCATGATCCGGAAAATAAAACAAAAATATGCTGGATCATCGGTCCAACACCTAAAACACAATAATATTCTTTTAACTTCCGTAACCGACATAGCCAACCTTCTTGCCAGTACTTTCTCCCAGAACTCATCTGTGCAGAACTGCCTTCCAGCCTTTGTGCAGATGAAGTTGCGCCTGGAATGACATTGTATAAATTTCAAATCTAATAACACTGAGCACTACAATAGTTTTTTCACAATAGATGAATAAAAGCATGCTTTAAATAGATCACACAACACTGCAATAGGTCCAGACAAAATACACTACCAATTTTTAAAACCCCTCGCATCAGCACCAATACAACTGCTTCTGCACATTTTTAATAATATTTGGCGCTCAGGAGACATACCAACCTCCTGGCAAGAGGCCATAATTATTCCCATCCCCAAACCGGGGAAAGACCATAGCGAGCCTGGGAACTACCGCCCGATAGCGCTTACAAGTTGCATTTGTAAAACTTTCGAATGAATGATTAACGATCGCCTCGTCTGGATCCTGGAGTTGGAGCACCATCTGACCGACTTCCAGTGTGGTTTCAGGTGGGGGAGGAGTACCCTCGACCACTTGATCGGATTGGAGTCATTCGTTCAAAATGCCTTCATAGATAAAGAACATGTTGTGTGCGTATTTTTCGACCTTGAAAAGGAATATGATACAACATGGAAGTACGGCATCCTGAAGTATTTGTTTAGTATGGGGTTTAGAGGGCGCTTGCCCATTTTCATTTCTAAATTTCTATGCTACCCTCAATGCTACCCTCTCTGATCCTTTTGATCAGGAGATGGGAGTACCTCAGGGTAGCATTCTATCTGTTAGTCTTGTTGGCATTAAAATTAACAATATAGTAAAATCCATAAAGAGTACTGTATCCTGCAGTCTCTATGTAGATGACTTTTTAATATGTTATAAAGGTAAAAATATGAACACTATAGAACGGCAGCTGCAATTAAACATAAATAGCCTTTTCTCATGGGCAATGGAAAGTGGCTTTAGATTCTCCAAATCGAAAACCATTTGCATGCACTTTTGTTTTTTACAGACTTTGCACCATGAACCTAATTTAACAATTGGAAATGATCCCATAAAAGTTGTCAAAGAGACCAAGTTTTTAGGAGTCATCTTTGACAACAACTTATCTTTTATCCCTCATATTAAGTATTTAAAGTCCAGATGCCTTAAGGGACTGGACATTTTAAAAGTTCTAGCCCACACACAGTGGGGAGCAGACAGCACTGTCCTGCCCCAATTATATAGAACATTAATACGTTCAAAATTGGACTATGGCTGTATTGTTTATGGTTCAGCCAGGAAATCATACATATCACAGTTAGACACTATACACCATCAAGGCCTTCGGCTGGCCCTGGGGCCGTTTAGAACCTCACCCATCCAGAGCCTTTATGTCGAAGGCCGTGAACCTTCCCTTAAGAGTAGAAGGCTCAAACTGTCTATGCAATATGTGACAAAATTAAAAGGAAATATTTTAAATCCTGCATATAAGTACATTTTTATGCCACCATATAGACGCCTCTATGAATCAAGGCCAACATAAATAAAGCCAGTAGGCCTCAGAAGAAAGCCTCATTTGGAGGCCGTGAGGGAAAATCTACATAACATAGCACCCTCACAATATTCAGATGTTCCTTCCTGGCAGCTGAGGAAACCAAACATCATCCTCCAGCTGGCCATGTCGAAGAAATCTCAAAAGCACCCACTCTCATATCATGAAAGCTTTATCGATGTGCGAAGTGCTTTTAGCTCCCACCTAGCAGTTTACACTGATGGGTCAAAGACAGACAACAGAGTCTCTGTGGCAGCAATCATCCACGGACGTGAATTAGGTATGCATATTCCAGATCAGAGTTCCATCTTTACTGCTGAGGCACGAGCACTCCTACTCACCTTAGAGTGCATCAAAACCTCAGCCAGTCATAAATTCATCATTTTCACTGACTCTTTTTCCTGCCTTCAGGCTTTAAACAATTGGAAACTGGATGACCCAATACTACTTGAAGTACTCATTAAACTAAACTCTCTTTCAATAGTAAAATAATTTGACATTCACCTATGTTGGGTGCCTAGTCATGTGGGTATCCCAGGAAATGAGAGAGCAGATCAAGCGGCCACTCGAGCCCTGACTGCTCCTTTGGAACACTGTCATATTCCCCACTCTGATCTGAAACCTACCATTCAAAAATACATCTGGAACCTATGGCAGATCGAATGGGATGAACATCCAAACAACAAACTCCATAGAATTACCCTCTCCGTGAACGGACTGCCATATTGGCCACTCGTGGCTAACACACGTGTTTCTGCTCAAGGGGGGACCCTCCCCCTGAATGTATTGGATGTCAGTCCCCACTGACATTAAACCACAATTTATTCAACTCTGTGGATGTCATGGCCCTGAGACAACACTTTTACACTGCAAACAACATGCATAACTAAAGTAAAACAATAAAACATTTTAGCCTTTTTGAGGGCAGCTGGTTTGTACCACCTCATATAGGTTTTTTAAACAAATTTCATCAGTGAATAATACTATCAATTAGAATTGTATTTAGCTTGACCAGAAACTATTATGATTGTGAGTTTAGAAAATTCATGAGTGTCCATTGACACAAAATTGATTGTCTACTTTTACATGTAAAAGCGATGGTTTGAACAAAATCAAACATTTCTCACCGTGAATATGGCCTATGCTGCCGACACGGCGTAAAGCAACCACCAATCAATCAATCAAGCATTTTAAACATTGAATAAAACTCTTCCTTAAAGCTGCATGGTACATCAAATCTTAAAAACCTAAATAATTATCTAGATTTGATTCTACATATCTAACTTAGATACAGGTGCACTTGGTCGTAATGCGAAGCATTACGTTTGATGCGAGGAAAGGAAGAGACCCTCCCCCGCCCCGGGCTGTCGGGCTGCGCTCGCACCTCACCCGACGCCAACGCGCGCCGCTCCCTCCCCCGCCCCTCTGTCGCGCAGCATTCGCGCCTCACCCGACACCCGCTGCTCACCGCCTCTCGCCCTCCCCCGGGCCGGCAGCATTCACACCTCACCCGCTGTCGCCCGTCCCCCTCCCCTTATAAGGCCGCCCGTCGGCCTCCCTCAGGCACTCGCCCTCCTGCCGCCGTCCAGCTCTCCTCTTTTTTCTTTTTGGGCCTACCTCCACCTCGGACCGCTGATACGCCATGCCACAAGGAAAAGGAAAAGGACGCAAGGGCTCCTGGGCGGAAGCCCACGGCACCCCGGGCCGGCTTCAACTCCGCGGCAGGACGAGTCCCGGGCCTCCGCCCCAGCGTCGCCCTCGGACCGCACCTCGGGCGCCGAAACCTCGGCCGTACTTGAGGCGCTCCAGCGTCTCCAGCTCGAGCAGCGCCAGACTGCCGCCGACATCCATGCCCGGATCGACGGCCTGGAGGCCGGAGGGGCTCGGCCCGCCCCCTAGGCGCCCTCTCCTGCACCCAGACGCCAAGCCGCCTACACTGCCGCGCCCGCCCGCGCACCTCGGGCGCGCGCTTCGGCTGGAGCCCGGCCCCCGCCACCGCCTCCGGCGGCCCTGCCGGGGGCCGTTCACCCCCAGTATGAGCGCTACCATCACCTCGGGACCCAAGCCGCAGCTGCCCCGTCGCCGGCCTACCACGAGGAGCCGACCCAGCACACCCCTGCGTCCACGGCCGACGCCGTCCGGGAAATCCTTGCCTCCGCCGAGGCGCGGCACTCGGTCAGGCGACAAGGGATCCCTGTCGACTACATCTTTCCTTCGGACCTGGTAGAGAGGGGGCCTGAGAGGAAGCCGGTGAAGAGGGGCGAGGCACCGAAAGACGAGTATAGCCTCGCCCTTCTCACCCTCATTGACCACCCCGACTTCCCAGCCCACTCCTTCCAGGGCCTACACTACCATCACCTCACCGTGCTCAGGGACATCCTCCTCTACCCCTGGCCAACCGTCCGCCGCTATTCCGAGACGGTGTTCTCATGGATAGCGGACGGGAGGCTCCCCCAGGGGTGGCACGACCCGGTCGCCCTCGACCTCCTGAGGGTGCAGACCCTCACCCTCCCCGCCCCTCAGGCCGCCCCGGCAGCAGCGGTCCCCCGAGGTGACGACCCTCCCCGAGGCGCACACTTGCCCCGAGCCCAAGTCGACGCCCGCACCGCCTACGACAGGCACACCCACGGGGCCCCCTGCCCGGCCTGGAACCGCGACCCCGCCTCGTGTGATCGGGCCCACCGTCGGGGAAGCCCACGGCGAGGCGGGGGACAGGCGCCGTCACGTCTGTGCCTACTGTGCCAACGTGCGGCGCATCCTAACTATGCACAGCGAGGCCGGCTGCATAACGAAGCAAGCCCGTGAGCGCCAGACCCCCCCCACCTCGGCGGATTTTTGATCCGCCGGCCTCCCCCCGGCCGGCCCGGGGGGCCCTTCCCGGCGCCTCACCTTCACCACTGCCGACAGCCCCGCGACTTCCACCGACAACCTCCCAGCGACCACCGATCGCAGCGCCGCCCAGTCACAGCCGGGGATCATCACCTCGGACCTCACGCCTCAGACCACAGCCCAGCCCAGCCTCACGAGGAACCCTCTGCCGACATCACAGCCGCCGACCCTCACGACACCGCCTTCACCAACCCGCCCGCCCCGACCCCGACCGCCACCCCGCCCAGCCCTGACGACTTCGCTGCCCCCCTGCTCGACCCTCGTCGGACCTCCTCACCGGATCTCGCCAAGGAGCGGGCCTCTTCCTTCTTTGGCCGCCCGCTCCCTGTCGACGCAGGCCCCGGACACTCGGCGCCCACAGAGGGAACCCGACCACAGAGGGTGCCCCTCCCGATTGTGGCACAGGGCACCTGGACCTCCGAGGCGGTCCACGCACAAGTGCCCCGCCTCGCCCCCTCGGGCGCGCCGCGAGCCCTCTCCGCCGTTTTGGTGGAGGGCTCCTCGGCACCCCCTCACTGACCACCCTCAGACATTTGACTCTGCCTGAACTCTCCTAATATCATGTACATTTCCCTGTTGCTCCTCGAGCCCCTCCTCGCTTTGCTCCTTATGAGCCCTTCTTTTTTTATTTCATTGCATTGCTCCTCATGAGCCCGTTCTCTTCCTCTGTATACTCTCTGTTGAGGCGTCAATAAACGCCTTTATTTCCACCCCCGCTTTGCCTTCTTCCTTTTCGCGCATCGGTCGTAATGCGAAGCATTACGTTTGATGCGAGGAAAGGAAGAGACCCTCCCCCGCCCCGGGCTGTCGCGCTGCGCTCGCACCTCACCCGACGCCGCCGCGCGCCGCTCCCTCCCCGGCCCCCCTGTCGCGCAGCATTCGCGCCTCACCCGACGCCCCCTGCTCACCGCCTCTCGCCCTCCCCCGGGCCGGCAGCATTCACACCTCACCCGCTGTCGCCCGTCCCCCTCCCCTTATAAGGCCGCCCGTCGGCCTCCCTCAGGCACTCGCCCTCCTGCCGCCGTCCAGCTCTCCCCTTTTTCTCCACCCAGCCACCCATCTCCTTATCTTATGTCTTCTCTTCAGCGGTGGAGGGCTCCTCGGCACCCCCTCACTGACCACCCCCAGACATTTGACTCTGCCTGAACTCTCCTAATATCATGTACATTTCCCTGTTGCTCCTCGAGCCCCTCCTCGCTTTGCTCCTCATGAGCCCTTCTTTTTTTATTTCATTGCATTGCTCCTCATGAGCCCGTTCTCTTCCTCTGTATACTCTCTGTTGAGGCGTCAATAAACCCCTTTATTTCCACCCCCGCTTTGCCTTCTTCCTTTTCGCGCATCATATAGAACAGCAAACTAAGGCAATTCAATAGAAGCTGTTATTGCAGAAATCCAGGGTGTCAAAGTCTTGGTGTGCTTGCCAAAATTAATTGAGCATGGTTCCACTTCAAATCTGTCAAAAGTTAGCCATTTAAAATCAAAGTTATTCCCAGTTAAAAGAAGGTAGATTATAAGGATAAACCGTTTTCGGGATTGATGCAGTGTCTCCCCCCCACAAGGCCAGGAGCCTGCATAAGTATCTCAGAATATTTCTGTTGAGTTTGTTTGTTTGTTGTTGTTTTAAATCCAAGCAACATCTAAGGTCATATCAAGATGGGTACCGACTTGCAACACAGTGCACACTCATGGTGACTTTATAATGCTGTCCCACTGGGAGACCATCACCATGACCTGGTATCGCACTTAGTCAAATTATCCTGACGCTGAACCAACCAGTCCTTGCCCTATCATAATAATCCGAAGTGCCTGGCTAGGAAGTGAGAAGTATATATTTTCAAGTCATTGGTTCGACTCGACCAGGGTTCTAACCCATGAACCCATGGGTTTGGATCCCCCGATCTCCCAAAACAGGAGATGGATGATCAACTCATTTCACATTTAGTACTAGTCTGCAATGTCAATCAGCTAATATATATATATATATATATATATATATATATATATATATGAAACCACCATTTGATTGACCGCACATAGAGAAAGGACTTCAAGGCATAAACTATTCAAGGGAGCCACTGTTATACCTCTATAAGGGGATCCATTTCGTACTCCTGTTCCAATGTTTATATCCCTTGTCTATAATTACTGACGTGTGTCCTTGCAGATATATGTCAGTGGTGTTCTATTACAGAAGCTCATCAATATGTGTTCACTGGTAAAATCAATATCAGTGCACTACTGTCTAACAGGCAGGCATTGCCATTTCTGATGTCGCATATAGTTAGGCCAAATAATACAAACAAATTGGGGATAATCCTTTTGAAATAAAAATCAAGGTTTGGCGGGCGTTGAACAAAATTATTAATTGTCAACTAGACATAATACATAACCAGACGCGATGGCTAAATGTGTTGAGCATCTGCTTCCCATTCTAGTAGGTTGTGGGATTCAAACTCCTGGGTTTGAACCTTGGCTGAGTCAAACCAATGACAACAAAATTGAGGCAAAAGTCGAATTGCTGCTAACCCGACACTTTTAAACAGTTATATTTTGTTAATCAAACATTTGAAAACGTCAGGGGTGGGCGATTCTTCAGGAATGGGCGGGTACGATAACCGATTTTTTGTTTTTATTTGGCCTTTGGTACAACTTGATATATTTCCCACACACCTAAATTAGGCATTCATAATCATCACTAATCCTTTAACTGGGAGTGTAGTTTTTGTTGTTGTTGTTGCTACAATAGTTCCTTAGGCAGAGCAAATTTCAATCGTGGACGATTGGTCTTCCTCATACCACTGCTTGTTGCCCTATCCTAATAATGCCGAGCGCCTGGCTAGGAAACGACAAGAATCAATTTTTAAGTCACTGGTTTGAATCAACCAGGATCCGAATGCTTGATCCCACGAAAGTGGTGTTCTCTGTGGCAGAGTGGTTAGAGTGTCTGACTTTTTTCTAGGTCATACTCCTAATCTGAAGATCAGTGGTTCGATTCCCTGTGCCCCCTCCTCTGCCAATTTGGATTTCCACCGATATGAATAACTTACTGCGTCATCAAAGGCCAGTTGCTCTCATACCATATCTATGTGAAGTGGGAGGTTAAAAATCCCTTGGGTCGGTAAAAGTGTAGGCTTGCGCTTTCTATTGACAAACTGTATAATGGTGAAAACAAGTCTATTTAGACTTATCTATGATAGGCAGTATAAATCGTCAAAAAAAAAAAGATCTACCAACACATGAAACGGATGCTCTAACTCATTCGGCCATCCCATCTGGTTCATATATGACTTTGGGGTATCATATATGAATGACTTGGAAACCAGTTTTCACCCTTGTTCATTGTTTTCAACTACTATCTGAAATTGTGGAACTCCAGACCTGTCCATTTAGGCAATAGCAAATTCCAAAGGAAATATAGTCTAAATACCTACAAAGTAGATAGGGCTATATTCCTCACACTGTCTAAAAGATGGGATGGCCGAATGAGTTAGAGCGTCCGTCTCCCGGTTTGGTAGATCGTCGGGTCGTGGGTTCGAACCCTAGTCGAGTCAAACCAATGACTTACAAATTTATACTTGTTGCTTCCTAGCCTGGCACTCGGCATTATTACGATAGGGCAAGGACTGGTTGGCTCAGTGTCAGGATAATGTGACTGAGTGGGATATCAGTTCATGGTGCTGGCAGCCTGGTCTTCCAGTGCAGCAGCACTATAAAGTCCCTATGAGTGCGCACTGTCACAAGTTGGTACCCATCCTGATATGACCTTAGATGTTGGTAGGACGTAAAACAACAACAAACAAACACACTGGCTAAAACAAGGAGAGGCTGCCATGCACGATGCTGCCAAGGACAAGAGGAAAGCCAGTCATCAAAATGAAGAAGTTCCTTCCTTAGAATCACCGGATGCATATGACTTCATGTGACATGGTTACACCAGTTGGTGCAAATCTAGGATTGGTCTCTCCAGCCATACATGAAGATGTTCCTCAACCAACTCTACCGGCGCTACTCCATAGTCTGCAAGACTGAAGGATGACAATAACGATACTGCAATTCATGCATAGTCACATACAGACACCAATTGAATCAGATAGTAGCACACCCATAAATTGATTTAGTTAATAACGTATGAATACTATACTATCCTGTTGCAGAAACCCAACTGCAAAGGGTGCTTTCGGAAACTATAATTTTACTCAATGGTCCTAGCTAATTTATCCACATCTGATTTTGTTAGTAATAACCCTGTATTATGATTTCAACGGCACCTTCTATGACCAGGCAGTCACCCATCCAAGTACAAGCGTGACTCAACTATTACCTATCTACTACTGATTCAGTAGACACTAGGTCTTTAACAGGATGTCACCCATTCAAGTACTGCCCTGGCTCAACAATTACTGATTTACGCCAAATAACAAAACAAAATTAGTTACCGTCCTTTTGAAATAAAAATCCGGGTCGGGTGGGTGATTTTTATTTTCATTTTGTATTTGTCATTGTTGGCGTAGATGTAATATGTAACCAGACGCGATGGTCGAATGAATTGAGTGTCTGCAACCCATTCTGGTAGGTCATGGGATATGAACTCCTAAGTTCTAACCTTGGCCGACTCAAACTAATGATACACAAATTGGTAGACAAGTTGAATTGCTGCAAACCCGACGCATTTTTAACATTTTAACACAAAATAATATAATTACAAAAATTCACAGGCGAGCGATTTTTCAGGAATCGGCTAGTACGATCACCAATTTCATTTCTGTTTTATTTGCCAGTACCACTTACTCGATAGGCAGTACGCCTTTGTTACGATATCAGAAGCTCCTTGTATTCCCAGGCGGTCACCGATCCAAGTACTTATGTGGTTCAACTATTACTTATCTACTACTGAGTCGGTAGCCAATATGCCTGTGACAGGGAGTTTGGGAACACTTGCAGTCTCTGACCATCACCCATCTATGTACTCGCATGGGTCGACTGTAGCCCTGATTAAAGTACCATCGTCCAATCGTTTTATGTTCTCACCAATATATATATATTGCGATAGTCCTCACCTCCACCAAGTCAGTCCTTGCAGTTAAATCTCTTGTGCGACATTGCCCCGCATTTGGAACAGATGTGCACATAACAACACTCATCCGTAGTGCATGAACAACCTGCCTCCCTATTCCACAATAAAATGCTCGGGAGATAGGGTTGCCCATAGATCTCTGGGTTGATCCAGCCTCTTTATTTCCTGTTCTCTTGCCCCTCTGGTTATGCGCAACACAGTGTAGTCCACTTTCCTTGTCGTTCTTTTTGGTAAAGGCCGCAAAACCACTCAACTCTGCATTTTTCCACACCACCAGAGCATAATCAATGTACACGGAGTATTAATAGTAATCATCTGGCACACTCATTATGTGGATGTGCTCGCTGAAGGCGCGGTAATCTGCCATTGCAAGTCCAGGCACCTGAGTATCTATGCCACCACCAGTTCATGAATATTTAGTTTCCTGTCATCCTTCCCACCGAACGTATACCTCTTGATGGACCACTTACTGCGTCTACAATGTGACGCACTACTGTCGCTCCTCAATCTGCGGTGTGATGTTGTTTCGTCCCTTGATCATCTGCACGATCGTCCTAAATCTGAGTACCCAGATGTCAGGGCGTCCCACCACGATCTCAACGGTTCTGGCTGTTCGTCCATTTTGGCAGGAACAGTCATGCATTCCCCTCCGCCATGTTTAATAGTTGCTCCTCTAGCCTCCCTAGTTTCAGAGCCCTCTCCACACTACCGATCTTCTCTTGCACCCATCTCTCCCTCTTGCTGATCGACAGTTCTGCCATCACGGATGTTGCATCACCTGTACTATCTAACATCTTCACCATCCTCGCTGCTATTCCCTCATCACCTGGCCTAGAGGGGTTCGCCACACATAGGGGAAACCATGGCAACCACCAAGATGGCAGCCACAGAAAGCTCTCAATTCACCTTTTAAAGTCTACTAATCTACATGATTTAATCAATTATTCACACACAAAGTAGCTGGCTATGATAAATAAACATTTGAACTTGATATTTATCATTTTAGATTGCAATTTCTAACATGTTTTTCTCTATATGGTTGTCTAAAAGTGTCAGTGCTGCTAGACTAAATTCAACACAAGACAAACAACCAATGTCAGCACTCTCCCCCCACATATGTATTTGCATAAACTGAAAACTGGCAAACGTATGCTTGGAGAGCATTTGTCGGAGTATGGGTCATGTCTCAGCGACCTATACCTGGTCCGTTTAAATTAACTTAGTAGTCCTTTCTATGCAGCAACATATCCTGAATAAATACACCAGTATTTCAGTTGCATATATATGTGGAATAACATCTGTATAAGTCTATTGGTTTAGAAAAGGTGATGCTTTCATCGGACTATGCAGCTTTAAGTTTAGTAATGGGATGTGAACCAACATATTAGAATGTGAGATCGGCCATGCGAAGCCCTACTTTAAAAGTATAAGCAATGAAACCGCGCCAGTAGCGACAGCGACTTTCCTCGGGGCTGATGGCATTTCGGCAATAACGAATGACAAAATAAATCTCGTAGTGACTGCATCAGGGTCAAGGTCAGAGGCGGAAGCCAGGCAGTGTAAGCTGGTTGTTCATGACTGGCATTCAGAGCCTGGTCAACCCCCTCCTCACGCGCACCCACCCCACCCACCCCACCCACCACACCTAACACTCCACAGCACATCACCCACCGCACCGCACCCCTTACCACCCCACCCACACACCACACCACATACAACACCGCCCCGCCCCACCCACCACACGCCATACCCCACACCACATCACCCACTCAATCCACACCACCCCACCCCTACACCACACTACATACCCCACCACACCACCCCACACCCACACCCACACCACCCAATCCCTACACTACACCACATACCACACCACCCCTCTGCACCCACAGAATACCCCACTACACACACCGCACCCTACACGACACCACATACCACACCACGCCATCCCACCCACCACACCCCACTCCACACTCCAAACCACATCACCCACCGAACCCCACACAACCCCACGGCTACACCACACCACTTACCACACCACGCCAGTCACCTGAGTTACTCCCCACACCCTACCGCCATTCGCCACTCCCTCCACATAATCCCTCCACCCCACCCCGTATGTCAGTCACCCCCACATTTACCCCCACCACAGGCTACCTCCACTCGCCACTCCCTCCACATAATCCCTCCATCCCACCCGTCAGTCACCCCCACATTTACCTCCACCACAGGCTACCTCCACTCGCCACTCCCTCCACATGCTCCCTCCACCCCACCCCATCAGTCACCCCCACATTCACCCCCACCCCACCCTACCTCCACTCGCCACTCCCTCCACATGCTCCCTCCACCCCACCCCGTCAGTCACCCCCACATTTACCCCCACCACAGCGTACTTCCACTCGAATTCCCTCCACATGCTCCCTCTACTGCACCCCCTCAATCACCCCGACACTCACCCCCACCACACCCTACCTCCACTCGTCACTCCCTCCACATCCTTCCTCCACCCCACCCCGTCAGTCACCCCCACACTCACCTCCACCACTCTCTCCACATCCCATCCTCCATCCCACCCCCTCCGTCACCCCCACACTCACCCTCACCACACCATACCTCCAGTCGCCACTCCCTCCACATCCTCCCTCCACCCCGCCCAGTCAACCACCCCACACTCACCCTCACCACACCTCCCTCCACCTCCACTCCCGCCACATACCCGCCTCCACCCCACCCGTCAACCCCACACACACACCACTACCTCCTCTCTCCTCCCTCCCACTCCTCCACCCCACCCCTCCGTCACCCCCACCCACCACCACACCACCTCCATCCACCATCCCATCCTCCTCCCCACCCCTCGCCCCCCACCCTCCCCACCACACCATCCTCCCTCGCCACTCCTCCATCCCCACTCCCTCGTCACCCCCACCCGACCCCCCCACACCTTCCTCCACCGCCACTCCCCCATCCCCCCCACCCACCCCTCAATACCCCACCCTCCACCCTCACCACACCCTACTCCATCGCTCTCCCTCACATGCTCCTCCCCCCACCCCTCATCACCCCAACCATCCCCCCCCACAGCCTACCTCCAATCGCATTCCTTCCACATCCTTCCTCAACCCCACCTCGTCAGTCTCCCCCACACTCAACCCAACCAAACCCTACCTCCACTCGCCACTCCCTCCACATCCTCCCTCCATCCCTCCCCGTCAACCACCCCACACTCACCCTCACCACACCTTCCCTCCACCCTCACTCCCTCCACATCCTCCATCCATCCCTCCCCCTCCCTCCACCACTCTCTACACCCACCACACTCCTCTGTCACTCCCACATCCCGTCGCTCACCCCCTCACCCCCTCACCCCAACCACACCTTAGCCCCTCATCCCCTCACCCCCGCCACACCTTACTCCCACTCGCACTCCCTCCACATCCCTCCCTCCACCACTCCCTCCACCTAGCACACCCGACCCTTACCTAACCGCACCCGCCCCCCTCTTCGCTCTCTAACCTCCTCCTTCTCCCCCCCCCCCCCCCCCCCCCCCCCCCCACCCCCCTCAGCCCCCACCACTGGATCCTGGCGCATGCCGTGGTGCCCGGGCAATCATTAAGGAGGTAATGTATATGGGTGCCCTATATAACCATACGGAAACCCCGGTAGATGGCGCTCCAGTCGGGGATTCCCAGCAGCAGCAGTTCTCCCTAGTGCCGGAAACGCCCGACAGGGGGCATGTTCCGCTCCCTCCGAGATGGGCTGGGCGTGACTGACTTGATTTATTGATTTGTGGCAGATTTAGCATCCAGGAAGAGGTGGAATCATATGTCACTATAACTGATAGATTGATTAATTGATAGTTACATCCAGTCACTGTTCAGGTCATATCAAGACTGACATGTGGTTGTAAGTGATGGATTGGTTATTTGCAACGGTTGAGCTCATACCAATATTGATATGTAGATTGTGGCCGAATACTTGATTGGGAATTTGTATTCTAGCAAAAGCTAATGCCATATGAAGAGTTCGGATGCTGAACCACGTAAACACCAATACATAACAATTTAATTAAAATAAAAGATTTGTATCGGAAAATAATCATAATTCTCCCTAATTCGACTTCTTTTGTTATCATCATCATCATCATCATCATCATAATCATCATCATGCTGTTGGTCACGATGCGACGATACTTGACTGCCACTATATTTCATGAAAGCTGCCTGCAAAAGTGTTGAAGTGCTGCTGGCTATTGCAAGTTACCAACGCTACTCTCTCGGGGAGCAAATAGAGGTTTCACACCGGCAAGAACATGTCAAGACAGACGCAAAACTATTTGTCCCTGCAGTGGCTGGTCAGGAGATGTTGGGAGTTCCATACATCAACCGCCCTTAATGCTGCCACGGTCACATGGTTTTCTGTTTAGGGTTTGCTCCCTTAGTCTTCGGTTCTGTCAAGAACCTGTACCACAAGGCAGCGGTTTACAACTCTGCAGGGCAGGGGCGTCAAACTCCCTGAGTTATTGCTATACCTGCAATACCTGCATATCAATCTCATATAATGACATGATTATGGAGCGATGAATAGAAAAGTATGAATGCAAACAAATAACATATTTGAAGGTTTAATTCCAAAATTCCAAAACTTTGATTCCAACATTTTTGAATAGGTGTTTACGGGTTTTTGCACATGAACTCTTCCTATTGACGAACGCATTGTAGAACTAACAGAATCACAGAGGGTTGGGAGATGTGGAAGAATGTTTACAAGCATAGAAAGAATGCATGCAGTAGATAGTATCGTGGGGGTGATGAAAATGGGAAATATTGCGCCTAGAGCGGGACTCGAACCCACATCTCTTTGCATTCCAGGCCAGTGTGCTAACCATTACACCACCTAGGCTCCCTGTTATGACCACACTACCCACACCTACCTGTCTATGTGGTTATTTGCCTGAGAGGTCAGTGCAGACCACTACACTCGTCCCCGTGGAATGGTAAGTGCTTTTAATGCTTACAATTACATACATACATGCAATGCACTTACACATACATACACAGGGTAGGTTCAACAACCATACAGCGTGTAGCTTGTACATGATCATGATCACGGCAACCAGTTGTAAAATTGTCCGATATAATACATGTGAACCGAGGTAAAGTTACTATAATAAATTGCAAACTGTCTATATAATGATAAATGTTAATATATAAAAACCCAAAGGCATATGAGGGTTGTGTGAAATTGGTAAACTATTATTCATTGAGTATAGAATTTGTATAATTGAATAGTCTTTGGAGGGAGTGTCACTTCCGAGCTTGGCTAAGAACAATCTTTGGAAGGGTCACCTCACATGCCCCCTCCCCCCCCCACATGGTATTGTTATGATCATTGACCACTGCATTGTATTCTAATTGGAGGCTTTAGTCATGTGACCACTGCATTGTACTGTGATTGATGAATGGAATCATGTGACAATGGCCATCTTGGATTCTGATAAGCCTATATAAGAATAAATTGAAGAGTCTCATTCTCTTACTTTTCACTCTTACCCTGTCTCCTTCCTTACATGTAGTGCTTTCACTTGACCTATTTACACCACCCACACCACCAGCCGGCAACCAGTGTCATGGGGGTGATGAAAATGGGAAATATTGCACCTAGAGTGGGACTCAAACCCACATCTCTTCGCATTCTGGGCCAGTGTGCTAACCATTACACCACCTAGACTCCCTGATAACAACACACTGCCCACACCTACCTGTCTATGTGGTTACTTGCCTGAGAGGTCAGTGCAGACCATTACAATAGCTACACAATAACTGAAAGTAATATAAACAAGGGGAACCATAAGACTTACTGTCTAGCGGTGAAAACAACTCATTAGACTTAACCATTATGGGCAGCATAAATACACCATCACAAACAAAATACACAATTTAAAACACTTATGGCCGGTGCACACCTACCGTTTACGATTCGCGCACTAAAACCTACGACTCGACCCGACCCGCTTAAAACTGAAAACGGGCCGATTCGTTTTTCAAATCGCGAATCGCAATCGTAAACGGCCGCTTTTAGCACTAAAAACTTAGTTTTATGCGTGAATCGCATGTGTCTAGTGTGCTAGGGGGTCGCACACCTAACGATTTTTGGGCAGTTTTAGATCGTATACGGTAGGTGTGCGCGGAAAAACGGTAGGTGTGCACCGGCCATTAAATATGAAGAATGATGTGTGATTTTCACTAATTGACTTGAGCATTACCTTTCAGCAACAAGTGAGGCAATTTGGAGTTTGTTTGTAGGGGTTGTCTTATCCATAGTATAAGATCTAGTTTAGCATTCGTTGGTGACTGGTTGGCTGATTGGGGTTTTGCTACCCAGCCTTAACTGAGGTCATCTCAATAGTTAATTGCGTCACATTCCAGGAACAGCGAAGGAAATGTCAAGATTGCAAGAGATTGGGGACAGTCGCTTTATTGACAACACTATATCAATATGAGACGTTATTCGGGGGTTTTCAGCCTAGTGACATATCAAGTCATATCAGGACGGCTACCGACTTTAGATAAAGTACACTCCTGGCGAATTAATAGTGCTGCCCCATTGGGAGATGGAGCTGCATATCCTACTCAGTTAAATTAGGCTGCTACTGACAAACCCAGTCATTGCCTTCTGCTATTAATACCAAGCACCAGCCTAGGCAGTGGCAAGTATAAATTGTAGAAGTAATTGGTTTGACTCGGTGAGGGTTCGATCCCCACAACCTCTGGCATTGGAAGTCAGCGACTACTTGTACAGATTCAGCTATCCTTGGTGCTCTTATTGTAAAGGGTTGATTTGCTTTGGCTGTTGGAGTTTACGTCCTGGCAACATCTAAGGTCATATTAGGTTGGGTACCCACTTGTGACAGTGCACTCTGATGGTGATGTTATAGTGCTGCCCCACTGGGAAATCAGGCCACCAGTACAATGACCCAAATATCCCACTCAGTCACCCTATCCTGACACAGAGGTAACCAGTCCTTGCCCTATCCTATTCATGCCGAGCTAGGAAGCGACAAGTATCAATTTTATAAGTCATTGGTTTTACTCGACCTGAAACCGATCGTCCGACCTCCCAATTCGGCCCCGCGTCCAGGTTTATTGGCAAGGAATAAGCAGTAAAGTTCACCATCGTTATAGTAAGAATATTATAATAAATGGGCCAATTCCAATATAATGGAATAGAAGGATAATAAACTAACATTGTGCGATTCATAGGATACTAGTTTTCACTGAACCAGCCCTCCCTGTGCTCCCTGCCCTCCTTGCCCCCCTGCCATCCCTGCCATCCCTGCCCTCTATGCCATCCCTGCCATCCCTGTCCTCCCTGTCCTCCCTGCCCTCCCTGCCCCCCTGCCCTCCCTGCCACCCCTGCCCTCCCTGCCATCCCTGCCCTCCCTGCCCTCCCTGCCCTCCCTGTCATACCTACCCTCCCTGCCTTCCCTGCCCTCCATGTCATCTCGCATCCTCACCCTCCCTGCCCGCCACACGCTGCCCGCCCCCGCCCTCTCCGGCCTCCATGTCATCCCTGCCCCTCCCTGCCGTCTCTGCCCTCCCTGCCATCCCTGCCATCCCTGTCTGCCCTCCCCTCCCTGCCACCCCTGCCTTCCATGACATCCCTCCCCCTCCCTCCCTCCCTCCCCTCCCTCCCCCTCCCTACTCTCCCTGCCCTCCCTGCTCTCCCTGCCATCCATGCCATCACTGCCCTCCCTGTCCTCCCTTCCCTACATGTCCTCCCTTCCCTCCCTGCTCTCCCTCCCCCTGCCCTCGCTCCCCTCCACCCCCTCCCTCCCCTCCCTCCCTCCCCTCCGTGACATTGGTTCCTACGCCTTGCCCTCCCCGCCATCCCAGCCATCCCATCCCTCCGAGCCCTCCCAGCCATCCCAGTCCTCCCCGCCGCCCACGCCCTCCCCGCCCTCCCCTACCTCCTCGCCCTCCCCGTTTCTCCCCGCTCTCCCCCTCCCCTCCTTCCCCGCCCTCCACACCCTCCGCACCCTCCCCGGCCTCCATGCCCTCCTTGCCCTCCCTGCCCTCCCTGCCCTCACTGACCGCATTGCCTTCCCTGCCCTCCCTGCATTCCCTGTCTTCCCTGCCCTCCCTGCCCTCCCCACCTTCCCTGTCCTCCCTGCCTTCCATGCGCTCCTTGCCCTCCTGCCCTCCCTGTTGTCCCTGCCCTCCCTGCCCTCCCTGCCCTCCATGCCCTTCCTGTCCTCCCTGCCCTCCCTGCCTTCCCTGCCCTCCATGTGCTTCCTGCCCTCCCTTCCTTATATGCCCTCCCTGTCCTCCCTGTCCTCCCTGTCCTCCCTACCCTGCCTGTTCTCCCCTCCCCTCCTTCCCCTCCCTCCCTTCCCTCCCCTCCCTGCCCTCCCTGCCATGCTGCCCTCCCTGCCCTTGGTTCCGACGCCTCCTTATCCACTCACTTTGACTCACCTTACGCTCTACTCGTCCTTGCCCCCTAGACACATCGTCAGCCAATCAGCGGCTCCGTCTCTTCCCAAACCTACTTACATCCCTCCTGCAATGGCGCTCAGCAGTCTTCCACTCACAGCTGACTGGGCAACACCTACTCCACCTTAATCATATTACGGAGCTTCCATATTGAGTCCATTTGTCTAAAGCTTGTCCAATTGAATAGACACGTTAGCGTGTGACATCATTTGTATCAAATCTTTATTATAAACACATCACAGTGAACAATCAGGAAGACCTCATGAATATACAAGTGGAACTATTTAAACAAATGGTGAACTTAGATTACCAGTGATAGTCAGATTTTAATTTAAGCAAAATGTGCTTCAGTAGAAAATAAATGTAGAGGTGATGGGTCGAATACACACATACATATATTGGCATACATTTGAGAAATAGAGAGAAAACGCAAACAGAAACCCAGAAGATCACAGCCACAGAAGGCTCTTGATTCTACTTTTAAAGTTTATTAAAGTGGATGATCTCACAACCTATTCACCCCAAATGGCTATGCAAGATAAGCCTTGAACTATGTATTTATCATATTGAAGTGTGGTGTTCTCTGTGGCAGAGTGGTTAGAGTGTCTGACTTTTTTTGAGGTCAGACTCCTAATCTGAAGGTCGGTGGTTCGATCCACTGTACCCCCCACCTCTGCCAATTTGGATTTCACCTGCTGTGTATAACATACAGCATCATCAAAGGCTGGTTGCTCTCATAGAATATCTATGTGCTGTGGGAGGTTAAAAATCACTTGGGTCGGTAAAAGTGTAGGCTAGGCCTTTCTATCGATAAACTGTCTGATTGTGTAAACAAGTCTTTTCAGACTCATCCATGATAGGCAGTATAAATATTCAAGACAGAAAAAAGAAATTACAAATTCATGTGGTTACGTACATAACCCAGTTTCCCAGCACTTTATGTGTATGGTTGCTTAGTAACCTTGTCACAGAAACAGTGTTGCAGAAGTACCTAGCATTTGAATATCCTTCATCTAAGTGGAGGAGCAACACATAGCTCAGGTGGTAGAGTGTCCACCTGTGAAGGTGTGGGCCATCCAAACGATCTTGCTCAGTGGGCACATTTGCAGTGACCAGTGATCCACAACTGGTTAATCAAAGGCTGTGGTATGTGCTGTCCTGTCTGTGGGAAAGTGAATATATAAGACCCCTTTCTGCTTATTAGAAAGAATAGTCTATGTGGCGGCAGCAGGTTTGCTCCAAAGAAATATGTCAGAATGACCACATCTTTGAGATCCAATATCCAGTGATAACAATCAATGTGCTTGAGAGGTACTGTTAAATAAAAAATAGCTTTCCTTTTCATCTAAGCGGAAATTATGAGCACAAAATATCAACCACAGTAAGAAATGAGTGTATGAGCATCAGTAGTACTCGGTCACTTAGCTAAAATATGAGTTTGTTGTTTATTGATTTACGTCCTAGCAACATCTACGGTCATATCAGCATGGTTACCGACTTGTGACAGTGTGCACTCATGGTGGATGTATAGTGCTGCCCCCCCCCCCCACTGGGAGAACAGGTCGCCAGCACCACGACCTGATATCCCACACGGTCACATTATCCTGGTACTCTGCAACCAAATCCTTGCTCTATCCTATTAATTCTGAGCGCCATTTTAGGTAGCGGTAATTATCAATTTGATGAGAAATTAGTTTGAGTTGGCTGGGATTCAAACTGCTGACCTGTCGCACCGGAAGCCTGCGTGTCTGGTTTTCAAATATAAGTGATCGGGAACAAAACCTCAGCTTGTCCCCTTTAATGCAGCTATTTCTTATTAAAACTGCTGACCTGTCGCACCGGAAGCCTGCGTGTCTGGTAATCAAATATAAGTGATCGGGAACAAAACCTCAGCTTGTCCCCTTTAATGCAGCTATTTCTTATTAAAACTGCTGACCTGTCGCACCGGAAGCCTGCGTGTCTGGTAATCAAATATGAGTGATCGGGAACAAAACCTCAGCTTGTCCCCTTTAATGCAGCTATTTCTTATTAAAACTGCTGACCTGTCGCACCGGAAGCCTGCGTGTCTGGTAATCAAATATGAGTGATCGGGAACAAAACCTCAGCTTGTCCCCTTTAATGCAGCTATTTCTTATTAAAACTGCATAGCATGATGACAGCTTTACGGTTTTACAAAATAAGAAATAGAAGGGAATACTGAACAAATTTAAAGTTGCATGGTCCGATGAAACATATTTGTTTCCAAACCAAAACACTTACCTACATATGATTCTATAAATCAGCTTAGGTACTGGTGCATTAACTAAGGCTTTGGGTCAATCTCGCGACCTTATTAGTTTGATCTTTATTCCCAGTACCATATATGGTACTATCTTTAGGTCAGGAAATGACCCAGTTCAACTTGGCAATGATATTAAGGAAATAACTTATTAAATTGAACCTATGGTTTGCAACAAACAAGTTAACACTTAATGTAGCAAGAACAGATTTCATGCTGTTTAGTAATTATAAAAAACAATCTAATGTTACTGTATGTATAAATGGTTTATGTCAGTAAATTTCTAGGGTGCTAATAGATAATATACTTAATTGGAAACATCATATTAGTATGATTAAATCTAAATTGTCCAAAACTATTGCAATTATGCGCAAGACAAAACATGTACTAAGCAAAAATGGATGCTTAATATTGTATTATTCATTATTTCTGCCTTATGTATCGTATTGTTGTGAAGTATGGGGAAATGCATATAAAACAAATATGGAGACTCTTTATTTGCTACAGAAGAAAGCAGTGAGAATTATTTGCAACGTCGGATATCGAGAGCGCACTAATAAGATGTTCTTTGATCTTCATGTAGTAAAATTAAGAGACTTGGTTAAGATCAAATCTAGTATGATCATTTACAATGCAAACAAAGGGCTACTGCTAAATAATTGACAGTCTTTATTCAAAATAAGTTCTAATAGTAGCCATGATGCAAGGCAGAGTAACAACCTAAGATAAGTATTTGCAAGAACAACTTTAAAGTCTCAATGTATATCTATATGTGGTATACAAAATATGGAATTCACTTTACGATAATATCCAATATTAAAAAAGCATCTAAATATGTCAACGAATGTATAAAAAGAAAATATTTAAGCTTCATCAGAGGGAAAACACATAGTAGTCTAGTACATAAATATTAAGATGTAATTTACAGTATTGAGGGTAATGTTGATATGCTTTTAACTTTTATTTTTCTACTTATTATTTCTATGGTATAAGCAATGTATCTGTGTTATTTTTAAATGGGGAAAGCACCTCATAAGTATTGTACTTCTGCTTTCTCCTTTTTCAGGTGAAAAAATTAATGATATAAATATCAACTTTTGTGTACATTGATCATGTGGAAATAAATATATTATTATTATGGTATTAGTCAGGTTCCAGACTACATACACATTAATAACTCATTCCTCATCACATGACCATCACGAGATGTGAATCTGGGCCACAACAACAAGACTTTTGACAAGCTTGCAAAATGAGTTTGCCTTCTTTCAGCTCAAATTGCTCCAAAACTAGACATATTCCATCACAATGACTCAGCAATAATGAATATCAGGTTATAATAGTCAACGTGATATATTTGTCTCACAAAGGATGCAAGAATTCTAAAGCCATAGGAATATGCAAATTTAAAAGCCAATGTTGGCAGAGCTTTGGCATGCTTTCCAAAATTAATATTTTATATCGGTATTTCAAATACAGTAAAACCTCTCTAACCGACCACCTGCACAGCTCGACTATTCCCCTATATCGGTCACTTTATTTGGGTCCCAACACCAGAGGTCATAGATTCAAATTGAAGAAAGGGAGAATGAACAAGAGTGTCAGACAGCAGTTTTACAGTTATCGTATTGTCAATGCCTGGAACGGTCTGCCTCCAGAGGTTGTGGATGCGCCATCCCTGACCACTCTCAAAGCAAGGCTGGATAAGCATTGGAGGCAGTATAAGTATTGCAAACACCCAGTATTTGACGCTTATGACCGCGTGAAGTCACAGTTGGACAGGCCTCGACCTGATACAGGCTTATAGCCTAACCATAATCAGTAGCGGATGAGTATGAGTATGAGTATGAGTAATACCATTGTACAAATATTCTAACTCCGTAAACCGACCACCTCCCTAAATGGACCATTTAAAGTCGGTCCCATGGTCGGTCGATTTAGAGAGGTTTTACTGTATCTTTAAAATGTATCCATTTTAAATAAAAGCTACTTCAAGCTAACATAAAGTAGATTATAACTATCTGTAAAACTTCCCGATAAGTAGACATTGGAGGAGGGTGTGAACTAGTCTATAGTGAATTACAATTGTTATATGAAAAGGTATGCAGGTATTGCAGGTATAGCAATACCTCAGGGAGTTTGATGCCCCTGCCTTGCAGAGTTGTAAACCGCTGCCTTGTGGTACAGGTCCTTGACAGAACCGAAGGCTAAGGGAGCAAACCCTAAACAGAAAACCATGTCACTGTGGCAGCATTAAGGGCGGTTGATGGATGGAACTCCCAACATCTCCCGACCAGCCACTGCAGGGACAAATAGTTTTGCGCCTGTCTTGACATGTTCTTGCCGGTGTGAAACCTCTATTTGCTCCCCGAGAGAGTGCCGCTGGTAACTTGCAAAAGCCAGCAGCACTTCAACACTTTTGCAGGCAGCTTTCATGAAATGTAGCGCATCTTTCGGCCGACTATGCCAGAGACTCTGGAACAACCACCATGTGTCCATTCGGGTCAAAGGTAAGATCTACCGCGCAATCGTGCTATCCACCCTACTATACGGAGCCGAGGCCTGGACAGTGTACAGGCAGCAGGTGAAAAAGCTGCATGCCTTCATGATGCGACATCTGCGTTCAATCATGAGGCTAACCTCGAAGGACAAAGTGACGAATAAGGAAATACTCGAACAGATGGGGCTGCCCTCTATGGAAGATCTTCTGATCAAAAAGAATCTCCGGTGGACTGGACACCTCATGAGGATGTCATCAGACAGGCTACCAAAGCAGATCCTTTATTCTCAACTGTCTTCTGGCTACAGAAAGAGAGGGCGCCCCCATCTCCGGTTCAGGGATACCATCAAGAGAAACCTGAAGCTGAGAGACATTAAGACCGACTCATGGACGCAACTCTCACAGCAGAGAGCTAAATGGAGAGCGGCAGTCAAGTAATGAAAGCAGTCTTTGTCGCATTGCGACCGACAGCATGATGATGATGAAAAGGTAAATGGTATATAGGGCCAGAGGCATTAAGGTATTATGTGGTGCAGGTGATCCTTTACTGAGTTTTATATAGACATTATGTAGTTATAGATAGTGTGAGAGGGGCACTACTTTTAGTGTGACAGAGCCATAGGAGCTCTGCTCACATACCCCCTCCCCCCAACGGATCACCGCACACCCAGACACAACAGGGCACTGTAGCCATAAACAACCAAGGCTTGGATACAAGCATGCTGAATGTTCATTGGTAGATTGAAGAATGTCTACTGTTGATTGGAGGAGCTGATCAGATCTTGGATTCATGAACCTATGTAATAATAAACCTGAGGGTGTAAGCTCTCTGTAGTTCTGTGCACTTTCTACTCTACCTTACTCTTGCCTGTAGTGATTTTATATTTAGCCTACCTACACAATTACAGCTGCCAGCCGTCGCCTTTACATATCAACCAAATATATTTATCTAAGAAAATGACAAAGGCTCAAAACCATCGGACAAGGCAACTTTATGCTTAACTCAAAATGTGGGCCCAAATGAAGGGCGACACCCGGTTGTCTGTTCGCATGTGAGCATCTCACAGTGTGTGTTTGGTTACCAGCATGCTACCAGACCATTGCTCGAGCCATTGGCAGTGTTAGAGATAAGTATTTGCAAGAACAACTTTAAAGTCTCAATGTATATCTATCTATATGTGGTATACAAATATGGAATTCACTTGACGATAATATCCAATGTTCATAAAGCATCTATATGTTTGAACGAATGTATAAAAAGAAAATATTTAAGCTTAGCCAGAGAGCAAATACATAGTAGTCTAGTACATAAATATTGAGATGTAATTTACAGTATTGAGGGTAATGTTGATATGCTTTTACCTTTTATTTTTCTACTTATTATTTCTATGGTATAAGCAATGTATCTGTGTTATTTTTAAATGGGGAAAGCACCTCATAAGTATTGTACTTCTTCTTTCTCCTTTTTCATGTGAACAAATTACTGATGTAAATGTCAACTTGTTTGTACATTGATCATGTGGAAATAAATATGTTATTATTATTATTATACCATACAGGACATACACAAGAACAGGCAGGGAAATGCACAATTAACTTCATCTGCATAATTAATAATTACTTGTTTAGCTGTTTATTAATATTGTAGTAGTCTGTACATGAGCCCTACTATCACACGGTAGCAGCGGAGACTACTTCACAGACCGACGCAGTTACCCTGAACTGCGCTAGGTGGCGGCAAGCTAGCCACCGGGCAGACCCCGCCTGGGCTGCCCTCTACTCCATGTGGCTAGCTCACCCCCCACCCACCTATAGAGTCGATGTGGGACCTAGCGAGTGAGGGGGCGGGTCAGATGAGTGTGGACGCCGTGGAGAGCAGATTGGTTCAATAAACCAAGTTGAAGCATACTTATATTTGATCTTGGCGTTCTTCCGTGTGTGCATGGCAGGGTGAGAGTCGGAGGGCCTTGGGCCATTACAATATTTTATTACGTGAAAATAGCCAGTCTGTTGCGTGGTAGAGACATGTTGGATGGAGGTAGGGGAATAATATTTAATGAAGAGTGCAGGCACTAAACTCAATAAAGTCCAATGCAAACAGGGAATTAAAATACAATATTTTTAGCTGAACATTATCTGAATTCTCACTAATTCCACCTGGTTTCGGAAGTCAAGATCATGGAGCAATGACCACAAAAGGAGGAATGAACAAAAAATAACTTGTTGTAGGTTTGATTGTAATGTTCATCTCAATTTTTGGATTGGCGCCTGAACTGTTAATTTTGTTTGCTTGGTATCCTAATCACAATGTTGACTCTTTTTGCTAATCTGCGCGTGGTCTATGTCAGTTTGATGGCTATTGCGAGCAGATGGAAATGTTGGTGTCCTTGGTGCATGTCATTCCTGCAGACAGCTCTATTCAACTGTCCAGAATATGCACAGACACACGCACTCCCACCATGGGAGGCCTCCCAGCTGTCCGCACCCAAGTGTTCTCCTGTCATTTTCCCAACCCGCCCATCCACTTCCCTCAATCACCCACCCACCCTCCTACCCGCCCACATACACACCCCTCACTCATACACATACATCCACACACCAACCCCCACACCCACCCACACCTATGCCCACACCCACATCCACACACACATACCCACACCCTCTACCCCAGACCTGCAGCTCACGTTTCCTGCCACTCACCTACACTCCCCGATTCCTCTCCCAGCATCACCCCCCCCCCCCCCCCCCCCCCACCCCTACCCCACCTCCACTCCCCCGCCGTCCGTCCCCTACATACACCCACCCTTCCTCCACACACGCGTCCCCTCTCACCCAGCGCCTTCCTCCTAGAATCATACCCACCGCACCCCCACCCCCACCCCGCCCTTCCCTCACATCCCCCCACACATCCTCCACCCTCCACCCCCACCACCATCCCGCCCTACCTCTCACAACTCACAACCCCTCCATCTACTCCCACCACACATCACCCGCCCTCCACCGACACCGCAACCCCGCCCTACCTCTCCCAAATCCCAACCCATCCCTCTCCACCGCACACATCACTCCCCCATGAACCCCCAACTCCCTACTTCCACCTCACCCTCACTCTCACCCTCACCCTCTCCCTCTTCCTCTCCCTCACCCTCACCCTCACCTCACCCTCACCCTCACCCTCACCCTCACCCTCACCTCACCCTCACTCTCACCCTCACCCTCTCCCTCTCCCTCACCCTCACCCCTCACCCTCACCCTCACCATCACTCTCACCATCACCCTCACCATCACCATAACCCTCACCCTCACCATCACCCTCACTCTCACCCTCACCCTCACCCTCATCTCACCCTCACCCTCACCCACACCCTCACCCTCACCCTCACCCTCACCATCACCGTCACCCTCACCCACACCCTCACCCACACCCTCACCCTCCACCCTCACCCTCCACCCTCACCACTCACCCTCACCCTCACCCTCACCCTCACCCTCACCCTCGCCACTCACCCTCACCCTCACCCTCACCCTCACCCTCACCCTCACCCCACCCTCACCCTCACCCTCACCCGCACCCTCACCCTCACCCTCACCCTCGCCCTCACCCTCACCCTCACCTTCACCCTCACTCTCACCCTCACCCTCACCTTCATCCCGGCTCCCTGCCGTCCTGTAGATCCAGCTGCCTAAAGATTGGTTTGTATAAGCCCATACAACTGACCTGCCTGCGAGGTGCAAATTGCATTACGCCTTAACTCACTAGCTATACACTGTCCCGACCCCTGGCGGCAGACACCGAGGCGACGGCGTCACTAGTGTTGAAGCCGATGTACTAGCCAGTAGTGTGTTCCTGGAGGTGAGATGGGCGGGGTGGTCTAAGGGTTTTACATATGGCTTAAATACATTAACGTACTTATATATGTGTTGATACATATCATAATGCACAATGTCAGTTCTTATATTAACTGTTGATATGCCTAATGTAATTTCTTACGTTAACTGTCGATACACACAAGAACGCATGATTACATTTCTTACATTAACTGCCGATACACAGAAGTATGAATGATGCCATTTCTTACATTAACTGTTGAAACACAGAATATCACATGATGCCACTTCTTACATTAATTGTTAATACACACAGTAATGCACACTTTTATTTCTAACATTAAGTGCTGATACACACAATAATACACGTACATACATACTAGGGGAACATTGTTCATGGTGGTTTGCCAACATGGGTAATTTGCGCGCGAACAGGGAGCCCTACGGTGGCGCCCCTGGGTTTGAATCCTCCGCACAGCCCACCTACTGGACTCGTCCGGAACCAGCCGCTCCGGAGACTCTGACATCACGATCCCCCTCTTGCGAGACTCTGACGTCACGGACCCATCCTCGGACTGCTGGGAACCTCCATACATCACTTTCACTCCAGCAGCCCCAAGAGCAACTCACCACCTCAACTCAGCCACCCACCCAACCCTTCAACAAACAAACATTCAAACGCGTGGGGTTGAGGGCCTGAGTCGAACAATCACACCGATCCTAATTTCTACCTCTCTACTGTGCTGACTATATATATCAACTTGTGTTCAATACAAATTCCATATCATGGGCTCCTTGTTTGCGTTGTAAATTATATACTTTGCTACTACCTCAATCAGCTATCTGGGAATTGCGATATTGGTGGGCTCCCTCGTGCCATCACCCCTGGAGGAATTTTTTCTTTTTTTTTAGGGCTAGGGTTATTAATCCCTACACCAGTGATTAAGCTCACACCCAACTCATTCTTTCTCCTCATGTTATTTGTAATTTATATTTGCTGTATAAGAATTATACAGGTATAATAACCCAGAATTCCAAGCTCGCTCCTCAGCTCCACCTGCCAGTAATCTGGTGGTGGAGCCTGGGGCTAGTCATCTACTGCTCCAACCTGCACAACCTCAGCTCTGAATGTGGCGCCACCGCTCACCTCTGCTCATTAACCTCATTCACTTACCGCCAAAATTCCAGGTAATGGTCTGGATATTCTAAAATTGTATGTGCATATTCTACAATTGTATGTGCATATTCTACAATTGGATGTGCATATTCTACAATTCGTTGGCTGAGAATTAACCAGGCATATGTCCAAGTTCAGAAAAAAAGAATGAGATGTCCACACACAACACATATCAGAGTTGATAAGTTTGATGTGCCCAACCCACAGAAAAATACATGTACCCCCAAGACACATCACTTACTCTATATATTGAACTGTGGGTTTGGGAAATAAAGCTTATCAACTCTGAGATGGGTTTTATGTGTACGCATCTTCTTTTTCTGAAAGTGTATTTAGCCATGGTTAATTCTCAACCGACGAATTGTATGTGCATATTTTGCAATTTTATGTGCATAGTCTACAATTGTATGTGCATATTCTACAATGTTATGTGCATATTCTGCAATTCTATGTGCATATTCTACAATTCTATGTGCATATTCTACCAGTTTTATGCATATTCTATAATGATATGTGCATATTCTACAATGATATCTGCATATTCTACAATGCTATTTGCATATTCTACAAATGCATGTGCATATTCTACAATTCTAAGTACCGATTCCACAATTCTATGTGCATATTCTACAAGTGAGTGTCCATATTCTATACAATGTTATGTGCATATTCAACAATTGCATATGTATGTTCTACAATTGTATGTGCATATTCTACAATGATATGTGTATATTCTACAATTTATGTCCGTATTCTACAATGGTATGTGCATATTCAACAATTTTATGTGCATATTCTAAAATTGTATGTGCACATTCTACACTTATTTCTGCATATTCTACAATTGAATGTGTATATTCTACAATTATATGTGTATATTCTACAATTGATGTGCATATTCTACAATTGATGTGCATATTCTACAATTGTATGTGCATATTCTCCACTTATATGTGCATATTCTACAATTGTATGTGTATACTCTACAATTATATGTGCATATTTTACAATGTTATGTGTATATTCTACAATGATGTGTGCATATTCTACAATTTGATGTGCATATTCTAAAATGATATGTGCATATTCTACAATTGCATATGCATATTCTACAATGTTATGTGTATATTTTACAATTGTGTGTGCACATTCTACACGTGAATGTGCATATTCTACAATTGTAGGGGCATATTCTACAATGGTATGTGCATATTCTACAATTGTATGTGCATATTCAACAATTGTATGTGCATATTCTACAATTGTATGTGCATATCTTACAGGTTTATGTGCATATTCTATGATTTCTTAGTGAAAGAACGGCCTCGGGAACAAGTGGTGTGTGACAGTTTGGTGACAGTCCAACCCGGGCTGGGGTAGAGAGATAAAGAGAAGATCTACAGTGTGTGGGGATGGGTGGGGGTGTGGTGGGGGTGCGGGTGTGGGATCAGTTGATAACAGCTGCGTCGGACCAGACGCTTACCCTACTTAGACACAGTCCAACCGATGGTTTATAAATGTATATATGTGTCGATATCAAACCTGATGCTCAGCACTACTAGGATAGGGCCAGGAGCTGTGCAATGAGGAAGACTAATGGTCTGCAATTTCCCCTTTCCGCTACGTGTGCAAATGAAGATTTTGGAGACAATGAAAACCATCAGATTATGCAAATTTTAAATCAGTTTAAGCATGCATAATTTGACTAATTATGTGTTTCCTCTCCTAAAATGCCAGAGTTGGTGGATTTAAATGGTCACTTGCCAAGTGAAGCCCAGTGCAAGAAATTTGCTTCCAATGCATATTACTTGCAATCTTCCAAATTGTTGTTCCCGGAGCTTAATTATGACACTCAAAACCTACCCTTATAGGACAACTCATTTTTTTGTATTTATTTATCTGAATATGACATTTGTCCGCGTCGGAACACTGGTCTTCCAGCCATCTTACTATTGGAATTGACAGTCTAAATAATTTAAGTTTGATCAGTGCTCTATTAGTTACATCACTGATCCTGTAGAATTAAAGGAGTGGCTCCTGCTGTATAATGTACAGCACCAGTTACTGTAGTTCATGCAAAAATGGGGAGTAGCACCAAGTAGAAAGTGCATACTTGGGGCAACTCAAACAATCGTTGAGTGTTACATTTTTTCTCTTATAAAACAAGGTAAGTTTATAGTTGACAAGATATTTTGTCTGTCTTATATAATGTTCAATGTGTTTAAGAAGCTTGATAGTTGTGTAAGATGTTTGGTGTGTTGATGGTTTGTTCATGATGGTTAAGGGTGGTGGCAGGGGAGGGGGGTCCATTGAGATGGGTGGTGGGGAGAAACCCACAGGAGACCAAGCGAGAATGCGGGGGGTCAGAAGCTCCGGGCTTTGCTAGTAATTACTGCAGTAGTCATTCAAGGGCCTGAATAACCAGGTGGGCTCTATATTCATTTTTGAAGGCAAGTATTGTTTGTGTTTCTCTGACTCTGTGAGGGAGGTCATTCCACATAACACTACCTTTGTAGATTTGTGCCCCGATATATTTATTTGTTGAAGGGTGTGGTGCATTGAGGAGAGAGTGGAGGCCCCTCTTCTTGCTATTCTATTTGCGCGGTCAATACATTTTTCGTCTTTTGTGTGTTTGTGTATTAGTGCCCTCAGGTGTAGGTGCCTTTGTTCTGAGAGAGTATCCAATTTGGCTTTCTTGTGCAGTTCAGCCACACTGAGTGGCTTGCCTTGGTAGACTGTTCACTGCGCTTGGTTTTGAATTGTTTGCAGTTTGATCTTTTGTTGTTTTGTAAAGAGCTCATAGATGATGTCATTGTAATCTATAATAGGCAATAGTGTAGTCTTGTACAGGAGCAGTGCAGTGTTTTCACTGATGAATTTCCTTAATTTCCTAATAGTTGTCAGTTTTAATCCCAGTGTTTGATTCAGTCTTGCCAGGTGTCGGTTCCCATTTAGTGTGGAGTCAAGAGTTGTGCCCAGGTATTTGTAGGAGTCCACTTCACGAAGTAAGGTTCCACCCATTTGTAGTTGGATTTGAGGGGCTCTTGTTTTTCTCATTTTCATCCAATAGATCACATACTCTGTCTTGGCGCTATTTACTGTTAGTTTATGGTCAGGTCACCATGTATTCACGTTATCTAGTGCCATGTCTGCCTGGGCTGCAGCTGCCACAATATCTCTATTGTGTACTGTGAGTGCTGTGTCATCAGCAAATAATGCAAATGTTGCTCTTTCAGATACTAGTTGTAGGTCTTTAATAAAGATTAGGAATAGCAGGGGTCCTCGGGTGGAGCCTGCAGCATCCCGGTCTTGACCCAATGGGTGGTGGATGCATTGTTGTTTAGTTTTGTGGACTGCATCCTGTTCTTGAGATAATTTGTGAGGAAATTGTATGCTTTGTTGCCTAATCCAGCTCCTGCTACTTTCTGCATCAGGATCCTGTGGTCAATTGTATCAAATGCCTTCTTGAAATCAAGGAAGACAGTGATTGTCAGTTCACCTTTATCCATGTTGCCCAAAGGCATATATGAATAAATATATGCCTTTGTATTATACACACCAAGAGTATACTCATCGGCAACATATATAGGCCTCCAGATGGCAATCTAAATGAAGGAATTGACCTTCTAAATCAACCCATGAGACAAATAACCAACTTGGACAAATATGAGATACTCATACTAGGATACTTTAATGTGGATTACAATGAAAAGCAACAGACTCTGTTGGGAACAATGAAACAATTTGCTGCAGATCATGAGCTCCAGCAAATGATACACAAACCAACCAGGATAACCAGAACCTCTGACAAAACAATAGACCTAGCATTCGCTAATATTAAGCACTGAACCAATGCAGGAGTTATCAATTATAATATAAGTGACCACAAACCAATATTACTTCTTTTATTTTTTTACTGAGACTGTATTTATACTGTCCATAGCAAATAAGCCTGGGTATTCATGCTTGCTTCCAATGCTGGCCAGCTGTAGTGTTGGTGTTACCTTATCACACAGTAGCTGCTGATAAGGTATTTGATTGCCTGCATTTCAGTAGCAGATAGATAGTTGGTTGGTCTGGTTAGTAGCCTACATAAAATTAAATTTGATTTTCTTTATTGTTTTCTACTCTTACTACTAGAGTAGCCTACTCCTATTTACATATCATAGGCTTGTACGTAGCTGTGTGGTGTGCTATCTGGGTACTTTTGGCATGGTTACCTTCCATTGGGCGTCCCGGTGGTGGGCCATGACATATCACATGCTCCTTTGCAGTGCAGCTTAGTGGGGGTTTCCTAGCCTTATTTTGCACAGATATTTTGTGTATGTTTTTAGGTCAGGAATTTGTCGTTCCTTTACTGTTTGGGGATTCAACACTTTGCCAGCCATTTCCAGCATGCTTCTCTTGTGAGCTTTTATTTGGCTTCTGGTTGGCGCCTTATTTCCTCTAGTAGCCCTTTGTGGTCTCGCACAACTATTATCTCCAAGAAACATCTTATGATGAAATCCTAGACAGAATAAATAAAATATCATCCTATAAATCATATGGTATAAAATACATCAATACTGGCCTGATAAAGATGGCAATAACAACAGTAATTAGGGAATTCACACATATGCACAACTCAATAATTAAAACAGGCATCTTTCCGGATGCATGGAAAGTAGCTACAGTCACCCCAATCCCCAATACCAATAACCCAAGATACTGCAGTGAACTGCTACCATTTTCAATCCTCCCACTTCCAGGAAAGATTATTGAACAGATGACCAAGTTAAAGCATTCCTTGAATCATCCAACTATCTGATCTACCAAAATGGATTTAAGAAAAACAAATCCACAACAGGGGCTCTGGCATCTCTACTGGATGAACCTTTGGGCAACATGGATAAAGGTGAACTGACAATCACTGTCTTCCTTGATTTCAAGAAGGCATTTGATACAATTGACCACAAGTTTTATAGGGTCTTTGCCACTCACCCCTTACCCCACCCATCACCCCCTACATCCCTCACCCCTACACCTCTTATCCCCTCCCTCACCACCAGCCATTTCCAGCATGCTCCTATGCAAGGTTGGATGACACAGGAGACTGTGAGGCGGCCTTAATTAGTCATATTTAACAGAATTACGTACGCCATAAGTGTAATTTTATCAATTTAACCCTAAATTCGAACCGATATTAACGCTGCCGCCGCATTGGCGGCGTTATTCATATTGTCGACTCGAGGGATTTCCCAAATCTATAAATAACTTCACGGTTAGCTATCCGCCCCGGCTACGACATTGGTGCATATGACTTGACCTAATTAACCAAGGGCCTCCTAGCCGTGGATAGCTACCCCAGAGCTAGCGTGTAGCACTGGCTACGTGTAGCTCCAACCCATGCATACGGCCCCAGACCAGACACTCACCCTACTTAGCCTCGTCAGACCAGCTCCCTCCCCTCTGCCCCTGTGCCCTTCCCTTTCCACCTCCCCCATCGTACTCCCCCTCCCTCTCCCCCTCCCCATCGTCCTCCCGGGCCCTCCTCCACCACCCCCTACCCCTCCCTCCTCTCCCACCCCCCTCACCGTCCTCCTCTCCACCCACTCCCCTCCTTCTTCCCCTCCCCTTCGTCCTCTCCCTCCCCGCCTCTCCCTCTCCCAGTCCTACTCCCCTCGCCCTTCCTCTCGCCCCCTCCCCCTTACCCACCCCTTCTTCCTCCCCTCCTCCCCCTCTCCCTCTCCCCTTCCCCATCCCCCTTCCCCGCCTTCCTGTCCCCTCCCCCCTCCCCCTCCCCCATCCCTTCCTCCTCTCCTCCTCCCACCCCCGTCCCTCGCCCCCTCTCCAGCATCCTGGGTGTCATCTCGGAGTACTACAGCGTGTGTGTTGTTCCAGCTGGCTACCCGAGGGGAGAGTGTGTGTGTGTCAGAAAAGGGAGAGGACCTTCCTTCTGTAATCAAGTGATGTGGAGTGGAGTTTGAGACTGTTCCCGAGTGCCCCAGAATGATTACAAGTACTTCCGACGGTTGCTAAGTTGTGCCGAATGAGATCCAGTGCGGTTCACCAACAAACTGCCGATCACAATCTTCAGACATACCAACCTGATTCCTTAAGTTCTATGCTCTCACGCGGATGGCCGAATGATTTAGAGCGTCCGTCTCCCATGTTGGTAGATCGGGGGGTCGTGGATTCGAACCCTGGTCGAGTGAAACCAATGACTTAAAAAGTGTTACTTGTTGCTTCCTAGCCTGGCGCTCGTCATTATTAGAATAAGGCAAGGACTGGTTGGTTCAGCGTCAGGATAATGTGACTGAGTGGGATAGCAGGTCATGGTGCTGGCGGCCTAGTCTTCCAGTGGGGCAGCACTGTAAAGCCGCCATGAGTGCACACTGTGACAAGTCGGTACCCATCCTTATATGACCTTAGATGTTGCTAGGACGTAAACCAATAACAAACAAACAATCTCACGCGGAAGCTTAGTCAGGACTGGCCGACATTGTAGCGTGGCTTCCAGTGGGAATTAGGCCAACTAAAAAATACAATTGATGATCGTTCTTTTGAAATAGAAATCAGGGTCTGGCGGCGGGTAGTTTTTATTTGTATTTCTTATTTTTGAAGTAGACGTAATAGGTAGCCACACATGATGGCCAAATGAGTTGAACGCCCGACTCCCGGTCTGGTAGCTCGTGGGTATGAACCCTGGCCGAGTCAAACCAATGACGTCAAAAATTGATACAAAAATAGAATTGCTGCTAGCCTGACTGATTTTGAACAGTTTAAATTTTGTTTTAAATAATAAAAATTGTAATTCAGGTGCGGACGGTTTTTCAGACATGGGCTGGGACAATCCCCAATATTTGTTTAATTGTTGACCTTAGTTCAAGTGGATGAAACCCCGGTAGCAGGGTTCAGTCAAGGGAGTGGCTTCCACTAATTTTATAATCTGTTTACCATGAATTGGGCGTGGCCTTGCTTTAAGGGAACAAGGCTTGCAGAACAAATCCAACGCTGTTACTAATTAGATTTTCTGCAGTTAGTCGTCCGAATGAGAATCTAATTGCCTCCTAGGAACAGAGTATTCGATTAAATGACAATGTTCCCAGATAGTTTACTAACTCCCTACAGATTCGTCAAAAGATCCAAAGCTTGATTTATTTAACGATGCCTCTAGAGTACATTGCTTTTTATCAACGGCTATTGGACGTAAAATATATGGTGTTTCTGAGATATTTCTTTTGAGGAAACCTGCTGCTGCCAGATAGGCTACTCTTTCCGATAAGCACAGATGGGTATTTTATATGCACTTTCCCACAGACAGGACTGCACATGCAACACCCTTTGATGAACCAGTTGTGGACCACTGGTTGGAACGGAAAATGATCCAAACTGCAATTGTGTCCACTGAGCAGGACCGACAGGATATTACTACTACTGGAGACAGAATCAGAAGAAAAATAAAACTAGAATTTTGATGAATATTGCCAACATTTTCCTATGCATTTCCTGGGGCCATATTCATGAGCTCGGGGTAGCACTACCCTGAGGCTGTAACCGGGGGGTACGCTACCCCCCCGGCAAACGGCGGAAAATCCTTATTCATGAGCTCGGGGTAGCACTACCCTGGGGCTCTATCCGGAGGGTACGCTACCCCAATTTCGACCCAGGGGTAAGCCACTATCCCGAGGGGATAGTGAGTGTGTGTGTCTCTGAATCTATTCAATGCGATCATATTTGATAGATTTAAATGCGCAATAAGTGAAATTTATTCAAATTAACCCTAAATCCGAAGCGATATTAATGCTGCCGCCGCATTGGCGGCGTTATGCATATTGTCGAATCGACGAATGTAAAGTAAACAAATCGCCGCCGCCGCAGCGACGTCGATATCCATACTGTCGACGTCAAGTAAATATGGCCGCCGCCGTCGCCGCCGAATCGGCGGGAATTTCTTACGCCCAAATCTATTAAATGCTGTCATATTTAACAGAATTACATACGCAATAAGTGAAATCTTATCAATTTAACCCTAAAACCGAAGTGAAATTCACGCTGCTGGCGCAAAGGCGGCGATATTAATATTTTTGAATCGACGAATGTAAAGTAAACAAGTCGCCACCGCCGCAGGGGCTGGAGGGAATTCCCAAATCTATAAATAATCGAACCGGTAGCTATCCGGCCCGGCTGTATCATTGGTGAATACCGATTGACCTAATTAACCTCCGCCTTTAACCCACGGGATACCTACCCAACGGCTAAGCCTAACCTCCGGCTAACCGTACCCTGCGCTCATGAATACGGGCCCTGATGGTTAGACCAGATGGGATGGCTGAATGAATTGAGCATCTGGCTCCTGCTTTGGGAGATCGGCGGATCCGGTCCTATGGGTTCATGGGTTCGAACCATGGTCGAATCAAACCAATGATGTACACATGTATTCTTGTCGCTTCCTAGCCAGGCACTCAGCATTATTAAGATAGGGCAACGCCCACTTGGCTCACCGTCAGGATAATGTGATTGAGTGGGATATCAGATCATGGTGCCAGTGGCCTGATTTCCCATGTCTGTGTCCCATCATTGGATTTCATTGTTGCAACATGTATACTTGTCACTTCCTAGCCAGGCGCTCAGCATTGGTCGTAACCCTTATAAGGTCGCCCGCCGGCCTCCCTCAGGCACTCGCCCTCCTGCCGTCTCCCAGCTCTCTGCCGTTTTCACTTTGGCATTCTTCACCTAGGACCGCTGCGTCCCCTCGGACCGCTCCAGGATGCCCAGACACGGGCAGGGGCACGGGCCGCCAGAGGTCCCAGGCAACCGCCCTGGCCACGCCGGGACCCGCCTCAGGCGCGCTGGGAGGCGCGTCACCCTCCTCGGCCCCGGCGCCTCCGTCGGCACCCTCGGACCCCGCCTAGGGCACCGAGATAAGTGCGATTCTCAGGGCTCTCCTCGACCTTAAGGCCCTCCAGCGCGCCTCCACCACTGCCGCCACCGCCACCACCGCCCGCCTCTACGCCCGCCTGGACGCCCTCGAGTCCCGGAGAGCCCGAGGGCAACCCCCTTGGACCACGCCGGCCGCCTACACCACGCCGACCGCCCCAGCACCTCGGGCACGCGCCGCAAGCGGGGCCTGCCCTCCGCCGCCGCCACGAGCCGCCTGCACAATGCTGACCGCCCCAGCACCTCGGGCGCGCGCCCCAGGCGGGGCCTGCCCTCCGCCGCCGCCTCCAGCGACTCTGCCGGGGGCGGTGCACCCCCAGCAGCCCTCTCAGCGCGGCAGCCCGCTCACCGCCGCGCCCGAGGGGACGCCACCGCCCACCCCGAGGCGGACGGCGCACGGCACACCGCCCTTCCCAGCACCTCGGGCACACGCCCCCGCGGGGGCGCGCCCTCCCCCGCCGCCTCAAGCACCGCGCGGCAGCCGTCTCACCGCCACGCCCCAGGGGACGCCACCGCCCGCCCCGAGGCGGCGGACGGCGTACGACACACCCTCCCCCGCCGCATCAAGCACCGTGGAAGGGACCCCGGACGACCGTCGCGGCCACGCCGGCCCCCTCCTCGGGCACGCCAGGAGGCGCCTCGCCCAGCTCGGCCCTGGGCCCCTCCCCGGCGCCGCGGGACCAGCACTCGGGCGCCGAGGCGGCCCTCCGACATATCACGCCCCGTCCGCCTCGGACGACGTACAGCCCACCGCCCATCACATCACCTCCGGCACACGTGACCGGGGAAGCGCACCCCTCCCCGCCACCTCAACCACCGCCCCGGGGGGCACAGACCCCGGCCGCCTCGGCGGATTTTTGATCCGCCGGCCCCCCCCGGGCCGGCCCGGGGGGCCCTCTCCGGCGCCTCACCACGACCTCGAAGCCGACAACCTCCTCATCACTACCGACAACCCCCCAGAGATCACCGACCGAAGCGACGCCCAGCCAGAGCCGGGGATCATCACCCCGCACCTCATGCCTCAGACCACAGCCCAGCCCAGCCTCACAAGGAACCCTCAGACCACAGCCCAGCCCAGCCTCACGAGGAACCCTCAGACCACAGCCCAGCCCAGCCTCACGAGGAACCCTCTTCCGGTGGCACAGCCGACCTCCACGACACCACCTTCATCAACCCGCCCGACCCGACCCCGACCCCCACCCCACCCAGCCCTGAGGACTTTGCCGGCCTCCCCCGGGCTGGCCCGGGGGGCCCTCCCCGGAGCCTCACCCTCACCACTGCCAACAGCCGCGCGACTTCCACCGACAACCTCCCAGCGAACACCGACCGCAGCGCCGCCCAGTCACAGCCGGGGATCATCACCTCGGACCTCACACCTCAGACCACAGCCCAGCCCAGCCTCACGAGGAACCCTCTGCCATACAACACCGCCGCCGACCATGACGTCCACCGACAACCTCCCAGCGACCACCGACCGCAGCGCCGCCCAGTCACAGCCGGGGACCACCACCTCGGACCTCACGCCTCAGACCACAGCCCAGCCCAGCCTCACAGGAACCCTCTGCCGACATCACATCTCAGGAGCGGGCCTCCCCTTTTTGGCCGCCCGCTCCCCCTCCACCTAGGCTCCGGACCCTCCTCTCACCCAGACCTCCATCTCCGGGCCCCCACCTCGGGCGCCCCGTGCCCCCGCCTCGGGCGCGCCTCGAGCCCTCTCCTACTTTTGGTGGAGGGCTCCTCGGCACCCCTTCACTCCACTGACACTTGATGAACTGAACTTTACTTTTATTACTCCGCTCCTCATGAGCTTCTTTACTTTATTAATCATTGCTTATTTACTTCTATTTTCCTATTGTTACCCTGTTTGACTTGTATGCTCTGTCTGAGGCGTAAATAAAGACGCCTTATTTCCACCCCGCCTCCTCTCTTCCTTTTCGCGCATCATTAGGATAGGGCAAGTAGCAGTGGAATGAGGAAGACCTGGCGTCTGCTAGTGAAATTTCCCCTGCTTAAGCAACTAATTTACCAACAATTTAAAAAAATAAAGGAAAGAGACAAACAAACTGTAATTATTTTCAGTTCTCATTGGAGTACATTTTTTTGAGAGCAGGATCACCATGCAAAGATAGCTTTGGGATATTCATATACAAAACACGTTCCATTAAAGGGTGTGCCTATTAGAGGGCCTTACAATATCATGGCTAGAATTTCTGATTCCCGCTCTCCGAATCTGAATGAATGGGCATCAATTTCAGATTCGATTTGCTTAAAATGTGGCCAGATAATATGACTCGACTATATGTGGGGCATGTTCAAATGAGGCGTTCTAATGGAGGTATGATTAATGATGGACTTTTTTACTTCGGGTGAGTAATGTTGGTGGGGTGCTTGGTCAGTGCGCATGCGTGGGTTGGATGACACAGGAGACTGTGTGGTCGGGGAACCCCCTAACCGCACCGCTCAGCCCTCCTACGCCAGCCCCTACCCCACCCTTATCCCCTCCCCTACCCCCACCTCTCACCCCCTACCCCTACCCATACAGCCACCCCCACCCCTACACCAGCACATACCCCCAACCCCCGCGCTTACCTGCGCCGTTCACCCCCTACCCCCGCCCCCAACCCTACCCCCACCCCTACCCCCACCCCCCACCCATTACCCCCACCCCTCACCCCGCAATCCTCACCCCACCCCTCACCCCTTATCCCCACCCCTCACCCCTTACCCCCATCCCTCATCCCTTACCCCATCGCTCACCCCTCACCCCTCACCCCCTCCACCCTCTCCACCCCCCCCCACCCCTCACCCCCTTACCCCTCACCCCTCACGCCTCACCCCTCACCCGTCCACCCCCTCACCCCGCACTCCTCACCCCACCCCTCACCCCTTACCCCCCACCGCCATCACCCCTTACCCCCACCCATCACCCCTTACCCCCACCGCTCACCCCCTTACCGTCACCCCCTCACCCCTCACCCCTTACCCGTCACCCCATCCCTTACCCCTCACCCCACACCCCCACCCCCTCACCCCGCATCCCCACCCCCGCATCCCCAACCCGCACCCTTCACCCCACCCCTCACCCCGTACCCCGTACCCCCACGCCCACCCCTTACCCTCAACCCTTACCCCCACCCCTCACCCCTTACCCCCACCCCTCACCCCTCATCCCTACCCCTCACCCCTTACCCTCACCCCTCACCCCGTACCCCCACCCCCTCCCCCCACCATTCACCCCTCACCCCACCCCTCACTCCCACCCATTACCCCTCACCCCATACCCCCACCCCTCACCCCTTCCTCCCACCCCTCACCCCTTACCCTCACCCCTTACTCTCACCCCTCACCCCTGCCCCTTCCCTTACCCTCCTCCCCACCCACTGGCTAGATGAGTGGGGACTGATCCCCTCAGACTGATAGCGCTTCGGCCAACATCCCAGGAGAAGCGCTTTACAAAATAAAAAATGATACACTACTGCAAACAAAATAAATAATTAAAAATAAAGCTTAGGCCAAGTTAGATGGCCATAATTGGGCTGCCAACATTCTCTTCATCATACATAATAATGGAGGCAACCAATAACACGCTTCCAGTCATGAAGGTGGGCAGTTTGAATCCTGTTCGAGTGAAGCTTATGACGTACACAATTTATGGTTGCCACTACCAAAGACCCTATAACACTAAGACGGCTCAGTCAGCCTGTACTGTTTAATCAAAATGATCAAACCCACCACCTGGTGCGCTGGCTGTTCTCTTGATTACACAGTTGCTATATTATATGTATAAATGTATATATGAATGTGAAAGATGTGTGATGATGGCAATGCTGATGATGATGCTGATGATGATGTGTATTTGTTCATAGCAATTTCATATTGATGTGTATTCATACTTACCTATATCATGTATAATATAAGTATGTGTTTACATGTGAAACACCAACCAGCATCCGGGCTGATCAAACCAACCACAAGGTGGCACTGCAAAATTGACATTACCACGGGAGAGATAGGGAGTGAGCTGTCTTAGTTTTATAGGGTCTTTGCCACTACCTAGCTTGGCACTTAAAAGGACTAGGATAGGGCAAGGACTGGTTACGTCAGTGTCACTATCAGTAGGCCTGTACTATGAGTGGGCTGGGAATTGGGTCATGGTGCGGGACGCCTGGTCCCCCAGTAGGGCCGCACTATAAGAAATTACCATGAATGTGCGCTTTCACAATGTTGTATCGATCCTGATATGACCTTAGATGTTGCTAGGATGTAAAACCCACACAAACAACAGCAGGACTGAACTAGAGCTCATGCGTGGATTTAGCTGCTCCATCGTATTGTTAGAGAAACCGCCCGCAGACTGCTGTCATAACTTTGTACCAATCCTGATATGACCTTAGATGTTGCTAGGATGTAAAGCAGAAGAACAAGTGTGTATGCGTGGGGTTAGCTGCTCCATTGTCTTGTTAGGGAAACCACCGCTTGTTGGTTGGTTGAGAACCAGCAAAACACAGTGTGCTCCAAATAACAATTGGCTGGGAATCCCCAGGGTCAAAACAGTAGACAATAACCAACGTCTAGGGGGTACACGTTCTGACCCGATGAGTAGTTATTTCATTGTGCTGACCGGTTGCTATGTGCCTCCATGCCTCCACCACCCACCCACCCACTCACCCACTCACCCACTCACCCACCCACCGTGTCGACCAGACGGGATCGCCGAATGAGTTGAGCGTCCGTCTCCTGTTTTGGGAGATCGGGTGATCCGAATGCATGGGTTTTGTGGTTTCGAATCCTAGTCGAGTCAAACCGATGACTTAACAATTTATCCTTATCGCTTGATAGCAACACCATGTGTACATGTATAAGTCATTGGTTGGAATTGACTAGGCTTCAAACCTGCGGGTTCCAATATCAGAAGCTACTAAACAGCTTGGAGAGCTTAGCTCGTTTTTTTTGTTTTTTTTTGTAAATATTTTTATTCATCTGAATTTTGGACTATGGTGGTTACAGTAGCCGATTTGAGGGAAGTTTCAGAGCGTGCCACATACCAGCATATACCCCGATGGTTGATTGCAGATGCCCCTATTGTTTAGGATCGGGGGGTTCTACCAACACAGTACTAGCATGGGAAATTCTGGTTTGTAGCCAGTTGATGCAACTAATGAAATATGTCCTACTATTCATTGCTAATTCACTAAGGGCGGACACAGCTTACCATACTGTGGTTTTTAGTTCATTTTTCGGTAGTTACATTAAGGTCAGGTATTATGGTTATGGGTGCCATTCGGTGTGTGTTGTTCATTCGTCCCTAGGGGTTATCGGTCCCAGTGATGGTGGTCCTGGGCCGGATTCGAGCCCTTAACCCTTCCTGTTACTTGTTTGTTTGAGGTGTGGGTGGGTGGGTGAAGTTAGGTGGTGAAGTTATCCGATCGGCAGCTGGAGGAGTTGTGTGGCCATGGAGGCGGTTTGGATTCGAATTGGTCATGTGCTGTTTTTGGCGGGAGGCGGGTCTCTCTCCTTCTGTAACCGGGTGGATATGGGTGTTATTTCCCCTGGTGGCGTGTGGGGTCGGAGCGGTTCCGTCGGGGTGGCCTGTGTCCGCCCCACCAATTAGTCATGTTAGGATAACATGCACAATTGATTAAATACTGCCCAATCTAAGGGTTCTAGAAATATTCAGGAATTTAGATATGATTTTTTAGTTTCTAGTGATGTATTTCATTATGGAAACTTCCCAAAACTCATTGTGTCATAGACAAATTTGTCAAACTGCACATTAATCCTATATCAAATTCGACCTTGGTACTTAAATTGCTGGTAGAATGACCACCATTGCTAAAACGAGGTAAACTGATATCAAAACGAGCATGTACGTTTTAATTTGGGAAACAAATATGGCTTCTAAGTGCCTATTTATTGCCCGTGTTGAGCAATAACGCCAAATACCATTTTTATTTTTTTTTTTTGGTCCATTAGAGTTTAAGCAGGGGAAATTTCAGTCATAGATGACTGGTCTTCCTCATTCCACTGCTGGTCGATAGAAAGCACGAGCCTACACTTTTACCGACCCAGGGGATTTTTAACCTTCCACACCACATAGACATGGTATGAGAGCAACCGGCCTTTGATGATGCTGTAAGTTATACACAGCGGTGGAAATCCAAATTGGCAGAGCTGGGGGCACGGGGAATCGAACCGCCGACCCTCAGATTAGGAGTCTGACCTAGAAAAAAGTCAGACACTCTAACCACTCTGCCACAGAATTGGTGATCGTCCTTTTGAAATAAAAGTCAGGGTCAGGCTGGTAGTTTTTATTTTGTTATCGATTTTTTAAAGTAGACGGAACGCCTGACTATCCTTCTGGTATCTCGTAGGATTCAAACTCTTGGGTTTGAACCCTGGCCGATTCAAGCCATGTATATAAAATTGATACAAAAATTGAATTTCTGCTAGCCCAATGCATTTCTAACAGTATTTAAACAACATACAAAAATATATAAAATTCTGAGGTGGCCGATTTTTCAGGGATGGGCATGGGATGATGAGCGCGTCAACGTATGTGATTTTTTGGCGCAACGTCGGGATCTGTCAGGAAGCGTTACACGCGCGTTAGGCGTGCATTGGTATTCGTTGATGCACGGCCATGGTCGGCCATGGTCGGCACCACGCGTCAGTGGATCGGCAAAGTTTTGTGCTTGCGCAAAACTTTCGATACGCGACAACTCGTGAGTGCCAACATTATGGCGACGTTAGGAGCACATCGGAGGCACTGGAATAACTTGATGCGAATGCTAGGCACATGCCGGATGCGTGTGAGGGTCAGTCCCATACGTTGTGCCAAACTGTTGCTTTGTTTGTTTGTTGTTGTTTTACATCCTAGCTATATCTAAGGTCATATTAGGATGGCACGCCAAAACACGCTACCAATACGTTGTGCTGACGCCAACAAATTTGACGTTTCTTGACAATTAAAAGTGATTTTGCGCCTTGGCGGCACGCCGGCAAGAAGCATCCTAATGTGACAGGGCCATTACTGGCATGTTCCCTCAGCGCTCAGAACAGGCCCTCTCAGGGTCATATTACATGCGTATTTAATATCGCTTTCCATCTGCAAACTTACACTGCCCATTCATATTCAATGGATATCGCGTGCAGCCTTGTGAAATAAGAAGTTTGCTGAAAGTGTGCGTGGTCATCCCTTGAATATTTCATGAAGTTTTACTATATATATATATATATGTTGAAACTGACACATGCAGTCAGGAGTGGTTAGTGAGGTGGCCGCACGGTGGCGCCACCAGTCATAGTTAGAAGTGATGCTGAGTGAGGTACAGACAAGCTTGATTGGTGCCGAGTGATATATTGCCACCTTATATTATTTATACTCAACTTCTATTATTTATACTTGGATATGTCGCATGGAGGGTGAGTCAGAGATAGATAACTCCATACTTTATACTTGTATACATATCTACATTTTCCGTTATTTATAGTTAGACAATCCGAATATGGGTTTAGTTAGATATATACAACTCCAATATTTATACTTGTATAAGCACTGCTATGAAGAGACAACGCAATGCGAATTGGTGTGAGGTATTTTCTTATGTAACTCCCTGGCAAGAAAACGCGTTGCCTTAATCAGATATAAAATTGTTCAATCGGTGAAGGAGTGGTGCAAAGTAGCGCAGACATTGAGGATAGATTAGTGGTGGCGCCGGCACCACTGGAGCAGGCGGGCGGACACAGGCGCATGCTCGCTTCTATGGTCCAAACTCATACAACCTTAAAACGACTTCTTCTCCGATGCTTATATATATATATCATATTTTTATATAATTTATATATATAGACACTTTCCAGCATTTATAGTTAGATAATTCGCATACAGGTTGAGTCAGAAATAAAGAACTCCATTAGTTATACTTTTCTATAAATAAGGAAAACTGTCCAGAATTTATGCATGGACGAGTCAGATATATATATATATATAACGTCCATTATTTATTCAACCTTTGATGAACCATTTGTGGACTACTGGTTGGAACGGAAAATAACCCAAACTGCAAATTGGTCCACTGAGCAGGATCATTTGGATGACTAAGACCTTCTCAGGTGGACACTCTACCACCTGAGCTATGCCCCACTCCTAAGAAACTAGATTCAGTCATTCATGCTATAGCCAACTGTATACATCTAACTGTTGTCATCGACCCGACATTCCTTGTTGGCCATCGGCAGGAATTTCGAACCGTTCATAATCGTATTTCCCCACAACTCTATCTGTTTAGCACGGGCCTACTAATGCTGCAGTCACACTACGACGCTTCTCACCGGCAGCACCAGTGCGCAAAATAACTTCTACGTGTCCAGAGACGTCCAACTTTTCGGCGGTGTAGGGAAAAAGTTTGGCATCAACGCAGCATGTTAGTAGCGTGTGGCCAACATTTGTCGACGCGTGCGGGAAAAAAAAAAAAAAGTTTGGTGCGACGTCATCATATGACCTTAGATGTTGGTAGGATGTAAAACAAGAAAGCAACAGTTTGGCGCAACGGGTGGGAATGACTGTCATGCTCGCGCGGTGTCTGCCTAGCGTTTGCATCACATTATTCCAGCGCGTCCAACATATCTCGACGTGTGCCTAACGTCCCCGTAACGGGTCGCAGCCACACATTGGCGCGCATTGTCTGTCGTCGAGATTGTTCTGCTTGTTGAAAACCTGGTATGCGCCTCTATGTGTGCCGGTGTTCACCGCCGACCATCCACCTAACACTTGCTTAATGGCCCCCTAGTGCTTCTAGACGTTTCCCGATGTTTCGCCAGAAACGGCCACACATCGACACACGTTGGTGAGAAGCATCATAGTGTGACTGCAGCATTCGCAGGTTAGATGGGGGAAAGTAGCCCCCTCCTCCCTACAAAAAAAAACACACCACGAAACCCCAGCATGTGACCTCCTTAAAATTGCTGGAAATGGCATTTCAAAGCCTCTAGATTCCATAAGTTCATTACGGGAGGGGGGGGGGGGAGATTATCCCCAGATCCCCCAAGTCCTTTGCACATGTAACACCTTGTTAAAGGCTAAGGATCGAATATGTGGCTGTGTAGGCAGGCTATGTTGAAATCAATAGAGGCAATGAGAAAGGAAGAGTATAAAGTGTAAAGAAGAAGAGAGTTTATTATTTATATGGTTACATGGGTTCAGTGTAGAGTATCACCCCACCCCTTTCCCCCAATGGAAAACAAGCATTCTTTGTCCTACAAATAGAGATACAGCATTCCTGGTCCCCATGGATACCAGTGGTCTGCCCACCACTACCAAGTTGTATGGCCCCATAGCCAGCACCAACCTTGACCTTTGAGTGTGGTGATCACTATCCCAGCAGAGGGGTAGGGGGTAGGCCTTGAGTGCACTCACACCCAGACCTGCCAGCACCACTATGTCTAGCTACATCGCACTCAGGCAGCACCAGCCCATACATATATATATATATATATAGATACACATGCCTGGCCACGTACACCGATCAGTTATAGAACATTTGCATTCCCCCCTATGCGGTATATCTGAATATTTTACACCCTGTTCATGCCAGTAAAGGCCCTGTCACATTACGGCGTATGGCGGGAGCGTATTGAAAACCTACGTAGGTCCTGCACGTGCCGGCCTATGATGACATTTGGTGACCTTTCGGGTGGTTTTGAGCGTATGTGGAACCTACGAGGAGCGTACGAGGAGCGTATGAGGAGCGTATGGGAGCGTATGGGAGCGTGCTGTGACATTTTTTGACAGTATGGGCCATATGCCCTCATAGGTTGGGTTTTTTTGAGCATGCACAACAAAATTTGGACGGACGGATTTATGAAAGCGTATGGCGGCGTATGCCTCATACGCTTCACATACGCCGGCATCTGGCGGCATCTGGCGGCGTATGAGTAGCGTATGAGTAGCGTATGCGTAGCGTATGAGTAGCGTATACGGCGTATGCCGACGTATATGACGTAACGCGCTTACGCCGCCATACGCTCCCGCAAAAAACCCTTTATGTATCTGCCCCCTCAAACAAATATGTGATCCCAAACAACAGTTCCGAGCTGCGGCCTTGCTGATCTGAATCTGTTTAGAAGAAAAACCCTGCCCAATACACACAACTCAAAAAGCCACCACCACGATAACTGATGTGGCTGGCTGCACAAGGCCGTGCGCCAGGGGGGAGGGGCGGGGGGGGGGGGGCGGACAGGAGGGGAAGTGAAGGAAGCGGCGGGGGTGGGGGCATGGGCGGCGGGTAGGGGTCGGGGTGGGTGGGTGGGTGGTGGATGGGTGGGGGTGGGGGGGGGGGGGGGTGGAGCTGTATAGCTTGATGTCGTGATGTATTGGGAGAGGCGTATATTGTGGCTTAGAGTTATGGGTCGCCACACTTCATCTCCATAGCAATATATACCATATTGAGATGACTGATGGGGTGCGGACATGTGGTGGTTGGTATAAGGCCCAAGGTGGTTGACCGTTCACTTTGTTGCTATAGACAATTTCTCTCATTTTTTCGTTTTTTGTTAATGAGGCTGTATTTATACTGTCCATAGCATATAAGCCCGGTACCCAGGCTTGTTTTCAATGCTGGCCAGTTGTAGTTTTGGTGTTATCTTACCACACAGTAGCTGCTGATAAGTTATTTGATTGCCTGCATTTCAGTAGCAGTTGGATAATTGGTTGGTATGGTGAGTAGCCTATGTTAGTTTTTTTTTAATTTTCTTGGCATATATGTATTTTATTATGTTCTACTCTTATTACTAGACTAGCCTACTCCTATTTACATATCATAGGCTTGTACGTAGCTGTCTGGTGTGTTATCTGGCTATTTTCTGGCATGGTTACCCTCCACTAGGTGCCCCACTGGTGGGCCGTGACATATCACATGCCCTCTTGTAGTACAGCCTAGTGGGGGCTTTCTACCCTTGTCGTGAACAGATATTTGTTATGTTTCTATGTCAGGAATTTGTGGTCCCTTTATCGTTATGTTAGGACATGTGAGGAGTTCAGATGCCAAAACCTGTAAGCGCCAGTCCGAAAATTGAGATAAACATCAGAGTTAAACCTTCAAAAGATTCTTTTTTTTTTATATTCCTATATTTGTGTTCAATACTCCATAACTATTTCTTCACAGCAAAAGTGGAATTTCTGAGAATTAGAATTAGCTTCACATAACAATCTGTTATTTTACTAATATCTTTGGATTGGCGTTCACTGGGTTTTCTGCCTGAACCTTTCATAATAATTTAGTTTGTTCTTGCTTTTTGTTTATGGCTTGTAACTGTTGGTAGATTCATACATATTTATAAATATATATGCATTATATATGTAATTTCAAAATGTTCTTCGACGATCATACATCCCATATCGCCCAAATATCTTTGAGTCGTTTTCTATGTGTCAGAAATTATGTTAAAAGATAAATAAACCCTTTGGTTTTACTCAGGTACCCTATCAAAGGATATGCTGCAATCAATTATGGTTTGTTGGTTGGTTGTTGGAGTTTTACATCATAGCAACATCTAAAGTCAGATCAGGATAGGTACCAACTTTTGACAGTGTGTACTCATGTCAACTTCATAGTGCAGCCCCACTGGAAAATCAGGTCACCATGACCTGATATCCCTCTCAGTCACATTATCCTGTCACTGAGCTAACCAGTCCTTGACATATCCTGTTAGTGCCAAGTGTCACGCTAGGAAGCGACAAGTATCAATTATAAAGTCATTGGTTTGACTCCAGGGGCGTAGCTAGGCGTACACGTGTACGCCAAAATGTCCACATCGTTTTGTCAACAACAACAATTTTTTTAAAATAATAAAGAGAGAGAGAGAGAGAGAGGAGGCATGTAGTAGTCCGGAGTGTCGAAAACTCAAGTCTAAAATGTGTAAAATCCACCAGCTTAAGCTTAAGCGGCCCCCTAAACCCCCTGCCGAAATTACGATACACATCGTTAATGGTCTAGCTACGCCCCTGTACTCGACTGGGAACCAAACTCCCGACCTTCCACATGCGAGGCTTGCGCTCGACAGATGAGGCCAGGGTGCCCCATGTTACTTATGGTCATGGGCAAGGGCAAGGAGCAGTGGAATCAATAAGACCAATTGTCTGCGATTGAACATCAACGTACCCAAAAAATAATAGTGCATCATATAGTGACTTTCCTAATGGATCTCATACACTAGTGTAGTGGTCTGCACTAACCTCTCAGGCGAAGAGCCGCATAGCCAGGTAGGTGTGGGTAGTATGGTGATATCAGGGAGCCTAGGTGGTGTAATGGTTAGCACACTGCCCCGGAATGTAAAGAGATGTGGATTCGAGTCCCGCTCTAGGCACAATATTTCCCATTTTCATCACCCCCATGACACTGGTGCTTTGACCAGGATCCTCTCTACGCTGCATGCTGTATAGTTGTTGAGAATACCGTGTGTATGTGAGAGTGCATTGCCAGTTTGTATGTAATCGTATGCATTAACTGACTTACAATTCTAGGGGGATGAGTGGAGTGGTCTGCACTGACCTCTCAGGCAAGTAACCACATAGACAGGTAGCGGTGGGTACTATGGTGATATCAGCGAACCTAAGTGGCGCTATGCTTAGCACACTGGCCCGGAATGCAAAGAGATGTGGGTTCGAGTCCCACTCTAGACGCGATATTTCCAATTTTCATTCGTCCATGACACTATCATCTTTCACTTCACAATGTTGCGAATCAAACCTGCAACCCTGACCTCATGCAAAATGTCTCCCAACTGGTTGGCTGAAACCAGTGGTGTTGGCATCTAATACCAATGCACCAGACATTCACTGTCCTAATATATATCACACACAACCATTTTTAACCGTACGCCAAAACGTCCACATCGTATTGTCAAAAATAAATAAATACACAAATAATAAAGAGAGAGAGAGAGAGAGAGGAGGCATGTAGTAGTCCGAAGTGTCAAAACTCAAGTCTAAAATGTGTAAATTCCACCAGCCTAAGCATAAGCGGCCCCCTAAACCCCCTGCCAAAATTAGGAGTACACATCGTTAAAGGTCTAGCTACACCCCTGCTGACTATATTTGGGAATCGAACCAGCAATCTTGTAAATGGTGCGTGTAAACTCTACAGTCAGTCCAGTACACTGAAGTAGTTACATGATGCCAATTGCGTCTATTTACGTTACTTCTCAGGAACCCGAGAAATTGCATATAATCGTTCAGATAATCATTTTCCTAATGGCTACCATACGCAACCATCTAGAACAGGCTTCCCTCGCCTGGCATTAGGTACGGTGCCCTATTCGCTAGAGCGTGGGCCTCACATGCGGAAAGTCAGGAGGTCGGTTCCCGATTGAGTCAGACCAATGACTTTTAAATTGATACCTGTCACTTCCTAGCCTGGCGCACAGCATTAATAGGATATGGCAAGGACTGGTTACCTCAGTGTCAGAATAATGTAACTGAGTCATATATCAGGTCATGGTGGCAGTAGCCTGATTTCCCAGTGGGGAAGCACTGAAAAGTTGCCATGAGTGTGCACTGTCACAACCTGATATTACCCTAGATGTTGCTAGGACGTAATAACAACATCAAACAAACAAAACACTCACCTGTGTATCCGGCCATCGCTAGACGCCAGTGGCGATCAATAGTGTTATTCTTAGGGACATAGTGTGATAACTGGCCGCGTGTGGCGCCACTGTTCGGACAGGCTCCTGGTGAACACTTGGATAAGAAGTACGCATCACATATATACATACCTATAATATATATATATATATATATATATATACTAACTTCTGAAAATGCTATACATGTATTGCTATGGTTTCAAGATGAGTATAACCTTTCTACCAAATAGCGTAAAAAGGAAAAGCATGAATATGCTTACAAACAGCATATATCAGTCAGATATATCATAGAATATATCATGAATTGCAAACAACTGAGTATGCAATATCGAGTGGCAACATAGTACCAATCCTTTACAGTTGTTAATAAGGTCTTAATATATTTGTTGTCATTTATTACATTTCAAAAAAGAGTTCTTAATGTATGACTATCCATATCGTTGATTGCTGACGTTCGCTTCCTGCTGCTGGTCCTTGCTTTGCCGATATAAACAATACTAATGGCGTTATTTTTTATATCGGCAATATTTATTCCCTATGCGGAGTTTTAAAAAACCCTCACACATCACATGATAAATGATTCAGTAAATAGGTATGTATTTCCTATACTCTTTATGATCTGTCAGTGTCATACTGCATGACAGTTTACTGTGAGTTTTTATTTGCACACTTATGGGCCTGTCACACTACGACGCTTCTCGCCGGCGACCCATCAACGTGTGGTGTTTTTGGGCGATATTTGGTGAAATATGCAGAAGCGCTGGTGGCGCGTTATGGGCGCGTCGGTACACGTCGGTACACTATCTTTGACGTTGACGGTCGCCGGACAACGTCGGCGCGCGTTATTGGTCGCTGATTGTTTTGAACATGTCAAAAACCACCAGCGACCGGCAACGCGCGGGAGTAATTGGATAAGAACGCTAGGAGGACGTTACTGGCGCGTCAAAACGCGCCCCCGACACGTTACAAGAACGCTGGCAGGACGTTGGGGAACGTCCATATTGTGTTGATAGTTTTTGCAACGGTTGGTTGGATTTGGTCAGCGCGTCCATAGCGTTCGCTGGACGTGTGCGTAACGAGTAGCGGGCGGGCTGTGCGCGTTTGACTAGCGTTTCGTGATAGTTTGGACGTTGGGGAGACGTGTACGGCGCGCCGATAACGTTCCCCAGCGTGTTGCTGGCGTTGTTCTAGCGTGTTGCTAGCGTGTTGTCAGCGTCTAGCGGCGTAGCGGATGGGTGGTGAGTCAGACTGGGTGAGTGTATCGTACACATTACAGGAGAAGGGCACCAGCTGTGGCATTGTGACGTGATGGAAGTGCCTGCCAACCCCATAGATGCCTACCAACTAGCGATTTTGCAGCATCATCATGACGTTAACGCCTTACTACTATATCAACTGAGAACAACGACTGTAGGTAGAAAGACGCGAAAGTGGATGAGAGGCTGGATCCGGAGGCGCCAAGAGTTCGGAATGTACGACCAGCTTCTCGTCGAACTACGCAATGAAGACACAGCTGCGTTCATAAATTTCATGAGGATGCCGCCACAAATGTTCGACGAGATGCTGGTGAGAGTCGGACCATGCATCACCAAAAAGTACACGACGTACCGACAACCCCTCGAACCTGGGCTGAAGTTAGCACTGACATAGCGTCACCTAGCGTCCGGAAACACTTATTCGTCTATGAAGTTTGGGTGGAGGGTGCCCCACAACACCCAATCACTCATTGTTCGAGAGGTGTGTCAAGCCATTATTGATGAATACTTAGACGAGACTATGACCTGCCCCACGACTCCACGTGCATGGAGTGCCATCTCGGACCTCTTCATGTCTAGGTGGAACTTTCCCCATACATGCGGGGCGCTAGATGGCAAACACGTAGCCTGCCGATGTCCCCCCAAATCCGGTTCACTGTACTATAACTATAAGGGGTTTTATTCAATAGTGCTACTCGCTTTGGTGGATGCTGACTATAAATTCATATGGGCCGATGTTGGTGGATTGGGGTCTGCATCCGATGCGCAAGTGTACAATGACTCCGAACTGAAAGCTGGCCTTGAAGATGGTTCTATTGGTCTGCCTGCAAGCGAACCTATAGTGGAAGGAGAAGAAGATGTACCGTACTTCATCATCGCAGACGATGCATTCGCCCTGGGGCGCACCCTGATGAAACCTTTTAGTCGGAGGGGTCTGACCCATGAAGAGAGGATTTACAACTACAGGATATCTCAGGCGAGAAGAGTAGTGGAAAATGCGTTTGGGATCCTGGCGAATAGGTTCCGCGTGCTTCTTTCCACCATGCAGCACCACCCCTCGACAGTGAAACTCATCGTGAGAGCCTGCCTAGTGCTACATAATATGATGAGGATGCGGTATCCATTACTACAGAATCGTCAGCTGGACCGGGAAGAAGGTGGAGACCACAACGTTGTTCGGGGAGCGTGGAGAGATGACATTACCCTCCCAGAACTAGAACATCCTGTATTGGGTAGGAACACTGGAAATCGAGCAGTAAAAGACCAGCGGAACCGGCTAAAGGACTGGACTAACTCCCCAGTTGGTTCCGTTGCATGGCAGGAAAACAGGCTATAGTCATATTGTATTGTAATAAGTGTTGTTTGATCACGGTGAACTGCTAGCTGTATGTGGGAATATTGATAAAATGTGTTCAAATAAAATGTATCACTTCCTGAAGGTGTTACTAAACGAGATTTAAACATTTAAATTATGCGTTCCGTTTTCACTGTTGGTTCCCCGTTGTTTGGTTGTAAACTGTGTATTTGATAAAATCATAATGGTTTTGTTTTTCTTAATTGCACTTTGTGACATGGCCTTATCAAAAATGTGTTTCACTAATTGATTTAGTCATTTACCAACTAACTTACTTTACATATGTGCAATGGAAATTGGTTAGCACAACTACCCTCACATCATTCCCCTTTTTACGAATGATTGTCTAACTGTCAATTTGCATTGAAAACAAATACATTTCATATCTTTATTCGTAGAGAATTATTATCTTCATACCAATACCATTTCTAAGGTACCTGTTCGTGGATTGAAGGTTTTATATTAAACCTATACAGCATGGAATAAACATATTCGACGCAATGGATATTTGTACATTTCGCTGGCGATACTTATTTTTATACTCCATGTGTGGCTTTGTTGGTGAATGGTACACAATGACAGGTATATTCAACGAGATATATGTGAGATGAAAATAATGAACAATTATAATTACACGAGTAATATAACAAAACTTTTATTTACCAAAATCTGAACAATAGATAACACCCATGTGGTTCCCATTTTACCAATACTAATCATATGTAGAGTATTGCTACAGTAGCACAACTAAATATATTGAAGATGTTGTAAACAACCTTCATTCATTAGTGTCTGTTGGAGGTGGGGTTTGCAGTGGCGACACACTAGCCGAAGGAAATATATCTTGACACTCAAGGTTCAAATTGGATCCGCTGGAGAGAGCCGACATGCCAGACAAATCCAGCAAATTGCCTCCACTTGGACTGGGGGTGTCCGTCCTCCCGGCTTGGCCCTCAACCCACGTCGCGACTGGAGTGGTGGTTAAGGTTACGGCGGGTTTTGTGGTAGGTGCTGTAGATCGTGTTGCTTCCATTGGTCGGGTATATGTTGAACGGTTAGCTGTGCAATGTGGTGCTACCGGTGGAGGGGGACCCATCGGGTGCTGGGCCAAGGATGTGTGTGATTGCAGTGGATGTGCGCTGAAGTGGGCCGCCTGGTGTGGATGGTGGGTTGTCACCGGCTGTTGGTGCATGACAGGGGGCGCACGGACCAACGGCTGCGCCATGTACTGCGTCATGTACTGTTGTGATTGAGAGGTCCATGGTGATCCTGGTGGTGGTTGGTGTCTCCATTGATGGGGAAGCGGCTGATACATATCAGGCGATGCTGTCAATGTTGACGTCTGAGAACATCCGGTATCCCAGGAAGTTGGTGTAGGTGGCCGCACAGGACACGCTATGGTGGGATTGGAGCTGGAAGGGGCGACAGCTGTGGAAGGCACTTCGGTGTCGTCGTCTTCATCCAACACCTCAGTAAGGACCCGCCATATCCCTAAGCGAGCCTTCCTTGATTGCTTTTTGTTCATGGTTAGTAGAGTGTCCCGAACAAAATTGCCAACAGCTGCCTCCACAGTCATAGGCTGTGGAGATGATGGTTGTAGTGTCTGCAGCAGCTCCCCCGATCTGGCCACCCGCTCCTCAAGAGTGGCCAGCATACTGCTCTCCTGCTGCCATCTTTTTCTGGGTGGTGCGGTGGGCCGTGTCTCTGTATCGTCATCGCTGCCGATCAAAAGGTTGGCGCAGGCCGCTTCAGCTGCGCCAAGATCACCATGCACTGCGCGGATGGTGCCTAACACCTAGAAAAAAAAACATAGCAGTTTCAGTAACAGCAAAGCTATGTATTAGGAGCAGTTTATATAGCAACAAACACTCTACTGTACAACACAGTCACCTTGTAAAAAATTGTTTTTTTTCGGTTAACATTGATATAGTGGCACATAGCATTATTATTCTTGGACCAACAATTGGTAATCAGGTTATGTAAACTAAAAGTAATAGAATGCCACTCCGAATGTACATGTCACTGAGTGATGTGAAATATGTATTATATACCATGGTTGGAGTTAATGCACAAATTTGATCTCAAACACACAGTACATGAGTATAGAAATCTTTCTAGATGTTTTCATAACAACAACAATTGCTGGTCAACATTTATTAGTATATGCATATATATAAGTGTATATATATAGCGTTATTTTTGTACAACATGCTGTGCACCCATAGCCACTGGAAGCACCACCGGGGGAATCTCCATATGTATATAGTGCAGCACCTCCATATGGGTTCAGTTACACGCCGGTAATAGGAAATTGGTTAATGTGTTAAATATACCCACAATGTCGACAGGGCTGGGTTTCAAGAATTGCAACTACCTGTGTAATTTGGCAAATGGAGAGGGTTGAGAATTAAAGTAAAAAAATAAAATATATGCCACTTACAGTTTTGCAGGGCTCACGCCGGTGCCGCACAACTGATGTGAGGAAGTTAAACTTCTCCAGCACCCAGTCTTCTCTCTCAGTCTGCGCTGGTGCCCCGTCACCGCTTTTAGATTTATGCAAGCGGGTGTTACAGTCACGCAGGGACTTAAACCATCCCTGCAGATGCGATACTGTCTTGGCCATCATTTTCGCCTGGTCCTCCCATAGCTTGTTCTTTTTGTATGTCCGCCTGTATGCTGTCAAACGGACATTCCACACAATCGGGTTGTCTTCCAGAAACTCAAGCATCACATCCTCCTCGTGCTCGCTGAGAGTCCACTCACACTTCCTGATTTTACTAGCGCGTCGCCCCGGCTGTGAGGATGTTGATGCTACCGGTGAGTGTTCGGACGTTGTCGGCGACGTTGCGATGCACTGTCCCTCATTTGTCACTGGTGGTTCACTGGACAGGGTCGATGGCACAATATCAATTGAGGGTGAGCCGGGAGACAGTGCAGATGGAAATGGAGGTGCAGATGGAGATGGAGATGTCTCCACCATAATTTTCTTCCTCCCCTTACCCTTACCTCTACCATGTCCGCGTCCCACTCCAGCCATGCTTGGTCTTCCTGAGTGTCTTTTTCCTGTCATCCTGTATGGTTGTTGATATGGACTTACTGCGGGGCTGTGGTGAGGTGGAGTTACTGCTGGGCTGTGGTGAGGTGGAGTTACTGCTCGGCTGTGCTGAGGCGGAGTTACTGCGGGGCTGTGGTGAGGTGGAGTTACTGCTGGGCTGTGTTCACGTGGAGTTACTGCTGGCCTGTGGTGATGTTGATTTACTGCTGAGCTGTGGTGATATGGAGTTACTGCTGGCATTTGTCGATGTGGAGTTACTGCTGGGCTGTGGAGTTATAATGCTCTCCCCAAACCTACCTGTATTTATATCAACCGCACGGGTGTCCTTACGCGTTCCCAGAGCGTTGTCGACGCGTTGAGCGCGTTACCCGCATGTTACTAGAACGCTGACAGAGCGCTGGCGACACGCTATCGGAACAGCAATTAATGGTGGCATAAAACACTTCAAACGCTCCTGTCGTTGGCTAACACGTCCGCTTGTCGCTCACGGAGCGCTGACCGAACGCTGTCGTACCACTGACGACACGCCGCGCGCGCCATCCAGTCGCGGCGGCAAAACGAGACATCGCATTTCTTTTGGTTTTTCCCACGCGTCGACAAGCGTTGCCCGCGCGCTACCAACACGCTACTGAAACGCTCCGCCAACGTCCAATTTCACCATATTTCCCCTAAATCTTTAACGTTGCTCGACGCGCAAGATAGTACTTTCAACGCTGACGGGTCGCCGAGAGAAGCGTCGTAGTGTGACAGGCCCATTACAGTGACTGGCTATATGGCCAAATAAAAATACAATTTGGTGATCGTCCCCCCGCCTGTGCCTGAATTTTCTATATATATATATTTTTGTTAAACTGTTAAAATTGCATCGAGCTAGCAACAATTCAACTGTTGTATCAATTTTTATGTCATGGCTTTGACTCGGCAATGGTTCAAATCCAGGAGTTTGAATCCCACGACTGACCAGAATGGGAAGCGGACACACAACTCATTTGACCATCGTGTCTGGTTACAGATTAATTCTACATCAAACATTAACAAAATTAAATTAAAATAAAAACCGCCCATCCGACCTAGATTTTTAATTCAAAAGGATGATCACAAATTTTCGATTTTTTTCTCATTTGGCCTTATTACTCAACACGGTCAATACGCACTTAGAAGGTACAGTTGTCCCCCGTAAGAAAACTCTATTTTGCCTATTGGTACTAATCATACTAGTTGAACTGGTTATACTACCTGTACTGACAAGATTGTTTGCACCTTTCATGATGAGGACAATAAAACATGAGGTACACAAGGAAAATAACACGTTACTGTACTATGCATATGTTTACTCCAAAATCAGTATGGTATAGAGGTGTATGAGAGAGCCAAGTTATCAACCCTATAAAAGGTACAATCACAACAAAACATGGCCTTGAAAATACTGAATAGCAAAGATGATCTCACCCCAACTAAATCACTTCATAAAGACCTGGCTTTACTTATGGTAACTGACATTTAGCAAATATACATTGCAAAATGTGTTTACAAGCAAAAGAATGGCCTCCTCCCTGAAATATTTGATAATCTCTTCAAAGAAAACAATCATGACCATTCCCATAACACACAACAGATACAGAACACACATCACAAACACACTAGAAACAAATATGGCAAAATAACAACTGAAAACCAAGGATCCAATATCTGGAACTCAATACCAGTAGAAATTAGAAACCCTAACACTATGAAAAACTTCGGTAAAAAACTAAAGATAAGCTCAATGCATACTAAATTAATTACCAGTAAAGAATATATATAATAGGACATAGTTGTCATTAACTAGTCGCATAATTAAAAATATCAAGTGGCTACGGCAAATAACATAAAATTTACCCCTATTAACATATACACATAATAACTACTGATACTGCATGTAAGTAAATGAATATATGACACAATATATATATAATATTCCTGTCATTACTTTGTTTTGTAGTACCTGTAAAGAGATGCGTCAGTATCTCATGATAATCATTAGTTAACAATGTAGCTTAAGTTTAATCATCTGTTATTGTCATCACTTGTTCTTTCACATCATGGAGACCAGGTAGATAAGCATCGCTTTTCTGAGATCCTTTCTGTCTGTAAGGAAGTTGTATCCATGTATTGTATTACCTCACTTTATTGTAAGCATACCTTACCAAGAGTTAACATAACATAATTGAATTGAATTGATAATGATTGCACTAGCTATGCTGGTTGCACTGGGTGTAGTGCTAATATTGTTTGTACATAATTATTACACTGGTTATACTGGTGGTACTAGCTATGCTGGTTGTAAGGGTCATAGTGATTGTAGTGAGTATAGTGTTTGTATATAATGATTACACTGGCTATACTGGTGGTACTAGCTATGCTGGTTGTAAGGGTAATTCTGGTTGTAGGGATACAGTGCTGATACATAATGATTGCACTGGTTATAGGCCTACTGATGGTACTAGCTAGGCTGGTTGTACTAACCATACTAGTTGTAGTAGGTACTCCAACTTTATTTTCTATTTTAGTGTTTCAGTGTTTACAATTATATAGATGTATAGACCTTTTAAATCCAGGTATATACAATTTATATAGATCTCTTGAGAAATTCCGAAATTATGAGGTTTTAAACATTCATTTTGTTGCACTTACTTGTGCACATTTCCAAATTAGGCAAATCTAGGTTTTTAAGGCCCCAGACCAGAAGCTATGTTGCATATAATGTGTCCAATATTAAAGAATCTCACTCTCTATAGCACAAATAGCAGGCTCAATTTTGTCCAGACCATTATCTTTGTTATTCTTTCAGATATTTCATACTAAACTTGCTAAATTCCTTAATTGTTTGTTTGTTGTTGTTTTACGTCCTAGCAACATCTAAGGTCATATCAGGACGGGTACCGACTTGTGACAGTGCGCACTCCTGGTGACTTTATAGTGCTGTCCCACTGGGAAACCAGGCCGCCGGCACGATGACCTGGTATCCCACTCAGTCACATTATCCTGACACTGAGCACACCAGTCCTTGCCCTATCCTAATAATGCCGAGCGCCTGGCTAGGAAGTGACAAGTATCAATTTTAAAGTCATTGGTTTGACTCGACCGGGACTCGAACCCACGACCCCACGATCTACCAGCACGGGAGACGGACGCTCTAACTCATTCGGCCATCCCGTCTGGTTCCTTAATTGTAGGGATAAATTGTTGGTACAGAATGATTGCACTGGTTATACGGGTGGTGCTAGTTATGCTGGTTTCGCTGGTTATACTGGTGCTGCTAGTTATGCTGGTTTTAGAGGTCATACTGGTTGTGGGGATAATATTATCGGTACATAATGATGGCACTGGTTATTCTGGTGGTACCAGCAATACTGTTTTCACTGGTCCTATTGGTTGTAGTGATAATCCGGTTCGTACATAATGGTTGCACTGGTTATATTCTGGTGGTACTAGGTATGCTGGTTACCCTGGTCAAACCGGTGGTGCTACCTACGCTCATTGCACTGGTCATAATGGCTGCAGTGGTACTATTGTTGGTACATAATGACTGCACTTGTACTACTGGTTGTAGTGGTACTATTGTTGGTACATGATGACTGCAATTGTCCTAATGTTTGTAGTGGTACTATTGTTGGTACATAATGACTGCACTTGGCCTACTGGTTGTAGTGGTACTATTGTTGGTACATAATGATTCCACTTGTCCTACTAGTTACAGTGGTACTATTGTTGGTACATAATGACTGCACTTGTCCTACGCGTTGTAGTGGTACTATTGTCGGTACATGATGACTGCACTTGTCCTACTCATTGTAGTGATACTATTGTTGGTACATAGTGACTGCACTTGTTCTACTGGTTGTAGTGATACTATTGTTGGTATATAATGACTGCACTTGTCCTACTGGTTGTAGTGGTACTATTGTTGGCACAGAATGACTGCACTTGTCCTACTGGTTGTAGTGGTATTATTGTTGGTACATAATGACTGCACTTGTCCTACTGGTTGTAGTGGTACTATTGTTGGTACATAATGACTGCACCTCTCCTACTGGTTGTAGTGATACTAGTGTTGGTACATAATGACTGCACTTGTCCTACTGGCTGTAGTGGTACTATTGTTGGTACATAATTACTGCACTTGTCCTACTTGTTGTAGTGGTACTATTGTTGGTACATAATGACTGCACTTGTCCTTCTGGTTGTAGTGGTACTATTGTTGGTACATGATGACTGCACTTGTCCTACTGGTTGTACTGGTACTATTGTTGGTACATACTGACTGCACTTGTCCTACTGGCTGTAGTGGTACTATTGTTGGTACATACTGACTGCACTTGTCCTACTGGTTGTCGTGGTACTATTGTTGGTACATACTGACTGCACTTGTCCTACTGGTTGTAGTGATACTATTGTTGGTACATACTGACTGCACTTGTCCTACTGGTTGTAGTGGTACTATTGTTGGTACATAATGACTGCACCTGTCCTACTGGTTGTAGTGGTACTATTGTTGGTACATAATGACTGCACTTGTCCTACTGGTGGTAGTGGTACTATTGTTGGTACATACTGACTGCACTTGTCCTACTGGTTGTCGTGGTACTATTGTTGGTACATACTGACTGCACTTGTCCTAGTGGTTGTAGTGATACTATTGTTGGTACATACTGACTGCACTTGTCCTACGGGTTGTAGTGGTACTATTGTTGGTACATAATGACTGCACTTGTCCTTCTGGTTGTAGTGGTACTATTGTTGATACATAATGACTGCACTTGTCCTACTGATTGTAGTGGTACTATTGTTGTCACAGTATTGCTCCACAACTTCTGAGAACGACCCGTATATACACATATATATATGAGGGGGTGTGCTCCATATGACAAAAAATAGTGCGTTTCCACGACCCATACTAGCGTTCTACAGGTGCCCTGCTCCGCACCTTCCTCCCAGCCTGACCTCCAAACGCAATTCCCTCACGGCAGCATGCCATGCGCATGCGCCGTAGGTGTTAATTCTGAGCATGCTCCGTCCATGCAGCACGGTGATGGAGGAGTGCCCGCTGGGTAAATCTGCAGATAAATCATCAAATACGCCCCGGCCTCCCTACGCACCTCATGTCAGCAACTTCCAGCTTGTAGGTGCTAAGTGGCGCTCAGTGAAGGAGAATGATGGAGTGTTGTGACTCAGTGGGGACTACTGCTCATCTCAACTGTTCTCACCTGTCTGGAGATGAGTTGATTGGAGTTGGGCAGAGCTGGTTTGAGCCGGTTCCAGTTGGTCAGCGCTGGTCAGAGCTGGTGAGAGCTGGTTGGTGGTGGTCAGAGCTGGTTGGTGCTGGTGAAAGCTGGTGAGAGCTAGTAGGTGCTGTTCAGAGCAGGTCAAAGATGGTCACAGGTGGTCAGAGCTGGTTGGAGCTGTTCAGAGCTGGTCAGAGTTGGTCAGTAGTGGTCAGAGCTGGTTGGAGCTGTTCAGCGCTTGTCAGAGGTGGTCAGAACTGGTTGGAGCTGTTCAGAGCTGGTCAGAGGTGGTCAGAGCTGGTTGGAGCTGTTCAGAGCTGGTCAGATGTGGTCTGACCTGGTTGGAGCTGTTCAGAGCTGGTCAGAGGAGGTCAGAGCTGGGTGGAGATGTTCAGAGCTGGTGAGATAGAAAGAGTTGGTCAGAGCTGGTTGGAGTTGATCAGAGTTGGTCAGATCCGGTCAGAGCTGGGAAGAACTGTTCCGAACTGGTCAGAGCTTATCAAAGCTGATCGGAGCTGGTCAGAGGTAGTTTTAGCTGGTTATATCCGGTCAGAGTTGGTCACATCTGGTTACAGATTATCAGAGCTGGTCAGAGCTGGTTGGTGGTGGTCAGATCTATCCAGGGCGGCTTAGAGTTTATTCAGAGATTGTTTTCAGAGCTGCTTAGATCCGTTCTCACTTTGAATTTCATATCTATTTCCTATTGTTGTTGACTTCATGTAAGCAACTTGAGTTGCTTCAAGTTGATAGGAAACCATTTGCGTTACCCTGAGATATTGTGATACGCTCCTTATATGCTTCGAGTCGTCACAAGTTTCCCCGAAATGTTCCGAGCTGTTCCGAGCTACTCTGAATTGCTCTGAACTGTATGTGACCGGTACCACATTTGTTCAGTGATGATCCGTGCTATGCTGTGCTACTCGAGGGAGCTTCAAGCTCCTCATACTTGTTCTGAACTGTTCAGAGGTGTTCAGAGTAGCTGATGAAAGCTGTTCAGGGCTGGCTAGTGCTGAACAGGCCTGCTCACGACTGCTCCCCTTTACTAAAGGCTACATAATCATGCCATAACAACAACAGTGGAATTATTCAGAATGGCAAACTGTATATATGTGATGTATAACCATTATGCGAGTATAAAGCCGCATAAGGGATTTTCTATATGTTTATTATATTATATTATATTATTCCGATATTATATTATTAGCCATTGGGCTCTCTGCATGTATTTGCTCCTTACTCATACGGGTACTGGTGACTCCACCACTGCCCATCCATACTTCCACTGCTAACATTGTCACTTGTGCCCATAACTTGTTCAGTGTTCACTGCTCTCCTTTACTAAAAGCTTCATCGGGGTAAATAAAGCTGCATAGTCCGGTGGAAATATCAAGTTTTCAAAATCAAGACAATTATTTATGTGTGATTCTAGATATGAAGCGTTCAGGTGCAAAACCATGTAAACACTGATCCCAAAATTGACATACACATTGGAATCAAACCCTCAACATGTTTATTTGTTGCATTCCTACTTTTTTATTCATTGCTCCATAATCATGTCAAAATAAGAAAAGCGGAATTAGTTAGAATTAAAATTATTTTCAGTTCAAAATCTGTTATTTAAACTGCATTTTTGGATTGGCGTTTATGGGGTTTTGCGCCTGAACTCTTCGTATGAAGTGTTCAGGCGCAAAACCATGTAAACACCATTCCATAAATGGAGATACACAATATAATTAAAACTACAAAAAGCTTATTTTTTGTATTCTTATTTTGTTGTTCATTGCCCCATACCCATATGATCATTTGACAAGTGGAATTAGTGAGAATTACAATTATTTTCATGCAACAATCTGTCATTTATACTATATTTTAGGATTGGTGCTTGCTATACATGGTTTGGCACGTCAACTCTTCATATCTAAGTTAGATGCTAACTCACTTATTAAACAGTTGTCACCACATAGAAGGGAATACTAAGGAAATTCAATTGCAATTGTTACTGTAGAAGCCTACAGTGTCAGAGTTTTGGCATGCTTGCCGACATTAATTTATCACGTTTCCGCTTAAAATATCTCAAAAGTTAAGCATTTAAAATAAAAGTTACTTCAAACTAAAGTAGTGTGTAGTACAATGATCAACCTAATCTAGTTATCTCAGAAAATGACAAAAGCTGAAAACCATCGGATTATGCAACTTTGACTGCCGGTCCAATGCTTTTTTTTTTGTTTGTGACAAGTTTTTTATTTTGCCCATAATGTATAAGCTCCCGTGAGGGTGCTTGTTTTCAACACTGACCAGCTGTGATACTGGATTGGTCTGGTCCCGCACTCAGGAGTCTTTACCTGATCTTTCTCGGGCCAACCTTTGCAGTTTTGGGTGTTAGTAGTTTCTATATTAGTTCATTTTTTAATTTTCAAGTTTTTTCCTAACATGTATATGAAAACTTAGCCTACTATGTACATCTACGCAGATGACATACAGGCCTGTGGGAGAGGATCCCATCCCATTGTGGTTTGTTACAGCATCCTTTCACCCATGCCCTATCCTTAGATAGTACACCAGTGTGCCAGAACACCCCTGGACCCTTCAGGACTGTGACTAGGTGGGATGGCTGTGTTGTATGGTTAGCCATTTTGTATTTCAGGGTGATTCGGATGCATGACCATGGCCTGCCTGGTTCTGCTTTGGTTTGTGCCAGTACACATACCCAGCCGGACTGCGCCCTATGGTGATAGTCATTTCGAATTCCTTAGTACTTAGTAGGGCTAGTTAAATCAAGTTAAGCAGCATCCCAAGGTTGGTCCTTAAGCCCATAACGCTTCTACACACTTGCCAACATTGTGGTCCTCTCTGATTTGGGAAAAGAACTAGAAGAGGTTGTTGTGGAGATTTTCTTGAAGATTTCTATTGCATATCATGGAGAAGTCTGAATAGACTTGGTTTCACCATTAGATAGTTTGTCGATAGAAAGCCCGAGCCTACACATTTACCGACCCAAGGGATTTTAAACCTCCCACACCACATAGACATGGTATTAGAGCAACCAGCCTTTGATGACACTGTAAATTATACACAGCAATGGAAATCCAACTTGACAGAGGTGGGGGAGCATGGGGAATCAAACGACAAACCTTCAGATTAGGAGTCTGACCTAGAAAAAAGTCAGACACTCTAACCACTCTGCCACAGAGAACACCACAATGTAATCCAGAAAGGATGGATAAGACCAGTGAGAATCCCGAGGGCAAAATAAGAAAACAAACACTTGTCTTAGACACGTTAACAGGCAAATCAGTGCAAAATGAAGATGGGTTTTGTTCCAGCTTGCAACTATCACAGGTCTAAGGATTACTATAAGCGAAAGGGGAGGACAGGCAGCACCCAATCAGAAGGCAGTCGGCTAGCACAACCCAGGGATACGAGTGGAAGGTGGACTCATTTGACGTTCAATACCAAATCAAAAACAATGTCAAAATCACAACCCGTTATGCGTTAGTCTTGTCTTGTTATGCCCGCTACCATCGCTTTCAACTCTTTTCCATTAACCAATCAATTACTATTGGGATCTATAAATGAAGAACTCTTTAACAAAGAGTTATAAGCACCAATCCAACAAATGGGTTTACGATGTCAATAAGAAGTGTGTGGATCGTAATTTTTTAAAGAGCTCTTCATAAATGTTAAGAGCTCTTCATATATATATTTGAAGAACTCTTTTCCAAAACATGATCTGCAAGCTTGGCATGGGCATTGCAAACTCCTTTTTTTGGATTGGCGCTTATCATGTATTGGACAAGAGCTCTTCAAATGCACACTACCATATCTCAGCTATATCATATATTCTAGAAGCCATTATGACAAATTGCCAGTGCCCACTTCCACTTCCACATAGCAAAAGCATCTGAGATCGGAATCAGGGACGTAGCTCATGCGGTAGAGTGTCCACCTGTGAATATGTGGGTCATCCGATCCATTCTGCTCAGTTGACCCATTTTCAGTTTGGGCTATTTTCCGTCCAACCAGTGGTCCACATCTGGTTGATCAAAGGCTCTGGTATGTGCTGTCCCGCCTGTCTGTGGGAAAGTGCATATACAAGATTGTTTTTTTTTGTTGGTTTTTTTGATGGGATGTTTTTTTTTTTTGATGGGATGTTTATCCTGTCCATTAAGATTATGGTTTGTGGTTAGTGATTTATGTTAGGTTTTTTGGATTTTTTTGGTAAGAGTCTTCCTCTTTTTATTTGTTACTACACTTAATTCTAGACTAGCCTACTCTATTTACATATTATAGGCTTGTACATAATAGGTAGTTGGTTTATGTTTGGATTTGATGTTATCTGGCTGTTTTCCGGCAGGGGGTTACCCCTCATCGGCTGTCCATCTGGTGGGCCGTGCCTTGCAGCTGATTGCAAAGAGTAGTCTATGTAGCAGCAGTGGGTTTCCTCCACAATAAATATGTCTGAATGACCATAGTGTAAAGTGTATAGGAAGGACTTAACAGAGAATGAAAGAGAATAGAGATAGAATAAGACGGTTCACGTCTGTAGAGTCAGAGCTCCTTCCTTACCTACTAAATGAAGTGACACGGGTGAAGTTTGACGTGCAAAGTGTTTTTTGTTTAATCAAGCACAGCTTGTGTAGTACATTGAGAGTGGGTGGGTGGCACATGCACCGATCACAGCTAAAAAAAGTGAGGTGACCAATACCCGACACCAGAGCAACATAAATACACAGTACCTAATTAAGCTACATGCATGAGATGGCATTTAGGTACCTTTGCCATACACCGGGCGCGGTGGCCGAATCGGTAGAGCACAGGCCTCGCATGCGGAAGATCGTGAGTTCACAAGTTCGCTTCCCAGTTGAGTCAAACCAATGACTTAAAAATTGATACTTGTCGCTTCCTAGCCTGGTGCTCGGTATTAGTAGGATAGGACAAGGGCTGGTTAGCTTGGTGTCAGAATAATGTGACTGAGTGGGATATCGGATCATGGTGCTGGCAGCCTGATTTCCCAGTGGGGCAGCACTATAGAACCTCCATGAGTGCATAATGTCACAAGTCGGTACCCATCCTGATATGACCTTAGATGTTGCTAGGACGTAAAACAACAACGAACAAACAAACAAACCTTTGCCAGACACATTACCTCATACTCAAAATAGAGTGAGTCACCAGGCAGAGGCTCCAAAGAAGGACTGTCACTGTAGAGAAGTGATACACCACAGTAGCTATACCTGTCATAAGAAGAATGGACACAAGTGGAGGATTTTACAATATGCGTGACGTCCAATAGCTGATGAGGCAAATCAATCTCCTCTCGAGTTGTCAGTAAATATAATCATCTTTCCTGAGATCGTAATCAGCGCTAGGTCCATTGTCTTGTCCATTCGGATTCATTGTAAAATAACAAACCTTTGTCCCTTTCTCTCACCCCGGGTCAATCTCTGAGATCTGGTTTAATGGATTATCGGTACGGTAAACGCTAATGTTTCACGGAAGCTTTTAATTCATTTAACTTTCTATTAAATTCAGATAAAAGAAGTGGTTCCCATGATCTGAAAGTTTTCAGAGAACCCGCTATTTAAATTGGAATTTGGTAAATAAGTTCATTCCTCAGAACTATTCCATGGTCAGTTCCAATGACTCCATTCTTTTGATTTGAACAATTTCAGATGATTTTTATCGCAATTAATTAACATTTTTCCCGCTGTTAATTAATTAACATTAAAATAATGGAATTGGAAACTAAGTGCATTGAGACCTGCTTGGGGTGCTGCTTCTTTCATAGTTTGAATAGTCTGTTGGTTTAGCAACAAGAAATATCTATAATTTAAGGGAGTTTAACATTGTAAGATCTATGGAACACAATTTCTTGTTTTATTCAGTATTTAGACACATCATTAAATGTTTAATGATATGTCTAAATCGAATTAATGAGATCATCAAATATTGAATGATCTCATTAAATAATCAATGATCTCATTACATATTTAATGATATCATTATTTCGATGTAGATATATCATTCAATATTTAATGATGTCATTAATTCTATTTGATCATATCATGAAATGTATTTGAACATATGTTTAAATCAGGGTACTTATTCTATTCAATCATGTGATCAAATCCATTTGAATATATGGTTAAATGTATGTTATCATATCATTAAATTAAGTTCATGATATGATTAAATAAAGTACATTTAGACATATGTTTAAATGTACTTAGACAGATCAAATCAAGTTGATGATATGTGAAAATACACACATAATTAATCATACCATTAAATCGATTTGATGATCTGTCTATATACTTTTAAACATATGTCTAAATGTACTATATTTAATACCCTCTCCCCTCCTTCTTTCCCACTCCCTCTCTCACTCTCCTCCTCCCCGTCCCCCTCCCTGTCCCTCTCTCCCTATCATATTGCTGGTTTGGTTCGACCAGGATGCAAACGTATGAACCGATAGGTTAGGATCACCCGAAAGAGACGCATAGAGACGCAAAGAGATGCATAGAAGCACTACCTTTTAGAATTTACCTATATTTACCTAGATGCTATCCTACATATTGTAGTGGTCTGCACTGTCCTCTCAGGCAAGTAACCACATAGACAGGTAGGCGTGGGGAGTGTGTTGATATCAGGGAGCCTAGGTGGTGTAATGGTTAGCACACTGGCCGGGAATGCAAAAAGATGTGGGTTCGAGTCCCACTCTAGGCGCAATATTTCCCATTTTCATCACCCCCACGACACTGGTTGCCGTGATCAGGATCCTGTACAAGCTTTGTGCTGTATGGTTATTGAACCTACCCTGTGTATGTATGTGTTAGTGCATTGCCTGTATGTATGTAATTGTAAGCATTACAAGACTTACAATTCCAGGGGGACGAGTGTAGTGGTCTGCACTGACCTCTCAGGCAAGTAACCACATAGACAGGTAGGCGTGGGGAGTGTGTTGATATCAGGGAGCCTAGGTGGTGTAATGGTTAGCACACTGGCCCGGAATGCAAAGAGATGTGGGTTCGAGTCCCACTCTAGGCGCAATATTTCCCATTTTCATCACCCCCACGACAATATCTAACTTAGATGCTGATGACGATGACCTCAGTGCACATCTGCTGCATATAAAGGAATACTAAGTAGATTTAGGGGCCATCCATATTTGTCAACATGTTCTCGGTCAGACGAAGCATTCGACAGAGTGGAGAAGGGTGTCACTCAAGTACGACTTCTATCATTAAATAAAATGTCGATATTCAATGCATTCATCAGGTAGGCACCACGACTAGGAATTCAACACGTCTTGGTTTCTCAAGGCGTCTTGAAAAACCAAGACAGTTTACATATAGAAACAAATAGGGGTGAGCTGTCACAGTCTGCTACTACTTTAATATTGAGGATGGAACCTAACAACATATATCATTAGAATGGGTATAAGTAGCTCTTCAAAGAAGAAAATGTTTCTGTGTATAGTATGTTCATAATATGCAATTAAAACTACATTAAAATAAAACAAAGAGACAATTTTATGTTGCCTATAACATTGTGCTGCTTGTATTCTGGAATTAGTACATTTTACTGGTGAACCAACATGGTCTATTTCAAAAAGTATTTTTCTTAGAATCAAGACGTTTTGAATTCCAAGTCGTGGCCCCCTACCTGTTCATATTCTTGACTTTATGTTCTGTAGTGAAATGTTGATGTGGACTAGTTTGGGAGTGCGGAATGGGTGACTGGACAAGTAGTACCCTGACAAAGTTGCTAACTCTGGATGACCCCTTAATCGAGCATGTTGTTGCGGAAGGCTGCCGTGTCAGCATTTCGATGTGCAAGCCAGCATTAATACTGTTCATTTTCACTACAAATAGCTCCAAAGTTGTCCCAATCTATAGTGTTAACAGTACTTTTCTGTCAGAAAGAAATACTGGGGTTAGAGAGGGTGATTAGAGTTATTAACTCTCCAATATTATCTTATGGAGGTAAACCATTTAAACGAAGGGACATAAGTGCAATGATCTACACTGACCTCAAAGGTAAGTAACTAGCCACATAGATGGGTGTAGTTTGATTGCAGCAAGGAGCCTAAGGTGACAACATTCAAACTTTGGGTTTGAATCTCACTCAAGTCCCAATGTTTCCTTTATTTGAAACCCGCAGTGAAAATGGCAGACAGTAATGCAATTACAGATCAGGGCCTGTATGCAGGAGTCAGTGTTAGCGGGGTTTGGTGTTAGAGCCTGTTACCGTTTAGCTATCACCGGCATCGGGAACTGTGTCAAGTGGTATGCAGGAGCGCGTAGCACTTTCATTATAGCTAAACGTGAATTTATTTATAGATTTGGGAAATCCCTCTGCGTCTGTACCCATATATTAGGCTTAAATATATTAAATGCTATCATATTTAACAGAATTAGATACGCAATAAGTGAACTTTGATGAAATTAACCCTAAATTCGAAGCAATATTAATGCTGCCACCGCAATGGCGGCGATATGTCGATGCGGCGGCGGCAGCGATTTGTCTACTTTATGTTCGTCGATTCGAAAATATAAATATTAATATCACCGCCGTTCCGGCGCCTGCGTTAATATTGCTTCGAATTTAGGGTTAATTTAATAAAATTTCACTTTTTGCGTATGTAATTCTGTTAAATATGACAGCATTGAATAGATTTGGGAATAATTAACTCACTATACCTTCTATTTTCCAGGGGTAACGTAACACCGGTTAAGCTTTGGGTGTTAGGCCTATCACCGACTCGTGCATACCATTTTTCGCCGCTAAACCGGAATTCCCGCCAAACACTGTTTTGCCACATTAACACTGACTCCTGCATACGGCCCCAGACGCATACAAATGCTGACAATTTCATAGAACGCTCGCTCCAGAATGGCAGAAATGCCGCTTCGAGCCTCACGCTTAAGGCCCAATATTTCCTTTGTTTGAGATGCCACTGTGGAAATGGCGGACATTGATGCAATTAGAGATCAGACGCATACAAAAAGAAGCCACTTGCATGTCAACGCGCATGGGCAGGGACTAATGGCTTCTTGGGCACGTGATCACCATGTCGCCCACTCTCAAACAGGATGCGTGGGACATTTGGGAAGTCAGACAAAGCACAGGAGTTTTTTTTTACAGCAAACCAGAACCCTGAGAAGACCAGGACATGTCACGGTGCTTTTTTTGTTGTATGTGGATTGTTTTCAGTTTTTTTTCTTCTGGCATTTGAATTAAATGAGCAAAGAACAAAACTCCATTAAAAAGAGGAAAACATGATAAGCCACACATTGTGTGTGGCGTTCTGCTTTCCTGACTTTACGCTGAGGCTGTGGAGGGTTGTGAGGAAATTGAGGGGGGCGGTTCAGTCACTGGGATCAGTCGTTCTATTTTATTAGACTTTTGGGGTTTTGTTTGATGAAATATGTAGTCGGATGAGGAATGCCAGATTGGATAGTTGAATAAGCTGTGTGGTTCTTTCCAATCAGGTAGGTCACGTGTTCAACCACTGATGGAGGGAAAGCAGTGACGTAGGGATACTTGTTGCTACCTGGCCAGGTTCTCAGTATGACAAGGAGCGGGAGAGCAGCAGGAGAATAAGGAAGGTCAAATTTCCATAATTGAGGACTCTTTTACGAACAGTTGTAACAACTACAGAACCCAACAAACAGTCACAAGCTATCAGCCACCAGCCGTCAGCTTCAAGCAGCTACCAGCCACCAAGCACCAGCCACCAGCTACCATCCACCAACCACCAACCACCAGCTTCCAACCACCAGCTACCAGCCACCAAGCACCAGTCACCAGCTACCATCCACCAACCACCAGCCACCAGCTTCCAACCACCAGCTACCAGCCACCAAGTAACATCCACCAACCACCAGCCACCAGCTTCCAACCACCAGCTACCAGCCACCAAGAACCAGCCACGAGACACCAGCCACCAGCTTCCAGCTACCATCCACCAGCCACTAGCCACCAGCTTCCAACCACCAAGCACCACCCACCAGCAACCAGCTACCATCCACCATCCACTAGCCACCAGCTACCAGCCACCAAGCACCAGCCACCAGCCACCAGCCACCAGCCACCAGCTTCCAACCACCAGCTACCAGCAACCAAGCACCAGCCACCAGCTACCAGCCACCAGCCACTAGCCACCAGCTTCCAACCACCAGCTACCAGCCACCAAGCACCAGCCACCAGCCACCAGCTTCCAACCACCAACTACCAGCCACCAAGAACCAGCCACCAGCCACCAGCTTCCAGCTACCCGTCACCAGCCACCAGCCACCAGCCACCAGCTTCCAGCTACCATCCACCAGCCACTAGCCACCAGCTACCAGCCACCAGCCACCAGCTACCAGCCACCAGCCACCAGCTACCAGCTTCCAACCACCATCCACCATCCAGCAGCCACCAGCTTCCAGCCACCAGCTACCAGCCGCCAAGCACCAGCCACCAGCTACCAGCCACCATCCACCAGCCACCAGCCACCAGCCACCGAGCACCAGCCACCAGCTACCATCGACCAGCCACCAGCCACAAGCTTCCAGCCACCAGCCACCAGTCACCAAGCACCAGCCACCAGCTACCAGCCACCAACCACCAACCACCAGCCACCAACCACCAGCTATCAGCTAACAACCACCAACCACCAGCCACCAGCTACCAGCTAACAACCACCAATCACCAGCCACCAGCTACCAGCCACCAGCCACCAAACCCCAGCTTCCAACCACCAGCTACCAATCACCAGCCACCAGCCACCAGCCATCAGCTTCCAGCGACGACCAGATCCACCAGCCACCAGCCACCAATCGCCAGCCACCAGCTACCAGCTAACCACCACCAACCATGAGCCACCAGCTACCAGCCACCAGCCACCAGCTGCCAGCGACGACCAGATCCACCAGCCACCAGCCACCAACCACAAGCCACCAGCTACCAGCTAACAACCACAAACCACCAGCCACCAGCCACCATCCACCAACCACCAGCTACCAGCTAACCACCACCAACCACGAGCCACCATCTACCAGCCACCAGCGACCAGCTTCCAGCCACGACCAGATCCATCAGCCACCAACCACCCGCCACCAATCATCAGCCACCAACCACGAGCCACCAGCCACCAAACACCAGCCACCATTCAACAACCACCAGGCACTGACCATCAATTAGCAGCCACCAGCCACCAGCCACCAGCCACCAACCACCAGCCACCAGCCACCAAAAGCCAGCCACCATTCATCAACCACCAGGCACTGACCACCAGCCACCAGCCACCAGCCACCAGCCACCAACCACCAACCACCGGCAACCAGGGAAGGTTTTACAACCAAAAGTCAGGGACAATGCCATTAGAACTATGGTTAATAAGTTAACAGCATTGCCGACGCACCTGGTCACAGTCCTGATGAGTAATGATTTGTTCTGGCACATCTAGGCACTAACTAGGCACAGGGCACAAGTGAAAGGAAAGCTGCAAACAAAACAAACAAACACATTCTGGGAAAACATCCTCATCCACAAGCCTATTACTATCTCACTAGATGATAGGAAGTTATAACCCCCCACAAAAACAAAAGGAACTAACATAGATACTAACTACTTAAATAAATGCTGGTAGATGTCCCGGATACCAACCTGGAACCGGAACCGGGGCATACACCACAACATTTCTCACAGCTGTCCAACGTTGAAGTCAATCACGCTCATGGGAGCTTACACACTATGGGCAGAATAAATACCTTTTCAACAACAAAACAAACAAAAAACCTCCAGCCACCATCCTCCTGCCACCAGACACCAACAACCAGCCACCATCCACCAACCACTAGCCACCAACCACCAATCACCAACCACCATCCACCATTTGTCAACCACCACCACCAACACCATCCACCAGCAACCAACCAGCAGCCACCAGCCACCAACCACCAGCCAACAGCCACCAACCACTAGCCACCAACCACCAACCACCAACCACCAACCACCAACCATCAACCACCGGCCATGATCCACCATTCGTCAACCACCACCCACCAACACCAGCCACCAGCATCCAACCAGCAGTCACCAGCCACCAACCACCAGCCACCATCCACCAACCACTAGCCACCAACCACCAATCACCAACCACCATCCACCATTTGTCAACCACCACCCACCAACACCATCCACCAGCAACCAACCAGCAGCCACCAGCCACCAACCACCAGCCAACAGCCACCAACCACTAGCCACCAACCACCAACCACCAACCATCAACCACCAGCCACGATCCACCATTTGTCAACCACCACCCACCAACACCAGCCACCAGCAACCATCCGGCAGTAACCAGCCACCAACCACTAGCTACCAGCCACCAGCCACCATCCACCAACCACCAGTCTCCAGCCACCAATTACATGCCACCAACCACCAACCAACCACCAACCACCAACCAGCAGTCACAACCCACCAACAACCAGCCACCAACCACCAGCTACCAACCACCAACCACCAACCACCAGCCAACAACCATCAACCACCAGCCAGCAGTCACCACACACCAGCCACCAGCCACAAACTACCCACCACCAACTGCCTACCACCAGCCAACAGACGCCAGCCACCAACTACCTGCCACCAACTGCCTGCCACCAACCATCAGCCACCAACTGCCTGTTACCAGCCAACAGCCGCCACTCACCAACTACCTGCCACCAACTGCCTACCACCAGCCAAGAGATGCCAGCCACCAACTACCTGCCACCAACTGCCTGCCACCAACCATCATCCAACAACTGCCTGCCACCAGCCACCATCTGCAAGCCACCAACTACCTGCCACCAACTGCCTGCCACCAACCATCAGTCACCAACTGCCTGCCACCAGCCAACAACCGCCAGCCACCAACTACCTGCCACCAACTGCCTGCCACCAACTGCCTGCCACCAACTGCCTGCCACCAGCTATAAGCACATCTCGCTGATCCGGCACTAAACACACCAACCCTGCACTAAAGTTTCTTTTCCACCCACGACCCAATATCTTAAAGAATTGTTTGTAATGCTTTGGCATTATGGGTAAACGGGATATCGAATACAGACCAAGGCGTGCCAGTACTAAGGACGTCTATTGTGTCGCCGACTAGCGGAATTCTTTAGAACTATGTAACAAACTCAAACGCCGACTAGCGGGTTTTTTCTAACCTGGTCGCCGATTGGGTAAACAGGACTTGATGACGTATTACGCAGTACACTCAAACTGCTGATGCGCCCCTTTAGGGAAGACTTTCGCTATATAAGGCTTAACTAACTAGGCTTAAATTGGCCTCCCACCCACCCTACATGTGAAAGTGAAAGTAGGGCCATAGCATCTCTAGCCTCGTTTCTTACGCATTTGTGAGCTGACATTTGTATAACCTGACATTAACTTTATCTTATTTAAAAATGCCATAACTATATTTGCTGGGTTCGCGTTTTTCCTAATTATTAATAACGGTTCCCATGTGAAAGTGAACGATTTCCTTTATGTATGCTGCAACCCAATGAGGACCCAGGCTATTTTTTATGAGTTGCATCCCTTCCCCATTTGACCTATTCTTTTAAGTTCTAGAACTTTTTATAAGACCTTTTTCCACGGAGCACTCTGTGCAGGTTCCTGCTACTTCCAGGTTTAATTCTTGCCACTGCCATTAGACAAGAGGTTGGATCGGTCGTCGAAATCTATAATACCTTGTCCACAGAGTATGATGTACATTGATATCCTACCAGCAAGGCTAATTCCGGGCACTGCAAACAGTGGGCGCGACCAGACGGGATGGCCGAATAAGTTAGAGCGTCCGTCTCCCGTCTTGGTAGATCATGGGGTACTGGTTTCGAACCTTGGTCGAGTGAAACCAATGATTTAAAAATTGATACTGGTCGCTTCCTAGCCTGGCACTCGGCATTATTAGGATAGGGCCAGGACTAGTTGGCTCAGTATCAGAATAATGTGACTGAGTGGGATATCAGGTCATGGTGCTGGCGGCTTGGTTTTCCAGTGGGCCAGCACTATAAAGTCACCATGAGCATGCACTGTCACAAGTCGGTACCCGTCCTGATATGACCTTAGATGTTGCTAGGATGTAAAACAACAACAAACATCACAAACATCGGGCGAGTTCATGTAGGACGTATTTTAAATAGGCCATTTCCACAAAGCAACATGCACAGCGAAAACCATGTGCCAACAACATTAACCCTTGCCATATTCATCAGAGGGCGGTCTACTACTCTTTGGAAATGGTCTATTATTTGTGACAATAGTAGGCAGTAACATCCACATAATCATGATTCTTTGCTCAAAGTTCCCACTCGATCACTCAATCCATGAATATATACGATTACTGCTACTGTTGTACGAAACTATGCAAACACTGAATCCATGAATATATACGATTACTTCTACTGTTGTACGAAACTATACAAACACTGAATCCATGAATATATACGATTACTTCTACTGTTGTACGAAACTATACAAACACTGAATCCATGAATATATACGATTACTTCCACTGTTGTACGAAACTATACAAACACTGAATGCCAGCTTAGCTAAGAAGAAATCAATACGAAACTAACACAAGGTAATAAATAACTTGTTGCACATCTTTGTAGGTTCCCGGATCATAACGAATGAGCAACTAACACCGTACTTGTCCGTGAGAGGGCGTGAGCTGCTTCATAATTCCAAGGGGGTGCTGCCATCTGACACCAGGGGGCGTGCAGGAGACAAGAGCTAGCTGCACGCGCCTGCGCCTGCGCATGCTTATGAAGAGAAGACACGTGCAGCCATCTTTGTTCGTACAATATAAATGAAGGTTGTGCTTGACGTTCCTCTCAGCTGCCTTCTTTGTGACACAAACTCCCGTTTCTGTCGTTCTCTTTTGTTTGTCTTTGCTTGTTTTTTTTCTTTTCGCCTTTCTACTTGTGATAACTCGATAAACAAGAAGATGAGAGGGAGACAGTTGTATGGTTCGAGGCACCCACATTCAGACTAGATAAAGGATTCACCCCATAGTTGTACTAGGGGTGAAGGACAACTCTATACAAAAAAGCGTGCCAACAGGTTTGACATGGTAGGTAAATAAAATGAGCAGATCAATTCTTAATTTAAGAAGCAAATTATATTCTTCACATATATCGTAATATTTACCCACTACTTTTGATTTGTCAATTTAATAAAACATATAGTTTAATGGACTTTAAAAGTGCAATTGGCGGCGTTCTATCGCCGCCATCTTGTCTGTTTGCATTCTCACTCATTTCACCAACTCTGCGCCGATATAAGTACTCATTTATTACTGGAACCAGAGATTCTACTTCCTGTTCCATACTAAGGTGATTGTCGCCCATATTTAGATTATGTTGTTCTTCACCCCTGTATTGCAAGTATGGGGTGAATCTGTTATCAACTGTATTTTGTTTCTTCACTATATATACATATAGGCCCTATGTGTGATTACAGCTGATTACTGGTTCGCCCTCTAGCGGTTCAACTCTCAGATTATTGAAACCAGTCTTGGGGGTGATGTAAATGGGAAATATTGCATCTAGACCAGGATCTGAACCCATGAGGAGCTGGCCTTCTCACTGGACCCATTTGCAGTTTTGGGCATTTTCCCATTACAACCAGTGGTCCACAACTGGTTCATCAAAGGCTGTGGTATGTGCTGTTCTCTCTGTGGGAAAGTGCATATAAAAGAGCCCTTGCTGCTCTTTTATATGCAGCAGCAGGTTTTCTCCAAAGAAATATGTCAGAATGACCGTATGTTTGATGTCCAATAACCGTGATGAATAAAATCAATGTGCTCTGGAGGTGTCGTTAACTAAACAAAGCTTTATTGTTATTGAAGAGCTGGGGACAATACCTCCATTATGTTCGTGTATTGCTTACCCAGCAAGCCTGGTCCATGACCTCCGTGACCCCGGGTGACCCCGGGTGACCCCAGCGGGTGCTCACTTGACATATGCACTGTACATATTATATTGCCACCATTTCACTATCTATGCACCTGATGCAAACACCCTATCCACGCCTACCTGTCTATGTGGTTCCTTCCCTGGCAGGTAATTCCCCCTAAGTGGCATAGACACACGATCAGGCGTTGCTATTCATTGGACATATGAAGGGCATTTGGGCACTGAATATATGTAATGATGAGTAATGAAATCTAAGTCTTGGGGATGATTAAAATGGTAAATATTGTGCCTAGAATAGGAATCAAACCCATAACTTTTGCATTCCAGAACAGTGGTTAACCATTACACCACCTAGGTTTCCTGATGCACGCTATTCAATTGCTCTTGTTTATGTGGCTCCTTACCTGAGAGGTCAGTACAGACTGCTACATATATATATATATATATTTACTAATAATATAGGTCTAATTGTTTTGTGATACTGGTACAGGCATAGTTGAATGATTAGATGGGTGCACTGACCGAGGTGGCGCCACCAGTCGAGTTGGTGGACTTGCCTAGCAATGCTGTCAAAGATTGACGTGGGTATTTACTTCGCGTATTTATAATTCCTATAGATCACGCAAATGCTCAGACTTGCAGAGTGGATTATAATAAGGCTCGCTATAATTACAGCTGCTGCAATAGACCCCACCCCACCAGTTTAGCTAGTGACATCTGTCGGCAGAATCGGGAACCACTCTAGTTGCAGAATCGGGAACCACTCTAGTTGGGTACAGTCCCCCAAGTTCCTATGATTCCACATGCCATATCTCCGTAAAGAATGCTTGGAGAAATAATAAAATGTCTGATTATATTCAGATATTGATATCCCAACATGATTCAAGCTCTTATCCTTGTAATATATATCGATCTGCGTTCGTTAATGGACGATAACATCATGTCAACGGATCATAATAATAATAGGAAATACCTCATACCGATGATTTTATACACGTATATACATATACTTACTATATATTTTTATTAATAAACTACATACAGACAAAATAGTTGTCTTTTTTATATATATATATATGAAAAAGTCAACTATATTGTATTTTTCTTCTGGAATTTCACCACCACTCTCTTCATGTATTCCACCCTCCAGTTAAGCTAGTGACATCTATCGGAAGAATCTGGAACCATCTCGCATACTTTCCAGCTTAACTGGCAGGGTCTATTGGCCTGGTTCCTGGACCAGGACACCAGGAGCTGGTGCTTCCCAGATTGCTGGTAGCTGCAGTTGTGCAATTGTTTGAATGGAGGCTCTCTGTGACAGTTCCACTCACCAATCAGCGGCCGGGACTCTCCAATATTGACTCGCCTCTCAGCCACTCTGCCCGATGAGCAGGCTTTGATGCATGGACGCCCCTAGCGGCGGAAGGAGAGGAGTGTGGGACACTGCTTAATGAGACCCCGGAAGTGCACGTGGTGTGGGCGCGAGGGCGGGCTGGGTGGGGTCGGGGTGGGTGGTGGTAGGGTGGGGGTAGGGTTGGGGTGGGGGTGGGGGCGAGGTGGGGTGGGGTGGGGGTAGGGTGGTGGTAGGGGTGGGGTGGGGGTGGGGGTGGGGGTGGGGAGGGGGATGTGGGGCGGGGGTAGGGGTGGGGAGTTAGGTGGTGGAAGTGTGATGACTTAGAAGTGGGAGGTGGAGTTGAGATTAAGGTGTGGGAGTAGGGGGTGCGGATTTAGGTATGGGAGTGGCGGTAGGAGTATGATCCCTTAAGTATGGGAGGTGCGGGTAGGGTGGTGCGTTAGGTGTGGGATGTAGGGGTAGGAGTGGAGATAAAGGTGTGGGATGTGGGGGTAGGAGTGGAGATAAAGGTGTGGAAGGTGGGGGTAGGGTGGTGCGTTAAGTGTGGGATGTAGGGGTAGGAGTGGATATTAAGGGTGGTGAGTTAAGTGTGGGATGTAGGGGTAGGAGTGGAGATAACGGTGTGGAAGGTGGGGGTAGGGTGGTGAGTTAGGTGTGGGCGGTGGGCGTGGAAGCCTGATCACTTGGCTTGGGTGGTGGAGGTGGGGGTAGGAGTGGTGATTTTGTAATGGCAGGTCGTGTGAGGTGGTTGTGTTGTAGAGAATACGGTGTCAGAGGTATGGTGATGGTGGTGATTTAGCTGTGAGAGGTGGTGAGGGCGTGTAGATGTTGAATCAGACGGGTGGTGTGGGGTGGGAGTGGTGTGGGAGTGAAGGTAGTGAATCAGGTGTGGGAGGTGGTGTGCGGGTATGTGGGGTGGGGTGGAGGTGGTGGTAGTGAATCAAGTGTGGGAGTGGTGTGGGGGTGGGGTTGTGTGGGGGTTGTGTGGGGGTGGTGTGGGTGGGTGTTCGACTGGTTTGGGGGTGGTGTGGCGGTGGTGGTGGGGTGGTGTTGGGTTGGTTTGGGGGTGGTGTGGCGGTGAATTAGGTGTGGGGGTGGTGTGAGGGTGGAGGTGGTGAATCAGGTGTGGGAGTGGTGTGGCGGTGGTGTGGGGGTGGTCTGGGGATGGTGTGGGGATGGTGGTGGTGAATTATGTGTTGGAAGTGGTGGAGGTGGGTGGGTGTGTCGCGTTTGTTTGTTTGTTGTGGTTTTATGTCCTATCAACATCTAAGGTCATATCAGGACAGGTTCCGACTTGTGACAGTGCGCACTCATGGTGGTGTTATAGTGATCCCCCACTGGAATGAAGACCTGGCTGCCCGTACCATGATCTGATATCCCACTCAGTCACATTATCCTGACACTAAGCCAACCAGTCCTTGCCCTGCCCTAATAATGCCGAGCGCCAGGATAGGAAGCGAAAAGCATCAAGTTTTAAGTCATTGTTTTGACTTGACCAGGGTTCGAACCCACGACCCCACGATCTACCAACACGGGAGACGGACGCTCTAACTCATTCGGTCAAACCGTCTGGTCTGGTCTGGTGTGTCGCGTGTGTCGGTGTGTGGGCGTATTTGTATTTGGGGGAGGGGGGGGGGGGGTAAAGAAGTCTATTGTCGGATTGTCGGTGAGAATGCCGGGTAGGGAACTCCAAACAAAGTACTGGGGTATCATAAAATGGTGATGGAATTATACACGGCACTGTAGCAATAGCTGGAGAATCTAAGCCAAATATCGACATGTTCAAACTGATTCAGTTGTCATCTCAAGGACTACATGAAGGAGCTTATTCTAAGGCAATTAACAGGCAAGATTCATCAGCATCATCATGCTGTCGGTCGCGATGCGACAAAGACTGCTTTCCTTACTTGAATGCCACTCTCCATTTAGCTCTCTGCTGTGAGAGTTGCGTCCATCAGTCGGTCTTACTGTCTTCAGGTTTCATTTCATGAAAGCTGCCTGCCAAAGTGTTGAAGTGCTGCTAGCCTTTGCAAGTTACCAGCGGCACTCTCTCGGGGAGCAAATAGACGTTTCATAACAGCAAGAACATGTCAAGACAGGCGCAAAACTATTTGTCCCTGCAGTGGCTGGTCGGGAGATGTTGGGAGTTCCATACATCAACCGGCGTTAATGCTGCCACAGTGACACAGTTTTCTGTTTAGGGTTTGCTCCCTTAGTCTTCGGTTCTGTCAAGAACCTGTACCACAAGGCAGTGGTTTACACCTCTGCAGGACAGATTCACCACAGGTGTTATCGACGCAGAGGGTGTATATTTTTAAATATACTACCTACAGTCTTCTATTTTAATTCAGAAACATCAGCCTTGTCAATAACAATGTACCCACTCCAATTAGGACAGGCTTAAAGTAGAACTAACATGTCTGATACTAAAGTTATGTCCATGTTCCGATGGTATCATGACTTGATATGGCTATCCATGGATTCATGTTCTGATGTTAATAAGATATTCTCTAGGAATTAAGCTAAATTCCATATACGTGGTATGCGACATGCGAACGCGATCGCGGTATGCACCAAAGTTACCAATGCGATTTTCGGTCTTTCTTTCAAACAAATTTGTGAAGGAAAGTCAGTGTTCCTATTATTTCCTATGGCAAATGGGGCTGCTTTCGCTTTTGCAATGATTAGTCGGTGGTTCGATTCACTTGTCGCATTCGCATTCGTTATTCGCATTTGCATTCACATTTGCCATCGCATTCGGAGATATGGTAGCACCACTGTGCCTTTTACATTCTTTTCCATTTTTTTGTTAGATTCCCATTCACATTCATGTACCGGGTACCGTGGACAGGGAGCCAACCAGTCCTTGCCATGTCCTATTAATGCCGAGCGCCAGTCTAGGAAGTGACAAGTATCAATTCCATTCATTAAGTGGTGGTTTCTTTACGCCATGTCGGCATCATAGGCCATATACACTGCGAGGTGTCACTTTTAAAGTCATTGTTTTGAATCGACTGGAAAGCGAACTCCTGACCTTCCGCACGCGAGCCACGCGCTCTACACATTGGGCCATCGCGCCCGTGCCCCACATGAGAGCTGGAATGAAGTCTAGAGCAGAAGAAAGTGGGACTGTCTTGGGATTAGTGAATGTAATCTAATGATGCCCTGCATGTAATTGATACATATGAGAGTTGATAGTGGGACATTTCTGCACCCTGCGGCACACCCGTCCTGAGAGTGTTGGGTGGCGATGTCAGTATACAATACTGTAATAGTCCGCACTCACTTCTCAGGCAAGGAGCCGCATAGACAGGTAGGCGTGGGTAGTGTGTAAGCATGAAGTGATGTGTGGACATAAACTATTTAAAAGTGTTTCAATTCCTGTGGGACTGGTGCAATCACAACTTACAATTCCTGTGGGACCAGTGAAGTCATGAATTAGATTTCCTGCGGGACCAGTGAAGTCACGACTTGCAATTCCTGTGGGACCAGTGTAGTGACAACTTGCATTTCCTGTGGGACCAGTGTAGTCACAACTTGCAATTCCTGTGGGACCAGCGTAGTTTCAAGTTATGCGGGAGCATTGTAGTCATGACTTACAATTCATGTTATGACCAGTGCACTCAAGACTTACAATTCATGTGTGACCAGTGTAGCCATGACTTACAATTTATGCGGGAACATTGTAGTCATGACTTACAATACATGTTACGACCAGTGCAGTCATGACTTACAATTTATGCGGGAGCATTGTAGTCATGACTTACAATTCATGTTACTACCAGTCTAGTGATGACTTACAATTCCTGGTGGAGCAGTTTAGGCAGGACCTTTAATTCCTGTGGGACCAGCGTAGCCACGACTTAGAATTCCGGTGGAACCAGCGTAGTTACAATTTATGCGGGAGCATTGTAGTCATGACTTACAATTCTTGCTATGACCAGTGCAGTCATTACTTACACTTCATGTGCGACCAGTGTAGTCATGACTTAAATTCATGTGGGAGCATTGTACTCATGACTTACAATACATGTTATGACCAGTGCAGTCATGACTTAAATTCATGTGGGAACATTGTAGTCATGACTTACAATACATGATACGACCAGTGCAGTCATGACTTACAATTTATGCGGGAGCATTGTAGTCATGACTTACAATTCATGTTACTACCAGTCTAGTGATGACTTACAATTCCTGGTGGACCAGTTTAGGCATGACTTCTAATTCCTGTGGGACCAGCGTAGCCACGATTTAGAATTCCGGTGGAACCAGCGTAGTCATGACTTACAATTCCGCTGGGACCAATGTAATCATGACTTACAATTCCTGTTGGACCAGTGTAGTCACAACTTACAATGTCTGTAGGACCAGTGTAGTCACTACTTACAATTCCTGTGGAACCAGTGTAGTCAACAATTACAATTCCTGTGGGACCAGTGTAGTCAATACTTACAATTCCTGTGGGAGCAGTGTAGTCAACTAACAATTCCTGTGGGACCAGTCTCGTCAGCTGGACTGGCCTCCCAGAAGCCACATGGACACTTAAGTATGGCTAGCGTGAATGCATTAGGGAGCTTAGGTAATCTAATGGTTAGGATCCTAGCCTTGGAATAGAAAGAAGTGTGGTTTCCTACTCTAGGCGCAATATTTCCATTTTCATCACCCTAACACCAATACTATGTCTTCTCCTACATATGAGATTAGCCGGATCGACTCTATCCACGAATTGGAGACTACCGTTAATCAAGAAGTAAAATATCATTAAAAAAACAGATTTTTACCTGAAACTAATTTGAATTCTGACTAATTCCACATTTCTTGTGATAAAATGATTATGGAGTAATCACCACAAAAGTAGGATAGCAACAAGATTAAGTTTGTGTAGGTTTGAATCTAATGTTTATCCCAATTTTTGGATTGGCGTTTTCAAGGTTTTGCGCTTAAAGCCTTGCTTCTGTGCTTCAATGATTATATTATGTGTACCATTCCTTAGGGGGTTGCAAACATGAATGGCATCACCAATACTGCAGATTTCCCCACCACATTCGTGCCATTCTACTACGAGGATATATATAACCATTAGGCTATCTACGCTCCGTGCTGCCCCGGTCACATACACGTTAGTGGACGTAGATGAATGTAGGTGAATGTAGTGGAGGCAGACATGGGTCAAATGTGGTGTAAGTATGTTAAACTACATTGAAATATGTTAAGGTATGGCAGGTTTTGGTACAGATAAATATGTTACTGTACGGATAAATATATTATGGTATGGATAAATATGTTACAATATGTACAAATATGTTACGGTATGGATGCCAGTAGATTCAACTATGTTCAACTATGTTCAACTCTGTTAGCCTCCACTACGTTCACCTACCTCCACTAACGGCTATGTGACCAGGGCTTTGTCAAACTGTGCTAGAGTACTCTAGAGTATGCTAGAGCATGCTAGACGATGCTAAGGTACACTAGATTATGTTAGAGTACACTATAATATGCTAGAGTACATTACCATCATAGCTGCAAATTCAGCCTCTAAAGTAGCGCTCTTTTGAACATGTCCACAATTTAAATCGGACATCACTGCTCACCCACCTTATTACCAAGTTAACGTCACGGACAAGTATGGATGCCTGTATGTTGAACTACATTGAACTATGTTGAACTATGTTGAACTATGTTGAACTAAGTTGAACTACATTGAACTATGTTGAGGTATGTTGTACCACGTTGAAGTATGTTGAACTATGTTCAACTACATTCAACTACCTTCAACTCCGTTCAACTATGTTCAACTGCATTCAACTGTGTTCAACTGCGTTCAACTGTGTTCAACTGCATTGAACTCCATTGAACTACGTTGAACTATGTTCAACTACGTTCAACCCCGTTCAACCACGTTCAACTACGTTCAACCACGTTCAGCCACGTTTAACCACGTTCACCCACAGTCAACCACGTTCAACCACGTTCAACCACGTTCAACCACATTCAACTATGTTAGCCTCCACTACGTTCAACTATGTCCACTAACGTGAATGTGACTGGGGCACGATGCAATCAACGTGGGGCTGTGGGTTGCCTTTCATTCTCCGGCTGGCCAGTATTAACCCATGTTCATTGATATATTGCCACATTGATAAGCTGCACGGACGTCCAGAAATTACATCAGGCGTAAAGTGCTGAACCAAACCGAGGCTGCCAAGTTTGTGTGTAAATATAGCTTATTCACTGAAGAAAGTCTTTTCTCAGTTCTGTGGCACTGGTCTTCCAGCCATGTGACAATACAGTTATTTACAATATAAGTATACGTAGTGTGATATTGTCATCAGCGGGCTAGTTTAAGTCAGCTGAAATAACAATATTAATCATTCCACAACTTACATATGGTATAGTTTATCACTTCATATTTACGATAGTAGTTATATGTTGCATACATACTTAGCTACATACATGTGTATCGATTAGCCCATTACATTACGTAGTGGGTAGGTGCATGGTTTCCCCTTGCATGTTTGTATGCCTGTTGCGTTGTGAATTGCATACTTATCATGTTGTTGGAGATGGGATTTTGAGATGGATTGTGAGTAGAATGGTTTGTTTATTCTGTTAGATGGAGTGTGGTTAACTCGTAGGCTTAAAGCTTACAAGGTTAATACCAGCGGTGTGTTTTTGACTAGATGAAGAAGTTGGAGTACGGAGGTTCTTAGTAATGAGTAACAGGAGTAAGTAGGTTGTTAGTTGATTCCACATCACCGTCTCTCTGTCAGGGTTGATAAAACCCCTGCCACACATCATCTGATTGGAGGAAACAGAAATAAATGGAACAAAGTCTGTTGATAGTCCGGTTTGTGTCCTTACAAGTTTTGAACATGCACAAAACTTGGAACGGATGCCGCAGGATTGACGTCTACAGTTATTGTCCGGTTTGAGTTTGTTTCGTCAGTTGGCTATCCATTCATGTCTGTTTCATGTCCGTTTTATGTATGTTTCATGTCCGTTTCATGTTCGTTTGTCGAGCGGCCTTTAACCCAATATCGTAACATTTTGACACATTTTAATACATTTTGATACTTATGCCGCCTGGACTAGATAATTCTGTCCGTTGCTCAATCCGGTGATGTGTGAGGCTTAAGCAACACATTAGACAAGGTGTCAACATAATCAGTGATCAGACGTTATTGGAAAAGTATTAGAAGGAATATAACAGGATGAAGTAATAATATATTTTAATTACAAAAGTTGGAATGTCAGGTGGTAAGTAGCTGAATACCTGCCTATATGGAAGCTATGCCCCTGTGTCTTAAATATATTTGTCAAATAATCATCATCTTTTGCACCCCACTACACTTGGGATGAAGAATTGATGACATCATCTAGATTAATATACTTTAAAAGTGTGTTCCCTTAATGAGCAGTATGTAGGTTATTTGTATATTATTAGCACCAGGGCTTATGATTGGATTTTATGGATCACTTTGTTCATAACGGGCAGTGGGAAGACAATCATTACTGGTAAAACTGTTCTTGCAATCTCTATTGTTAATAGATTAGTTTATGTTTGTGGAATAATTTATGGAAATTGTGAATACAAAATGTATAAATGTCTAAGTGTCTAAATGGAGAACATTTTTATTTTATTTATTTCTTGGTCCATTAGTTGTTTAAGCACGGGAAATTTCGGTCATAGACGACTGGTCTTCCTCATTCCACTGCTGGTCGATAGAAAGCCCGAGCCTACACTTTAACCGACCCAAGGTATTTTTAACCTCCCACACCACATAGATATGGTATGAGAGCAACTGGCCTTTGATGACACTGTAAGTTATACACAGCGGTGGAAATCCAAATTGACAGAGCTGGGGGCACGGGGAATCGAACCGCCAACCCTCAGATTAGGAGTCTGACCTAGAAAAAAGTCAGACACTCTAACCACTCCGCCACATAGAATGCCACTTGAGGTTAATATTTTTGTGGTGAAGAATTGGTGAAATATTATACATTATATATTTTAATAGTTTAACCAAGAACATTTGCTTTCAACTACTGCCATCTAGATGGGTTTATTTTTGCATTCTCTTCTATTTCATCAAGTCTATATCAATATAGATAAACAGTAGATGCTGGAACAGGGAGTTCCCACTCAGATTTACAGTTCATTCATACCAAATCACTTTTTTTTCTCGGATATAGACATAGTTGTCATTCGACCCAATTGTGACTAGGGGTGAATATGTCATCTCATAGGCTGAGGGTAAGTTTCTAAGAACACATTTCTGCAAGGTCGTCTGATGTAGTATGTGCGCACTCACAATCGTCATTTACTACCTAACTCCTAACAATTCTTCAAATGACCTCATCCCCCGACCTCACAAAGTAAAATTGTTTTAAAATTGTTTTATTTAACATTGAATTATATCACCAGCTATTGGACCTCAAAACCCCCCAACTACACAAAGTCACAGCGTAAACTGAGTATCCCTACCAGGAGCGTAGCTAGGCGTACGCTCTTATGCCAAAACGTCCACATCGTTTTCTACAACAAAAAAAAACAAATTAAAAAATAATAAAGCGAGAGAGAGAGAGAGAAGGCATGTAGTAGTCCGGAGTGTCGACAACTCAAGTCTAAAATGTGTAAAATCCACCAGCTTAAGCTTAAGCGGCCCCTTAAATCCCCTGCCAAAATTAGGAGTACACATCGCTACAGGTCTAGCTACGCCCCTGCCTACTAAAATTTGCGCAGTGGATAGGTATATACACCAAAACTTTGAAAATGTGGCACCAAATAAAACACTAACATAAGTACTAACAGCTAAGATGACAAGGCTACTTCCAAATTAAGACTATTGCTGTTCAGCGATGAAAACAATGACAACGATGATAAGCTACTACCAAATTAAGACTATTAGTACTGTTCAGTGATGAAAACAAGCCGCAATGCAGCTTATACTTGTTATGGGTAGGGTACATAAACCATCACAAAACCAAAAAACAGGGTGCTCTATTAAGACACACTCGAGGCACTGCAGGGCTAGAGCTAGAATAAAGGCCCTGTCACACCTCACCGGATTGGGGGAAACGGACAGAAAACAAACTATGTCCGTACACATTTTGAACATGCACAAAACTAGGAATGGATGCTGCCGGATTGACGTCTACAGTTCTTGTCCGGTTTGATTTTGTTTTGTCCATTGGCTATCCATTCATGTCCGTTTCATGTCCGTTTCATAACCGTTTCATGTCCGTTTCATGGCTGATTCATGTCCGTTCGTCCGGCGGCCTTAGACCCGATTTCGCAACACTTTGACACATTTTAATACATTTCGATACTTATCACCACAGGACTAAACAATTATGTCTGTTGCTCAATGCGGCATAGTGTGACAGGCACTTAACCGCAATCTTGGCCATAAGGGACACTGGGTTGTGGAAACACAAAGGGTATAGCAATGGGATCTGTTTAGAATTGGCAGCTTGCGTGTTGGGGTTGTTTATTTGGTGTGAACAGGGCTGCGGACCATTCACGTAAGGAATACATCACGTGAACAGGGCCCCGGCCAATTGGGGTAGCCTACAGAGGGAAAGCAGCACCCATTAACACGTCTTGGGGATCGCTTTGCACACCTATGGATATTTTAGATTGGAAATGGCAAAGCAGTGAACTTATGTAACATTTGAACATTCTCATGGGTGAGACTATGCGCAAAATTAATTTGTACGCCCTTTCCACATGCATTCAACAACAAATAACACAAGTATATATATATCAGTACTAAAATTGTATTCCACCATAAATCATGAAACAATTTAATTAAAAACTCATTCGGCCATCCTTTATGGTTCCAATGTTTATATTTGTTGTATTTGTTTTGGGAAATTAGTTGATTAAGCAAGGGAAATTTCAATCATGGGCGTTTGATCTTTTTCATTCCACTGTTCCTTGCCCTATCCTCATTGGTTTGGTTTGACCAGGGTTAGAACCCACGATCCCACGATCTACCAGAACAGGAGACGTACGCTCAACTCATTCGGCCATCCCGTCCCGACATTGCATTTGATTGGAAGGGAATAACTCACACAAACCCCTTGCCCACAGCTGGACTGATCAAGAACTTGGTCCCTTATCCAGCGTCAAGACACCTTTAAACACCAGCCACTTCGAAGGAAGGGGAAACATCATGTCAACGGTTGGGGACTGGTTCTAATGGTCTCCTGGTCACATGATCGTCACGTGGCTGCATGAAACAGGATGTAGAAGACTCGGGTCCCAGTCCACCCACCACCCAGCTCCCCACCACCCTCTCACCACCGGGAAATCTCAAATTATCCCACCACCCTCCCGCCACCCTCCCACCACCCGATCAGTTCAACATCCTCCCACATCCCACATCCCTCCCACATCCCTCCCACCACTCGATCATCTCAATATCTTCCCACCTCCTGCCTCCCACCTCCCACCACCCTCCCACCACCCTCCCACCACCCTCCCACCACCCTCCCACCACCCTCCCACCACCCTCCGACCATCCGATCATCTCAACATCTTCCCACCTTCCAAGTCCCCCCCCCGCCCTCCCACCACGCGATCAGTTCAACATCCTCCCACCTCCCACCTCCCACCTCCCGCCACCCTCCCACCACGCGATCATTTCAACATCCTCTAACCTCCTACCACCCGATCATCTCAACATCTTCCCACCTCCCACCTCCCGCCTCCCACCTACCACCACCCTCCCACAACCCTCCCACCACCCTCGCACCACCCTCTCACCACCCTCCCACCATCCAATCATCTCAACATATTCCCACCTCCCACCTCCCATCTCCCACCTCCCCTCTCCCACCTCCCACCTCCCACCTCCACCCACCACCCTCCCACCACCCGATCATTTCAAGATCCTCCCACCTCCCACCACCCTCCCACCACCCGATCATCTCAACATCTTCCCACCTCCCACCTCCCACCTCCCACCTCCCACCACCCTCCCACCACCGTCCCATCTACCCCGTACCCCAGAGTGCATCAGGGAACCTAGGTGGTGTAATGGTTAACCACTGGTCCGGAATGCAAGAAATGTGAGTTAAATGCGTGCCCTAGGCACAATATTTCCCATTTTTCATCACTGCAACAACTTAGATTTCATTACTCCTCATTACATATATTCAATGCCCAAACGCTGTTCATATGTCCAGTGAATAGTGTCGTGGGGGTGATGGAAATGGGAAATATTGTGCCTAGAGCGGGACTCGAACCCACACCTCTTTGTATTCCGGGCCAGTGTGCTAACCATTACATCACCTAGGCTCCCTGATATCACCATACTGCCCATGCCTACCTTTCTATGCGGCTCCTTGCCCAAAAGGTCAGTGCAGACCACTGCAATCATCATCATCATCATCATCATCATGCTGTCGGTCGCGATGCGACAAAGACTGTTTTCATTACTTGACTGCCCCTTTCCATTTAGCTCTCTGCTGTGAGAGTTGCGTCCATGAGTCGGTTTTAATGTCTCTCAGCTTCAGGTTTCTCTTGATGGTATCCCCAAACAGGAGATGGGGGTGCCCTCTCTTTCTGTAGCCTACATTTCATGAAAGCTGCCTGCAAAAGTGTTGAAGTGCTGCTGGCTTTTGCAAGTTACCAGCGGCACTCTCTCGGGGAGCAAATAGAGGTTTCACACTGGCAAGAACATGTCCAAGACAGGCGCAAAATTATTTGTACCTGATCGCGTGTCAATACCACTTAGGAGGAATTACCTTTTATCACATTTCCACAATTACTCAATTATCGGGCTGACAAACTGCCAGTAGACACAACCTCTCCTGCATGTAACTTCCCCTTAGATTACACCATTCACACATGTCGCCTTGTTGGAGCCTCTGCCGACAGTCGCAGATTGTGAGTTATGGCACTGTACCAAAGAGCGACTGCACAGAGTACTAATGGCTGTCTTCAGCAACCCCTGTGATGTGTAAAGCCCTGCCTTCTGTGGGCAGTCTTTCAATGTATAAACTGAATTTATCTCATTAGGCCGTTCTTCTGATAACAATATACAGGTCTGTCAACATTTGAAAATGTTCATGGGGGAGACCATGTGCCATAGCCGTTTTTACACCATTCGCGGATGCAGTTTAACGGCGAGCCTAGCTTATGCCTACAAAAGCTTCTTTTATTTAATGACGCCTCTAGAGCACATTGATTTGTATCATCGGCTATTGGACGTCAAACATATAGTCATACTGACATATTTCTTTGGAGGAAACCCGCTGCCGCCACACAGACTACTCTTTCTGATAAGCAGTGAGGGGTATTTTATATTAACTCTCCCCACAGACAGGACAGCACATAACACAGCCTTTGATGAACCATTTGTGGACCACTGGTTGGAACGGAAAATATTCCAAGCTCCAAATGGGTCCAGTGAGCAGGATTACTTGTCAACTAAATAAAACAAATACAATTCATGGTACAGGGTCATCAGTTTTCTAAAAGCGGGAGATTGCGCTTAAATTTAATACCTGCTCAGGAGGTTGGGAGAGATACTTAAATTCGGCAGGCTCCCGCCCCAATCAGGAGATATGACAGGTATGCAGTCTTTCAATGTATAAACTGAATTTGTCTCATTTGGCCGTTCTTCTGATAACAACCAAACGTATTATGTTAGATCACGTGTTGTTGAAGCTGTGAACGTCGACTGGTCAACCAGCTGAATTGAAAAATAAAGTGTTCTGCCCCCTCCCCCCACAACAAAAGAAAGAATCCTGGGCATCGCTGAGAGGAGACAGAGGAGGCTTGTGGCTCCCAAGGAATCAATACCAATGCGAGCATCTCAGCAATGTTTACCAACTAGTTAAACCAAACAGCTGTTAACCAATATGTTAGCTAGAATTCAACATTTAGTTTTTAGTATGAATGCAAGCTATTCACAGTTATACCGAGATCGTTGGGGGGTCCATACATAAACAGAATCATTCTGAAAAAAAAGCGCAGTCTCGTTAAATCAGTGATCAATTCACTTAATTACCTTTCAAATAAATAATTTGGGGTTCAAAGATTCATTGCGATATATCCTGATTCGCGTTAATGCAGCTCACTTTATGGAATGGTTAAACTGTATATATATACATGTGTTGTGTAAGCATTATACAAGTATAATTATCCATGAACTGATTACCCTTCAGCTGTGGCTCTGCTTCTCACCTTGTTTGACACCTAAAAAATATTGACACCTAACAACTCAGCTGAATGGACAGGCTATATGCCTTGCCTGGTGCTGCAACCTGGTCTAGTCAGCTGTCACAGTTCAGCCTCTTGCCTGTACCACTGGCTTACAAATCTTAATTTGTGTACATTACTTGTTTAAGCAGGGGACATTTCAATTGTGGACCATCGGTCATCCTCATTCCAATACCCCTTGCCCTATCCTAATAATGATACGTCCCTGGCTGGGAAGCGACGAGCATACATTTTTACTAGGCATTGGTTTGACTCGACCAGCGTTTGAACCCACAATCCCATGATCTACCAACACGGGAGATGGACGATCTAACTCATTCGGCCATTCCGTCTGGTCCATAGTATAATTATTTCCTGGAAGATGGAAGGAAAAGACAAACAAGTTGGTTGAATGGAAAACTGTGTTCCCTGGCAAGGGCTACGTGCCCTCTTGCCGATACAAAATAATAATTGAGTGAGTGGTACAGGCTGCGGGCAGAGCCAGGCTAGCAAGAATAGGCCAGGTGGCAGCACCAGGCGAGGCAGAAGGCCTGACCAGTCGCTTGAGTAGTTCAGTGTCATTAGTTGTGTAGTGTCCTTTGGCGTCAATTAAGGACACAATTCGTGGGTAATCAGTTTACGGATAATAATACTCATCTAATTGCGTATGCAGCACATACATAATTCATTATGGGAATATAAAGATGGAAATATTCCTTCATTTTCTGTGCAGAGAACTATTTTTCGAGTTAGTACTACTACTACCCATGAACATAACTTAATTATGTGGTTTTCCCTCACTACAGTGCAAAGATGGCTTTTCTTGTTGCTCTCGGCAGTTCTAAGTTTCAGACTACACTGCATTCGTTTTCTACAACAAACATAAATAGCCCCCCCCCCCGAAAAAAACAACAACAACAAAACAAGAACTCAGCAACTGATTGATAACACTAAAATCTGGTCGGTGAATCACTGGCAAAACAGGCCCCGATCTCCAATACCCAGCCTCGTTATGGGGTTTGTATACTTCACCAACAGCGATGCGTCTGTATTATAAATGCCGCAGCTCATATTCCGTATAGCCATTGGAATGAATGAGAGGGGGATTCACTTCGAAATTAGCCCGCAAGTACCTTAGCTGATGATACAATCTGAACCGCATGACTTGGTGGAGCATTAAACCAGGCGATGGCATTAGGAAGTGATGGAATGGACTTTATTTGTGTATCAGTGATGTCTAGAAGATTATCTGCATTCACACCGAATGAGTTCAGCATCCGCCTCCTGTTTTGTGAGATCGAGGTTTCGTGGGTTCGACTTTACAGTGCTGCTCCATGGGAGACCAGGCCACCAGCACCATGACCTGATATCCCACTCAGTCACATTATCCTGACACTGATCTGACCAGTCCTTGCCCGATGCTAATAATGGCGAGCGCCTTGCTGGGAAACGACAAATATCCATTTTTAAGTCATTGGCTTGACTCGACTACCGTTCGAAACCGTGGGTTCGAATCTCACAATCTATAAAAACGGGAGACGGACACTTAACTCATTCGACCATCCCGTCTGGAAGGTGGGCTATGGATATAACCACATGAATTTGCAATCTAAAGGCCCTGTCACACTACGACATAATGACGTTGGCGTACGGAGAACGTGAAGAACGTTGAACTTATCGGCGTAGTATGCAAATTTGGGCACAAGTTGAACGTGTATGCAGCGTAGTTGACGTGAGCGTAACGTCGGTAAAGCGTAGTGATACCGTCATTCAACGAGAGAGGACAACTTCGTTACGTTCACGGAACGTTATGAACGTTATTCCATCGCCAGAACTACGTTACGTGATGTTACATACGTCATGACATGGTGGTGAAATGTTGAACGTATGTTGAACATACGTTCTCCTGATGTTCTCCTGATGTTAACCTGACGTTCCCATTATGCCGCGTGGACGTTTCCACCAGGTTTAATGTGGGTCAACGTAGTGGAACGTAGTTGAACATAGTGAGAAGCGTTTGACTAATGTCCGTTTAACGTCATTGACGTTCACCGAACGTGTACAGAACGTATGGCGAACGTAAACCCTTACGTTCGAGTTATGTCAAAAGTTTTGAACAGGTTCAAAACTTTGACGAGCGCCGACGTCACACGACGTAACGTGACGTAGCTGGACATCAGTCTAATGTCATTCTGACATCATCATAACGTAACCCAACATACGTCAACGTAATGACTAAACGTGATCACGTCAGCCTTATGTTTGCTCGTTACGTCGTAGTGTGACAGGGGTATAAGGGACTAAATATATGGTGCAAATGCTTATCAATAATTTGTGCATTCTCTCCCATTTCATCAACTCTTCTTCAATATAGATAAACACTGCACACTAGATCCAGGATCTCCACCTTAAATTTTGAGTTGATTTATATAATAGCATAGTTTTCATTCACCCATAATGTGGGTAAGGCTGAACATATGATCTAGGCACTCACCGTAGCATTGATCATAATTGCTCGCGTGCGGAAGATCGGGAGTTTGTGATTACGGTTCCCGGTCGAGTCAAACCAATGACTTAAAAATTGATACTTGTCGGTTCCTAGCCTGGTGCTCGGTATTATTAGGATAGGGCAAGGACTGGTTAGCTCGGTGTCAGGATAATGTGACTGAGCGGGATATCAGCTCATGGTGCTGGCGGCCTGATTTCCCAGTGGGGCAGCACTATCAAATCACCACAAGTTGGTACCCATCCTGATATGATCTTAGATATTGCTAGGATGTAAAACAACAACAAACAAATTGATCCTAATTGTTCCGTTCACAAGCTCACCTGCACACATTGGGGACATTATGCAGGAAGCAAGCTCTCCCAAATAAGGACTTGTGGGCTGGGCAGATGCTGATTGGTTAATTCTACCACTGAGACGCCGCTGACCCTTAAGTCAATACCGGTGTTGCGGTTTGAGATTGTACCTGGTTTAAAATTGTACACGGTTTAAAATTGTACCCGGTTTAAAAGTGTCCTTTTCAAAATGCGTATGCATCAGATTTAAAGTGCAATTTCAAACTGCTGTTTGAGAATGTACCCGGTTTGAGAATGTTCCCGGTTTGAGAATGTCCCCTTATGATAAATGAACAAAAAAGAATTCGGAGCAATTTTCATTAAACTTCTGGTATTGGATTCAAAAGTTTTGAAGACCCATATGAAGAAGAGCATTTCATGTACATGATGCGAAAGACTGCTTGTTAATACCTCTAAAAGTGGCCCACAGCAAAGGAAAGAGTAACACATACCGCACAAGTTGGGTAAACACTGCAATGAATACAAAATGAATTCAAACAAGAGGTTGCAAACATTAACATAGTTGTTCGTCGCTGACGCAATAATTGTCTAATCTAGAATCTTCATACGCATTTGCACATACAATCAGTATATACACTTATATATCCATATGCAAACATTACATAATTCACAAGGCCATGGGTGAAGTGGTAATGGTTGAGCAAGAAGAAAAACTACACAAACTACAAAAACGTGGGTACAAACTCAATGTGGCGGAAATGCAGTTCAACTTTTTTTGTCTTCTTCTTTTTTTTTTTTCTTCTTTTTTTTTGATGGGATGTTTATGCTGTCCATAACATATAAGCTTGTTTTCAATGCCCGGCCAGTTATCGATCTGTGTTTCTTAAATTCATGGTTTGTGGTTAGTGATCTATGTTAGTTTAAAAAAAAAATGTTGGCAAGAGTTTCCTCTTTTATTGAGCATGAAGACAATTTGAAACCGGGTACATTCTCAAACTGCGACACTGGTATGGTGCCTGTGAGGAAAAGCTCCACCAATCACCAGCAGTTAGCAGCAGCTACAAACCTAGCGGATTCACCTTGAACTACTGCCAGGCACCAGCAGCACGCACACACGCGCAACCACCCCACCGCAGACTGGATATTGGCAGCGTCTCTATGATATATAGCATCCCGACATGCACCTCGGCCAGAATAAAGCACGCTGCCTCTTGCATGAGTGACCTCATATTTCCGGCCGCATCAAGGGTGTTATGTTAGCCTTAATGCGAACGCGCATGGTGGGTTTCTAGGTGGCGCTATTTCGTCGGGGTCCACTTAGGGTTCCTTCACATGCACATTGTCGTTGAGCAGGGAGACTGTGCAGTGTTCTGGATCTGATTGGGATGGTGTGTGCTGTTCCAGTCCCTTGGTCTCATACAGGGGGTGAACCAGGCTGATAGTAGGCTTCACTGGTTTGGTAATAGACCGAGGCTAAATAAGACTCTGGTAGGCATGCGCTGTCAGGACATGGGGGCTTTTGCTTATTAAATCATTAACAGTACATGAGTTCAGGTGTAAATCCATGTAAACGCTGATAACAAAATTGAGGTAAACAGTTCAGTCAAACCTTCAAAAGGTTGATTTTATCCAATATTCTTATATTTGTGTTTGTTGCTTTATAACCATTACTTCGCAAGAAAAGCGGAATTAGTTGGAATTAATATTACCTTCACATATAAATCTGTTATTTTGATGACATTTTTTGGATTGGGGCTTGCGGCGTTTTCCCGACTGAACCCCTCATATATGTACTGAGTTCCGTTGGTCCCTCAGGATGGATTGAACCTGAGACCCAGGATGTCGGGTTGCAGCCACAGTTGACATGCGAGCAGGGTATGTGATATGGGGAAGGTTTGAATGCACATAGCCTAGGATAGACAAACTTCATATTCTGTCTCATGTACAATATTTGCTAGGATAATTTCACTGCAATCGATTGTAGAAACAAGTGTATGGTAAGGACGTGCTAAGTCTGTTCATCAAGAGGCATTTGGTTATGTGTATGTATAAATGTGTAACACTTTAGGTGAGTATTATATAAACGGAATCGCTCAACTATCGCTTGTACGTTGCTTTTTGGAGTTTTTGTTGGTAAAGCGGCTGTCACACCTCACCAGATTGAGCAATGGACAGAATTGTCTAGTCCGGTGGTAATAAGTATCAAAATGTACCAAAATGTTTCAAAATGTTGCGCTATCGGGTCAATAGCCGCTGGACCAATGGACATGAAATGGACATGAAACGGACATGAAACAGACATGATACAGACATGAAATGGACATGAAACAAACATTAAATTACATGAACGGCTAGCCAACGGACGAAACTAACTCAAAACGGACAAGAACCGTAGACGTCAATCCGGCGGCATCGGTTCCTAGTTTTGTGCATGTTCACGTTCTGGAAAAGAACTCTTCAAATTGATAAGAAAATGCATACATTGAGGCCAGACTAAATCATAATTTCATAAACAAAATTGTTACAGGAACAAAAGGATTCCATACTTTTGAAGCTATTAAGTAGTTCATGGGTATTTTTTTCTGAAGTCAATATGCATATGTTGGTAGGGACATTGCTCACAGAGTATCACGATTTGAAGTGTACCTATCAGCGCCTAAAGTGGTGCACTTTGCACCCCAATGAAATCACCAATTGTTAATAGAATAACTTGAGACTCTGGATATCAAAGCTATAGGCCATTCCGCTAAGCTCTACTCCTATTTGCTGAAATGTGGCCTATATGCAACGTGCAAGCTGCAGATTCCAGATACTTATTGGTTTCACGAGTCACCATCCTCAAATCCATTTTGTTCGAAATGACAAATGGATATTTCTATAACACTCACACTCAAACCCGCATATACAGGTAGGCGTGGGTAAGGTAGTCACATCAGGGAGTCTAGGTGGTGAAAATGGTTAGCACACTGGTCAGAGAAGCAAAGAGTGTGGGTTCGAGTCACGACTTGTGACAGTGCGCACTCATGGTGACTGCATAGTGCTGCCAGCACCATAACCCAATGTCCCACTCAGTCACATTATCCTGACATTGAGCCAACCAGTCCTTGCCCTATCCTATTAATGCTGAGCGCCTAGGAAGGGACAATTAAGTGTCAATTTCAAAGTCATTGGTTTGACTTGACCGGGAGACAAACTTCCGAACGCGACATCCCGCTCTGCCGAGTAGGCCACAGTGCCCGGTCATATAAACAGACAAAGAGAACATTCTAGTTATAACTCGAGAGGTAGTAATTATCAGATAGGAATGTGACAATAAGTCTATGTAGGCCTATCCTTCCATTTATATCATTATTGACAGCGTAAACTGTAATAGTTGTGTCTGAATGGAATGTGTTAAACGCATGCCTAGATGAGCAAGTAAATTGTTTGTTCTGACAAAAAAAAAAAGTGTTATTTGGAATGCGCTCTTTGCTGCCCATCAGGTGTGAGGTGGAGTTCTTCACCCTGCTATTCCTGTTGAACCCCGTTGATGTTGATCTGTCAACACACCCATGTATAGCATCACTATAACTGCTGAGTTCAGGTGTAAACGCCAATTAAAGAATTCTGATAAGCATCGGAATTAAACCTTAACAAATTAGCTTTTTCCTTTTTCTTTTTGTGACAAGTTTTTTATTCTTCCCATAACGTATAAGCTCCTGTGAGGGTGCTTGTTTTCTACGCTTGACAGCTTCTTGACGTTCCTATTGTTATGTTCATTAACATTCACCCATACTTATTTAATCACAAGAAAAGTGGAATTAGTGAGAATTGAAATTACTTTCAGGTACACTTCTTTTATTTTAATCAAATTTTTGTATTTGTGTTTACAGGGTTTAGCGACTGAACTCTTTATGTGAAATGATGCCATGTTAGATTTAGCTTCAAATGCTTCAATCGAATCCTACAAAATAGTCATACACCATCATGTTGGTTAACATAATATGACAATTCAAACTGATACTTATATGCGCATACAAAATTACAAAATCAAATAGATATGGACTTTCAATGAATCCATCCTACTACTTTTTATTGATCGCATCTTCCACATAGACAATGACCCCCTAGTAAATCACACATCCGCCATCGTTTTGGAGTCTCGCATGTGCTGACCCATCAATTAAACTGTCATATGGGTCAATATAATCGGCGAGACATACTACCACGGTGGCCATTTCCCCGTCAAAAGCATTTGACTAGTGCAATGGTGACAACCGGCTCTGCCTCCTGACTGGCTGCCCTCTTTCCGCCGTCTGCCACCTTCGTTCTGTCAACTCTAACAGTAGCTATGATGAAAGTTGCACCCGCTCTGATAGCTATCGACCGCTGATCTCCTTAGTGGCTTTACTATCGACTGCCTTCTTGTCCTCTCAAGTCTGTTCCACAGTCGGCTGCTGGTAGTTGGTGAGCTTCATTGTCATTACAAAGCCACGTTGACCTTAATCTTTGAGGAAAAACACCCCTATTGCTTTCTTAAATTGTTGCTAGACATTTACATTTGTCATAATATGATTGGGATTATCATATATATTATTACACATAGAGCATGTGGGGTCTATATCATCATCTGGAATGAGCGGAAAAGCTCATTTGGGTTCATTGCTGGGCACAGAGACCGCGAAGCCGCTGGGGCTTCCCAACCCTGAAACTGAGGGGGGGGGGCTTCTGCGACAGGCTTCTAAGGGGGGGGGGGGCGCAACTCCAAGTGAGGGAGGCCATCGTCGGGGGTGGGGGCTAGCTCTCAGCCAATCACAACACAACATAACCGACCAACCAAATCACAACACTACCCGGAGACAACATCTCCCACACATGGATGGTCAGTCTCCAACAGTGCTCCGGACTGACCACTACTACTACCTTTCTTCACCCACCCACCCACCGAAACCTGCCGATTGATTAGCACAGCCAATCAAGCGGAAAAACAAATGATTAAAAACACTCAAAGAAGAAAAAATGACAATCACCAATTGACACCTGAGCAATTGGCATATCACCTTCAACTCAGTATTGTGAATTTAACTTGTTAATTAATATGCTATATTGCTTCTGAATCTGCTATCATGTTTCCATTTTGGTCATGTAGTGTTAAAGGAAAGACGCTGCATTTATGGACTTGTCCTTTCAAAATCCTAAGGACTATACACATTGAGGGAAACACGCAACACAATAAGGGTTCATCGATATGTTTGTCTAAATGATCTCTATTTTCAAAGAGCAATTTTGATCAAGTTAACAGATGATGGCATTGCAATTGTTAAAGTGTAATGCATGGCTGGCATTGATAACAGTGTAGATCAGTGAATACATATTTATTGGCCTGGGAGGATTAAGCATTGCAAGGTAGTGTTGAATTGGGATGGATACATGTACATAACCACCACTGTTAAAGCGAGAGTATATTGTTAAAATTATGTTACCTACTTGTGTAGATTTCATCTATCTACATCAGCACCAATTCCAGCCATGTACATTTCATCTATCTACACTGTTACTGATGTGAGCCATGTATATTTCAGCTATCTACACTGTTATCAATGCCAGTCATGTACATTTCATCTATCTACACCGTTGCAGATGGCAGCCATGTACATTTCATCTATCTACACCGTTATCAATGCCAACCATGTATATTTCAACTATATACACCATTACCAATGCCAGCCATGTACATTTCATCTATCTACACCGTTATCAATGTGAGCCATGTATATTTCAGTTATCTACACTGTTACCAATGCCAGCCATGTACATTTCATCTATCTACACCGTTATCAATGCTAGACATGTATATTTTATCTATCTACACTGTTACCGATGGCAGCCATGCATATTTCATCTATCTACAATGTTACCGATGGCAGCCATGTACATGTCATCTATCTACACCGTTATCAGTGCCAGCCGTGTATATTTCATCTATCTACACGTTATCAATGCCAGCCATGTACATTTCATCTATCTACACCATTATCAATGTGAGCCATGTATATTTCAGTTATCTACACTGTTACCGATGCCAGACATGTAAATTTCATATATCTACACCGTTACCGATGCCAGTCATGTACATTTCATCTATCTACACTGGCACCAATGCCAGTCATGTACATTTCATCTATCTACACTGTTACCGATGCCTCTCATCATAAACTACTGTCGTATAATGCTTTATTCTGATTGCCTTTTTGGCGGGCAGATAACACATGTTTTACTTTTCTATCCTAATAAGTTGGGTACCTTATAATACATTGTTATTTGGACATGCAACAATGGCCCCCGTTTTTTCAATTGGGTTTAATGAGAGCTTGGCGTTCATTTGCTATGATGAGTGGGTGCACCACACCAGTTAATCAGATTACGCACCTCACCCCGGTACAATCTGGTCATACACTATTCACCACCAGGTGGCAACCTAACCAACCAATCACACTCCACCACTCACTAGTAGCAGTTCTGCACCATACCTCACCAGCCAATCACAATCCATTACTCACTATGGCACTTCCACACCATACCGCACCAGCCAATCACACTCCACCACTCACTAGTGGTAATTCTGCACCATACCTCACCAGCCAATCACACTCCATCACTCACTAGTGAAACTCCCGCACCATAGCTCACCAGCCAATCACACTTCACCACTCACTAGTGACACTTCCGCACCATACCTCACCAGACAATCACAATCCACCACTCACTAGTGGTAATTCGGCACCATACCTCACCAGCCAATCACACTCCATCATTCACTAGTGACACTCCCGCACCATAGCTCACCAGCCAATCACACTCCACCACTCACTAGTGGTAATTCTGCACCATACCTCACCAGCCAATCACACTCCATCACTCACTAGTGACACTCCCGCACCATAGCTCACCAGCCAATCACACTTCCCCACTCAATAGTGACACTTCCGCACCAGACAATCACAATCCACCACTCACTAGTGGTAATTCGGCACCATACCTCACCAGCCAATCACACTCCATCATTCACTAGTGACACTCCCGCACCATAGCTCACCAGCCAATCACACTTCACCACTCACTAGTGACACTTCCGCACCATACCTAACCAGACAATCACAATCCATCACTCACTAGTGGCACTTCACACCATACCTCACCAGCCAATCAAACTCCACCACTCACTAGTGAGACTTCTGCATCATGCCGTTACCAGCCAATCACGCACAACCACTCACTAATGACACTTCCGCACCATTCTTCACAAGCCAATCACAATCCATCACTCTCTAGTGACACTTCTGCACCATAGCTCACCAGCCAATCACAATCCATCACTCACTAGTGGCACTTCCGCACCATACCGCAACAGCCAATCACAATCCACCATTCACTAGTGGTACTTCCGCATCATGCCCTACCCAATCGATCACACTCCTCCACCTACTAGAACTAGACGGGGTAAACCATACAAGTAAATCCCTTTAACATGATGGGGCTCAAATAGGCTGTGTGTACCTTTCCATTTATCATTCACTAGGAATGATTTAATAATTACATTAGGCAGCTCTCTAAGTTTAGAAAATAGAGTACTGGTATGTATTTTGCATTAAAGCCATGATTGAGTCCCTCTGAAATGATATGACATATCTTAGAGGCAGAGTCAAGCGACATATTACATTCAGGTATATCAGTTATATATGATTGCAACCATCCTTCAACTGATTCGTGACTTAAACAAATAAATAAAGTATATTTTGGAAAAGATGTGCACTGCATTTTGATAGTGTTGCCAAGTAAATAGAACATAGCACTCATGGTGTTCTCTTTGGCTGAGTGGTTAGAGTGTGGCTTTTTTCTAGGTGGGACTCCTAATCTGAATGTTGGTAGTTCAATTCCCTGTGCCCCCACTTCTGCCTATTCTTTTAATTAAATTTTTTTTAAATATTTTTATTGAGGCTGTATTTATACTGTCCATAGCATATAAGCCCGGGTACCCAGGCTTGTTTTCAATGCTGGCCAGTTGTAGTGTTGGTGTTATCTTACCACACAGTAGCTGCTGATAAGGTATTTGATTGACTGCATTTCAGTAGCAGATAGATAATTGGTTGGTATGGTTAATAGCCTATGTTAGTTTTTTTTGGATTTTCTTGGTATATATGTATTTATTTGTCTACGCTTATTACTAGACTAGAATTTGGATTTCCACCACTGCGTATAATTTACAGCGTTGTCAAAGGCCGGTTACAAATATATTTGAGGTTAAAAATCTGTTGGGTCGGTAAAAGTATAGACTCAAGTGTTCTATCAACAAACTGTCAAATGGTGAAAACAAGTCTATTCAGACTTATCCATGATATAAATCTTTAAGGAAAAACTAAAAAAACATGAGGTGCAGATAAGTTCAGGAAAACTGTTCTGAATTATAACTGCAGAATGAATCAAATATCTTTACCAAAGTTTCCAATGTTAATTGCTAATTGTGGTAATTGATAATTGCTTCAGGAAGGAATAATAAGTCTTTTTCGTATTAGAGATAGTTTTATTGTTCATTGCTGATTCGTGAAAGAGAACACAGCTTATGTAGGGTGATTGGTGTCTGATACATGAACGGCAGTACCTCCAGGAGTATGTGAAGAGTTCAGGTGCAAAACCACATACAAACCAATCCTATAATGTGGAGATAACCATTGGAATCAAATCCTCAAAAGGTTATTGTTTGATGTTCCTTTTCTTTTGTCCATTGCTCCATAACCATGTGATCATATGAAAAATGGAATTAATGATAACTACAATTATTTTCAGGTACAAATATTTTGTTTAAACTACAATTTTGGATTGGTGTTTACGTGGTTTTGCACATGAACTCTTCATGTGTCAGTAGTATATAGAAAGTTGGATGTGGAGAAGGCTATGTCAGAGGCGAAATGGGCAGATGGTAAGGGTGCGATGCGCCACCTGGGGCCATATGCAGGAGTCAGTGTTATCGAGCCAAAGCGCGTTTAGAGAGGATTTCTGGTTTAACGCCGAAAAGTCGGTATGCACGAGTCAGTGATAGGCCTAACACCGGGTGTTTAAGGTCTGCGACACTAACCCCGTTTCATATGACGTTTACAGGCGGTGTTACCGTAATCGTGTAGCCAAATCTATTAAATGCTATCATATTTAACAGAATTAAATACGTAATAAGTGAAATTTCATGAAATTAACCCTAAATTCGAACCAATAATAACGGTGCCGCCGTAACGGCGGCGATATTAATACTTATATTTTCGAATCGACGAACGTAAAGTAAACAAATCGCCGCCATCGCGACCACCGCGTCGACGTCGACATCCATACTGGCCGACTTCTACGCATTGGCAGCAATGTGTTAGCGATTTGTTTACTTTACGCTCGTCGATTCGAAAATATAAATATTAATATCGCCGCCGTTACGGAGGCAGCGTTAATATTGCTTCGAATTTAGGGTTAATTTCCTCAAATTTCACTTATTGCGTATTTAATTCTGTTAAATATGATAGCATTTAATAGATATAAGCCTAAAATATGGGTACATATGCAGAGGGATTTCCCAAATCTATAAATAAATTCAGGTTTAGCTAAAATGAAAGTGTTACGCGTTCCTGCATATGACTTGACACAGTTCCCGACGTCGGTGAAAGCTAAACGGTAAAAGGCTCTAACACCAAACCCCGCTAACACTGACTCCTGCATATGGCCCCAGGAGGGCAAGAGGGGAATTACGGGATTTGTTTGAGGGCAGACCTCCGGCTCTCCAGGCTGCACCCCCACCTCCAGTAACACAACTACCCAAGAACATATCAAAAGGAGGTTACAGCAGTAGACTATGCATATAATAAAGCTTCATTTGTTTTTTCTTTCTTTCATGAAGATTTATACTGCCTATCATGGATAAGTCTGAATAGACTTGTTTTCACTATTAGACAGTTTCTTGATAGAAAGCCCGAGCCATAATTTTACCGACCCAAGGGATTTTTAACCTCCCACACCACATAGACATGGTATGCGAGCAACTGGCCTTTGATGACGCTGTAAGTTATACACAACAGTGGACATCCAAATTGGTAGAGGGGATCAAACCACCAACCTTCAGCTTAAGTGTCTGACCTAGAAAAAAGTCAGACACTCTAACCACTCCGCCACAGAGAACATAATAAGAAAGCAGGAGGATTACATACATGAATAATATTTGCATAAGTAGTTTATACGTCACACAATTCAGGTAATTGTAGCCGTGAGTAGTCTAGAAGTTGGGTACTTTTACGTTGGTAGAAGCAAATGACTTCAGTGTAGTAGTATATGAAAAGAGGCAAAAGTCCCGGGGTGCGGGGGATAACCAGTAAGTTGACAGGTGGGATGAGGGAGGACTTAAAGGATAGGGAGAGGGACAGTATCTGAAGCAGCTGGCGCATGCCCTGTGCTAGAAAGAGGGTGGGTGGGTGAGGAAAAGTGGCGGGATGCATTCTGCTGAGTTAGAATGGTGTGAAGTGAAGGACTGGAGGAGCTAGTGAAGTGCAAGAAGGGAGAGTGGGGAGGGAGTTCTGGAGGGGTTAAATAATTGGAACAATGCAAACACAGGAAATATAATTATGGCTTTTTATTTCAGTGTCTTTTTCTCTTTTAAATAGTCTTTTAGTTGGGTGTATATTGAGGCTAGAGATGCGTATGACCCTTCTTGTGTATCAGTATTGTGGGGTGGGCCAGATGGCAATTTTAGTAGCTGAGATGTCATCTTCATTCGATGGTTTGAAGTGGTCTAGTCTACAGCGTGCAGTCACTTTTATAAAGAAGTTTTACTTAGCCGAAAGGGGGTATATAGGTTTAGTTTCATAAGGCTGTGGCAGGTGGAGGAGCATCGTCGCCCTTGTTCATGGGGAGGTCAGAAAACCGACTAGTCTGCGTTAGGCGCATATATTTAAATTAGTGTGATCAGGATCCGCTAGTCGGCAGCAATGCAAATGCGTTACTGGCTGGCGGATAGGTCTGAGTTTGCGCGTCTAATTACAATGCTTAAGCATGACATACGATGGGTGGTGAGGGAAATAGCAAGGTGCAGGGGGAAGGGGTGTTGACGGGAATAGCAAGGTGTAGGGGAGGAGGGGTGGTAGGGATGCTGTTCCGGTGTCCTCTCTAATCACCCATATTGCTTGACAATTGTCTATTATCTAATTTGTATATGAGTGGCAGTAGTTAAATGTAAATTGTTTTCACAATTGGAACACTGTTTGCATTGCTCTTTACGTAGTGTCCCGTGTTGGTATATTGTGGGATCGAACACTGGTCGAGTCAAACCAGTGTTCGATACTACAAAATTGATACTTCTCACTTTCTAGCCTGGCGCTTGGTATTCTAAGAATACGGTAAGGAGCAGTTTAATGAGGAGGACCAGTCGTCCGCGATTGAAATTGTCCTTGCTTAATCAACTAATGTCCCAACATAAAAAGAGTTGGTGTTGTTTTAACAATGGCGTTATGTCAGGATTAAGGGAAGGGCGGAAAATGCATGAGGAGGCAAAAGTGATCCTAACATTTTCAGGATTGTAAAGCTATTGCTATTTTGTTTTGTTTATTTTGAAGCATCCCATTCAAATGGATATGTCAAAGGTACTACTGACTTGCTAAAGGTACTACAGAGTTGCCAAATCACACATTTATGTATCAAAGGTATTACTGAGTTGCTAAATCACACATCTATGTATCAAAGGTACTACTGAGTTGCTAAGTCACACATCTATGTATCAAAGGTGCTACTGAGTTGCTAAATCACACATGTATGTATCAAAGGCACTACTGAGTTGCTAAATCATGCATGTATATGTCAAAGGTATGACTGAGTTGCTAAATAACACATGTATGATCAAAGGTACTACTGAGTTGCTAAATCACACATGTATGTATCAAAGGCACTACTGAGTTGCTAAATCACACATGGATATGTCAAAGGTACTACTGAGTTGCTAAATCACAGATTTATGTATCAAAGGTATTACTGAGTTGTTAAATCACACATGTGTATGTCAAAGGTACTACTGAGTTGCTAAATCATGCATGTATATGTCAAAGGTACTACTGAGTTGCTAAATAACACATGTATGTATCAAAGGTATTACTGAGTTGCTAAATAACACATGTATATGGGTTATTCTCTTATATTTTGTACCACATATTTTGGTTTCATGTCACGATGGTGACAGTAAATTCTTTCTTGTATTGATGGCATGCCAACTAATTAATGATCTCTCTTTTATGTTAAGCTGTATACTATATCTATTTAATCTATTCGGCAATATATATCAATGGTATACCTGAATGATTTTTTGTTGACGTGAAAATGTACACATAGACGCAATTCATATGCTCAAACTTGTTTTCAAATTTATCTTGTAAAACATAATTAATAAAATCTTGTTTGAGTTTGTTGTGCATATTAAAATGATGTCCTCGATGTGTCTTATAGGGCTGTCACATTACGATGTTTCTCGCCAACGCGCCGATGTGTGTGATTTTGTTGCCGCAACATCGGGATACATCAGGAAGCATAAAGCGCACGTTAGGCGCACTTTGGTACTCATTGATGGACGGCGACGGTCGGCTTGCACAAAACTTTCGACGACCGACAATGAGTGACTACGCATGGGTGCCAATATTAGGGCGAAGTCAGAAGCATGTCGACATCGCTGGAATAACGTTATGCGAACGCTAGGCAGATGCCATGCTCATGTGACAGTAGTTCCCACACATTGTGCCAAACTGTTGCTTTGTTGTTTTATGTCCTAGCTACATCTCAGGTCATATCAGGACTGCGCACCAAATGTTTTTGGGTTTTTTCGCATGACATCGGCGCGAGATATGTTGTAATGTGACAGCACCATTAGTTTTCCATGTTTCATGAGTGACATTACTGTTTTCTTTAATTTATCTTATTTTCAACTCTGACATCTGCTGAACATGTACATATTCATATGAACATGGATTATACCATTAGTTGGAATCTTTTTGCAAATTATTTGGTACCTTTTCATTTCCACATCACACTTTAGTGGCCAGTTTCAGAGAATGACCCATATGGCTGTAATCAGAACGAGGACAGGCATTGATTGATTGATAGACGGCTCAGTAACCATAGAAACCTCCCGCGCACCAACCCAACCTCACTCACACCAATCATGCGACGATTCACATTAGACACGACGCGGTCACAAACGCTGTGGTGACAATCGCGCCACTGCATATCTGAATGGACGCCATCCGCGTTAGGCTATAAATAACACGCGGTGAAGATGACGTCACGTGACCTATGGAAGTAGGTCAGATACCCCAGTAATCGAAAGGAGTAAGGGCGGGCCAGGCCGGTGTTGCAGTTTCCGCGGTGCGCCAGTTTGCGAGGAACACATCGCTTCTGCGCATGCATCAACATCGAACAGCATCGTCACTAACCTTATCAATTTAATATAATCTTTTTGGTAAAGATGTTTTCTATATGTGTACCAAGCGATTTGTTTCTAGGTGGTGTGGTTTTAGAGATATTTCACTTTTTCTGTATTTTCTGTATGAAGATTGCTCACGACCATTGACAATGCCTTGAGTTTGACGGTACAAGCAGTGCAAAACATTAGTTTTATTCAAAATTAATAGAAATCAAGAACCCTAACCTTGTAAATTTAATATAATCTGTTTGTTGAATATGTTTTCTGTATGTGTGCCAAGCGGTTTGTTTCTAGGTGGTGTAATTTGAGAGATATTTGACTTTTTCTGTATGAAGATTTGCTCACTGCCATTGATAATGCAGTTGAATGTATGTGTCCCTGGCAAACTGGCGTACCGCGGAAACTGCAACACCGGGTAGTAAAGGATTTGCCCCACCAACGCGCCCTCTGGAGGCCGTGGCATTAAGTACAGACTCATGAAGAACAGCAGCTTGTAGTCTTGCCGACTCTGACGGTGTTTGGTGAGTCATTGCAGCGTCAACCAGTTTACATCTTGTGCCGTTTGGGGGCGCCACACTCCGCATACCCCGAGATGCTGCTAAATGCTAAATATCGCCGGGGAGTACTGGGTGGGTAGGCCGGTGTGGTGAGGTAGGGAGGTAGAGCAATGGGGGGGGGGGGGGCAAGGTGGGGGGTGCATGTTAACGCCTATAACCAGTATGAGTGGTTTCTCAGTGTGAACACGAGTACAAGCTGTCGTCATAATGAATATATCACCCATTAGGGGGCAGGTCAGGTCAACATCGATAACAGCAAGGCAAGGTGCTGGGGTTGGTGGCCTTCTTGTCGGGGATGTCTAGTGTTATTTATAGCAGCTGGGTGTCTGGGACCACAATATATGGTTGCGAATAAAAACTTAAATAAAAAAAGTGATCTATTCATTACTATTGTAGAACATAGGAAAAGCTGGATTTTGCACTGTATTTCAATCTACAAATAGTTACAATCGATAAACAAGAAGCAAGTAAACCCACAATTATTACTGGCAGTTTATCCCAAATATTGGCACTCTTGTTAATTAGTTTGCCACCCATTTCAAATGCCCCACATGCTGTCATGGTTATTTGTATATATATATTTTGTTGTTGGGGTACATTACTTGTTTAAGCAGGGGAAATTTCAGTCACAGACGACTGGTCTTCCTCATTTCACTGCTCCGTGCCCTATCCTAGTAATGCCGAGCATCTGGTTAGGAAGTGACAAGTATACATTTTTAAGTCATTGGTTTGACTCGACCGGGATTCGAACCCACAATCCCACGATCTACCAGCATGGGAGACGGACGCTCTAACTCATTTGGCCATCCCGTCTGGATGGATATACACACATCATGCCTATAATTGGATGCATAAGACCAGCAGCTATTGCTACTTCTTCTCTAGATAAAGGATTTACCTGGTACTCGCAGTATATGGGTGAATACCAACCCTATATAAAAACGATCAAACATGCGGGGAAATGAAATGAGAGCCTAATTTCACAATCTAAGAAGCAACAATTATTCTTTACATATGTCTTATTATCTCCCCGCTACCTTTGAGTTGAAAAATATAATAAAATATCTACTTTAATAAGATTTAAAAGTGAAATCGACGGCGTTCCAGCGCCGCCATCTTGTCTTTTTGCATTCTCGTCCATTTCACCACCTCTGTGCCTATATGGGTATCCATTTGATACTGGAGCCACAGTTTCTAGTTCCTGTTCCATACTAAAGCTATTTTTGCCTGTATTTACATTACGTTGTCGTTCACCTGTGTACTACAAGTACCGGGTGAATCTTTTATCTACTTCTTCTCCTGAAAGCATCCCTATTTTCTGGCACAAGTATACAGCACGAGACACCCACCGGGGATATTTCAAATACAGACAGCATATGTATTTTTAATTACACAACCAATTGCCAGCCACACCAGACGGGATGGCCAAATGAGTTGAGCGTCCGTCTCCTGTTTTGGGAGATCAGGGGATCCGAAGCCATGGTCGAGTCAAACCAATAACTTAAAAATTGCTAGTTGTCGCTTCCTACCGAGGCGCTTGACATTATTAGGATAGGACAAGGACTGGTTGGCTCAGTGTCAGGATAATGTGACTGAGTGGGATATTATCAGGTCATGATGCTGGTGGCCTTGTCTCTTAGTGGGGCAGCATTATAAGGTTGCCATTAGTACACGCTGTGACCTTGATGTTGATAGGATGTAAAACAACAACAAACAAATAACCTGGCAGACATCTGGAATCACCCACCTGGGGTGCCTAGATCAGCTACCTAATTATCATGTCTCTTTGTGTTTATTGGGCTCCGTACCAAGGTGTAGGTGTGCACTCAGTCACCCCGCTCAAATCTCTGAGGCTATTTCTACTAACTGCTGACCTAATTACTACTTCGTTGACCGGAAGTGTTCTTCTCTGCTCACTCAGACATACACATGTAGGCTACCTTGGGCGTAATCGATTAATCAACTCAGGTCACCTGAGCCACTTGTTGGCGCATTTGCACATCCTACAGACTCGGGTTGAATAAACGAATACGCTTTGGGTGAAAAAAATGGTGGGTTAATCTAAAACATAATATTTGTTGTCGATAACCGATATAAGTACAGCAAAATAGGATTTAAAGTATTTTATGATTGTTGAAGTTGACAATCTGGGTTATTAACAAAAAAAGCATTAAAACAACACATAGTACTTGTACTGGGCGCTGTTATCCTACAGGTACCAGCACAAATGTGACATCGTCGCACCTAGCAAACCCCAGCCAAGAGCTGGGTTACTGGGGTCGGGTCATTTTGCACACAGCACGTGTATTTCTTTACTCCATTCGCGGTGTTCGATTTGAAATTCTGACAACTGGGGTGACCCGAGTGGCCTGGGTCGTGGTAATCAATTACTGCCCCTGTGTGTGGAAAAGAAATGGAGCCGCATGACACTTTACGAGTATGATACTTACAGTTCCTGAGAGACAAATGCACTATAAGGTTGCAGTCATCTTCCTAAAGGCCCTGTCACACTACAACGTTTCCCACCAAAGCACGTCGATGTGTTGCCTTTTTGGTCGAAACGTCGGTACACGTCCGGTACGTTACCGGTGCATTACCGGTGCATTACCGGCGTGTTACCGGCGTGTTACCGGCGCGTTAGTGGCGCGTCGGTACACGTAGACTGATACCAACGTGTGATCCAACACTTCGGCTCCCATCGGTGCCCGGCGGCTCGCGCCAATCGTTTTGTGCTTGCACAAAACTTTCGACGGGCCGCAACACATGTCAGCGTGTTGGCGGGCACGTTACGGACGTGTTAGCAACACGTCGACACCCGTTGGCGGCGCGCCGGTGGAACGCTGGCAGGACGTTGATCAACGTCGATTAACGTTGGCATTTTTGTCACCAAACTGCGATCGTTCTGTCGGCGCATCGGTGACCTCCCATCGACGTGTAGTGGGCACGCTATTGACGTTGCTCCAACGTTTTTCGACACGTTGGACATGTTGCTGGCGCGTCTTGACGTGTTGCTGGCGCGTCTTCCACGTGCCTAACGTTACCCGGCATTCTGCGAACCTTTAATGACGTGCTACCCCCATGCCGACGGCGCGCCGACAAGGCGCCAATAACATGCTGATGGCACCCTGGGAACCCACTGGCGGGACGTTGACACTTTGTTCCGCCACATGTCGAACCCCGTTGGCCAAGCGCTCATAGCACGCTACTAACACGCTGTGCCCCGTCAAACTTTCTGCCAAAACGCCGAAGAGTTGGACGTGTGTCGACGGGTTGCAAATATTTTGCGCGTTGCCGGCACGCCGGTGAGAAACGTCATAATCTGACAGGGCCTTTAATGAAATGTCACATAGCTGTGCACGTGCAAATTCCATCAGGGTGCCTAGATAGCCTAATGGTTGAGACACACGACAAAGAATAGCAGACATATGGGTTCGAAACCAACTCTATTGGACCACTTCTAACAGGAATACCAACCATAAAAGGCATTTTATCTTACATCCATTCAAAATGTATGCAATGGGGAGCTTTCATGAGCCAGTTCTCTCACTATACACTTGGTGGGAGCAACAGTTCCCAGTCCAAGTCGGCCATCATGGTTGGATAGAAGGGTGAAGGTGTGTGTGTGTTGGTGGTGTAGGTGTGTGGTGGTGGTTTAGGGCTGTGGTGGGGGTGTAGGTATGTGTGTGATTGGGGTGTAGGTGGGTGTTGGGTGTGTGGTGATGGTTTAGGGGTGTGGAGGGAGTGTAGGTGTGTGGTGGGCGCTTGGGGATGTGGGGGGTGTAGGTGTGTGGTGTGTGTGTGTGGTTGGGGTGTAGGTGTGTGGTGAGGGTTTGTGGTGTGGTGGGGGTGTAGGTGTGTGGTGATGGCTTAGGGGTGTGGTGGGGGTGTAGAAGTGTGGTGGGGGTGTAGGTGTGTGGTGAGGGTTTAGGGATGTGGTGGGGGTGTAGCTACGTGTGTGGTGGGGGTGTAGGTTTGTGTTGGGTGTGTGGTGAGGGTTTAGGGGTGTAGAGGGGGTGTAGGTGTGTGGTGGGGGTTCAGGGATATGGTGGGGTGTAGCTGTGTGGTGTGTGTGTTTGGTTCGGGTGTAGGTGTGTGGTGAGGGTTTAGGGGTGTGTTGGGGGTGTAGGTGTGTGTGTGGTTGGGGTGTAGGTGTGTGGTGACGGCTTAGTGGTGTGGTGCGGGTGTAGGTGTGTGGTGGGGGTGGAGGTGTGTGGTGGGGGTGTATCTGTGTGCTGAGGGTTTAGGGATGTGGTGGTGGTGTAGGTGCGTGGTGTGTGTGGTGGTGTAGGTGTGTGGTGGGGGTGTAGGTGTGTGTGGTGGGGGTGTAGGTGTGTGGTGAGGGTTCAGGGGTGTGGTGGGGGTGTAAGTGTGTAGTGGGATATAGGTGTGCAGTGGGGGTGTAGGTGGGTGTTGCAGTTTATGTGTGTGGTTTGTGTTTGGGGGTATAGGTGTGTGATGGTGTTTGGTGGGACATAGGTGTGTGTGGTTGAGGTGTAGGTGTGTGTGGTGAGGGTGTATGTGTGTGGTGTTGATGTAACTGTGTGGTTAGGGTTTAATGGGTACTGGGGGTATAGGTGTGTGTCATGGGGTGTAGGGGGTATACGTGTGTGTTGTGGGGTGTGTCATGGGGGTTTAGGGCTGTGCTGGGGGTTTACGGATGCTAAAGATTGTGAGGTGCCGCTCTGCAAGACACCCCTACACCTCCACCACACACACCTACACCCCCACCACATCCCTAAGCCCCCACCACACACCCCTAAATCCCTATGCACCCCCACCACCCCCACCCAAATCCTCACTTGATGGTGAAGGAACTGCTTCTATCCAACCAATGCGTTACAAGGACCGGCATGGTGCGTCATCTGACGAGAGATTCATGCAAACTGAAAGGTCTCCATTGAATGGCATGATTTCCATGGATACTTTTTTCCTCTATAAAGATCACCAAAATTGATTGGAGGCGCAACAGTTTCGTTTCGTTAATTCTTCTCTTATTCTTTCAAAAGAGGTCGGTATCTATTCACAAAGATGGCTTCACTGAACACGGAAACCTGATGAGGTTCTTGTGTAACAATGAACTGCAGAATGTCTACAACAAGCTGTCCTTACAACCTGTCATTGAGACGACGATTTTCTAGTAAACCATGAAATATTTTTTTAGACCAGACATGATTGCCGAATGAGTTAACCGTCCGTCTCCTGTTTTGGGAGATCAGGGGATCCAAACCGATGGGCTTGTGCATTCGAACCCTGGTTGATTCAAAACCAATGACCTTAAAATGTATACTTGTTGCTTTCGACAAAGGCGTTTGGCACTATTAGGATTGGGCTAGGACTGGGTGACTCAGTGTCAGGATAATGTAACTGCCTGGTCTCCCAGTGGGGCCTGGTCTCCCAGTGGGGCAGCACTATAAATTTGTCATGAGTGCACACTGTCATAAGATATGACCATATATGTTGCTAGGACATAAACCAACAAACAAACAAGCCGAGGTGCTTTTGATGCGATTAACTGTTATTGAGATGCAAATGGCCGAATCTGGTGATGGGAACACAGGAAAGCTTTTCCATATTCAGAAGTTGAGATAATCCCGACGGCTGCTTAAGTGCTGATGTAATCGTGGGCATGCAGCCAAATCATTAATCGATGGAGATGGATTTGTTAACGGCCACTGAGCAAGAAGGCAAAGCCTGACTTCAATAGATGTGACTAGTAGACACTGTAGCTTGTTTATAGTTGCCAAATAGAGGAGAGTTGCGAAGTACTAATGGGAAATTCTAACAACCAAATAGAGGTCAGTTCTAATGGGACATTCTAACCAGCAAAGAGAGGGTAGTTGCTACTGGGACATACTAACCAGCAACTAGAGGGTATATGTTAATGGGACATTCTAACCAGCAAATAGAGGGTAGTTGTTAATGGGGAATTCTAACCAGCAAATAGAGGGTAGTTGTTAATTGGAGATTCTAACCAGCAAATAGAGGGTAGCTACTAAGGGGAAATTCTAACCACCAAATAGAGGCTTGACTGGGAGAGCATTATTGTCTGCAGGGGGAGGGGCCGCTAGCTAAGGCTCTGCCTGGAGAGGAGTGTTGTAGGGGGGGGGGGGGGGGGGGGGGGAGGGAGAGGCACTACATGGGTGACCTCGTGTAAAAGCTAAGTCTCAAATCTGTGGATGAGTAGGCATACTATGGTGGAATCAATACAGACAGAGAGAAAGGAAGAGTATAAAGTGCAAAGAAGAAGAGAGAGTACAGCCCTCTGGTTTATTATTTAAATGGTTACATGGGTTCATTGCAGAGTATCACCCCACCCCTTTCCCCCAATGGAAAACAACCATTCTTGGCCCTACCAATAGGGATCCAGCATTCCTGGTCCTGATGGATACCAGTGATGTGCCCAGCACCACAAAGCTGTATGGCCCCATGGCCACCGCCAACCTTGACCTTTGAGTGTGGTGATCCCTATCACAGCAGAGGGGGTAGGCCCTGAGTGCACACACACCCAGACCTGCCAGCACCACTTTATCTATTTACATCCCACTCACGCATCACCAACCCATACATATATATATATATATATATATACATACAAAAAATCATTAAAATGACAGATACTTTAATACAATATTAATTCTTACTAATTCCACTTTTGAAGAGTTCAGGCACAAAACCATGTAAATGCCAATCCAAAAATGTAGTTTAAATATAATAGTTTTACCTGAAAATAATGTTAATTCTCACTAATTCCACTTTTCATATTATCATATGATTATGGAGCAATCAACAAAAAAGTAGGAACGTACAAAAAATCCAACTTTTTCAAGGTGTTATTCAAATGTTTATCTCCATTTTTGGAGTTGCGTTTACATGGTTTTGCGCCTGAACTATTCTTTTCCTGTGATGATGTGATTATGGAGCAACGATAAAATAAGTACAAATGTGACATAAATATAAGTTTTTGAAGGTTTAATTCCAATGTTTATCCTAATTTTTGGATTGGCGTTTACAGGGTTTTTCACCTGAGGTCTCCATTTGTGCTTAAACATGATATTAGTTGGTTTTGGGGAGGGGCGCGGGAGGGGGTACTACCTCCCTTTCCCCTGCACCCCCACTAGATACACCTCTGGTGGTTGGCCATCTGGGGCCATATGCAGGAGTCGGTGTTACCGAGCCAAACACGTTTAGACAGGATTTCTGGTTTAGCGCCGAAAAGTCGGCATGCGGAAGTCAGTGTTACGCTAACACCACACGCTTAAGGTCTGCGAGACTAACCCCATTTCATAGCACGTTTAAGGATGGTGTTAGTGTAAGGTTAGGCCCAAATCTATTCAATGCTATCATATTTAACAGAGATACATAGTCAAATAGTGAAATTTTATTAAATTAACCCTAAGATCGAAGCGAGATTAACGCTGCAGCCGCAATATTAATATTGTCGAACCGACGAATGCAAGCAACCGCCGCCGACGCCAGTATGGAAAGAGACGTCGATGCGGCGGCTGCGGCGATTTGTTTACTTTACGTTCGTTGATTCGAAAATATAAATATTAATATCGCCCCCATTACGGCGGCAGCGTTAATATTGCTTCGAATTTAGGGTTAATTTCATCAAATTTCACTTATTGCGTATCTAATTCTGTTAAATATGATAGCATATAATATATTTAAGCCTAATATATGAGTACAGATGCAGAGGGATTTCCCAAATCTATAAATAAATTCATGTTTAGCTATAATGAAAGTGTTACGCGCTCCTACATATGACTTGACACAGTTCCCGACGTCGGTGATAGCTAAACAGTAACAGGCTCTAACACCAAACCCCGCTAACACTGACTCCTGCATATGGCCCCTGAAGTGCCAGTGGATATATTCTGGCCCATGCGTGAAGTTGGGTTCCTGGCCGCTCTCCGCCAAATGGGAATTTGTCATCGTAACTAGCGAATACTGGTCCCTGAGGGAAAGCCTGCAGCTGTGACGCAGCCCACCAGGTGGGGCTTCAGCTTATTTGGAAAAAGGTGCTGCGGGGTGAATTCATATATCTGAAATAATGTGTTATCTAACTTGAAGTTGCATGTTCCGATGGTTTTGAATTTCTGTATTTTCTCTGAGATAAATATATTAGATCGATTACTAGTATCTACTTTACATTAGTTCAAAGTTACTGTTATCTTAAATGGTAAACATTTGAGATTTTTTGAGTGCAAACATGGAAAATTAGTTTTGGCAAGCTTGCCAAAACTCTGACACCATAGTTTTCTGCAGTACCAGGTTCTGTTAAATTGACTCAGTATTGCCTTCTGCGCAGAAACAAATGCTTAATAATTGCATTACTATCTAAGTTAGATATGTAAAATCAAATCTCGATAATTGGTTTGGTTTTGAAATTTGATATTTCATCGCACTATGCAGCTTTAAAATGAAGAGTTCAGGTGCAAAACCCCAAATCCAAAAATGGAGAAAAACATTTGAATCAAACCTACAAACAATTTAATTTATTTGTATTCCTACTTTTTTGCTCATTGGTTCATTGCTCCATAACCAGATAATCATGGGGAAAGTGGAATTAGTGAACATTAATATTATTTTCAGGTACAAATATTGAATTTAAACTATATTTTTGGATTGGCATTTACGTGGTTTTGCGCCTGAGCTCTTCGAATATTAGCTAGGACAATTTTCCTGTCAGCTGCATTAATACAAAATATATGATCACATTTGCTGCAGGCGATATAATCCATTCCAGATATAGGTAGGACGTCTACAATTTGTTCATGCTTTAAGACAAAAAAGGAAAGTGTGTTGTATTCAACAACGCCTCTTGTTATCATCAGCTATTGGACGTCAAACATATAGTCATTCCAACATATTTCCTCAGAAGAAACCTGCTGCCGCCACATAGGCAACACTTGCCGGCAAGCAGTGTGGCGTCCTGTATATCCACTTTCCTTCAAACAGGACAGCACATACCACAACATTTGATGAACCAGTTGTGGACCACTGGTTGGAACGGAAATTGCTTTAAGAGGTATTATGTTATTTACATTAAGACATTGTCATGGTGGGGTGATGGAAATGGGAAATATTGTGCCTAGAACGGGATTCGAACCCACATGTCTTTGCATTGCGGGCCAATGTGCTAATCATTTTAGCACATTGGCTCCCTGTTGTCACCACACAACCCACCCTTACCCGTCTATGCGGCTCCTTGCTTGAACGGTCATAATCCACAAACATATACATATTTGAATTGAATATATGAGGAGTTCAGGCGCAAAACCAAGTAAGTCCATTTTCATGAAAAGTGAGATAACCAATGGAGACACCACTTCTTAGTCCCTATTACCCAATGAGCAAATCAGTTTTGTTTCAAAACCTGGTAAGTCCTATGTTAAATTGGCCTTAAAATAGGGTTTGGTTGCAAAACCTTGTAAGCGCCATTCGAGTTTGTCTGCAAAACCACGTAAGATGTAGCTGGCCAATCAGCTAAGCGTGTCAGGTCACATGACGCACAAAATGGCGCTGCCCAGATTCCCGAGTTTTAAGCGCTGATTTGGCTTGCTTCCTTCGGTCTACGGGTGATTTGTCTACGTTTATGATGGAAACCTATGATGCAATTGATGAAAATGTGATGTTATCACCCTCGGGAAAGCGTAAACGACGTCAGCCACAAAATTCCACGCGTGCTAGGGCCAAAGCAGCTCGCTACAGTGGAGTAGGTTTGATTCCACGTGTCAAATGCGCACATAACAATACCGTGTGCTCTGCCCAAACTTTGACCGAAAACGATTTACAGTACTTAAAAGGGCAGCTGTTTGTCACCTCAGATAAAGTGAAGCAAGATGCTATCCTTGTGTCTCACATGGATATAAGCCAGGTCCATCGCCGAAGGCCAAGAGAGGAAAATGAGGAAAGGGCACACAAAAGAGGTGTGTCTATCAAGTACAGCTTTGTGAAGGAAGATAAAACGAAGATTTCAGTCTGCCAGGCTTCATTTCTCAGCATATTGTGTAAGTATAAACAATTAAATAAATTAAAATATGACTGCCCCTAACCATCCGTGTGCTATAAATAAAATATGAATGCCCCTAACTGTCCGTCTGCTAAAAATAAAATATGAATGCCCCTAACCGTCCGTCTGCTAAAAATAAAATTTGAATCCCCCTAACCGTCCGTCTGCAAAAATACAATATGAATGCCCCTAACCGTCCGTCTGCAAAAATAAAATGGTTACCTCTAAGAGATGCACTACACTAAGAATTGTGACGCGACATTAATTTAATTAATTCTTTCAGGTGTCAAGGAATATCGACTCCAGAGCATCGCGAGGTTCTGGCTTGAGCACGGTAGATCTCCTCCGGAAAATCGAGGTGGTTACAGGAGAGCTGCAGAAAATGATGGGAAGAAGGAGAGAGTTCGAAATCATATCAAGTCCTTCACGTGCAGAGCTAGCCACTATGCTCGTCGAGGAGCACCAGGGAGGAAGTACCTTCCTAGTGATTTAAGTGTTGCAAAGATGCACAAATTGTTCCAGACGCAGAATCATGACAGGATAACGTACTCACTGTATTGGAGCATTTTTGTGTACGACTTCAATCTATCATTTGGTCACCCTGCCACAGATGTATGTTCCACATGTATGAAATTCCGCTTGAAAATTAAGGATCTAGAGCAAACCCCTGATGAAAAGCGAGAAAAATCTTCTGCTGTATGGGTTGCATCGTCGCCGTGCCCGTCAATTTTACACCAAGATGAATGAGGTGGGAGATAGTTTCACTGTCTGTTTTGATGTCATGGAAAATCTGGTACTTCCAAAGTCCCCAATAGGGCAAACGTATTATTCTCGCCAGTTATACATGTATGTGTTTGGGATTGTTCGTCACCGAGGTAGAGGAGAACCGCAGGGGAAAGATGACATTCATTTATATACATGGCTTGAACATCAGAATGCCAAAGACAGCAATACAATTGCTTCTGCATTACGTGATTACTTAGGTTCAGTGGTTAACATGGACATAAATCAAACTGAACTCCTACGTTTGTTCTCAGATTCTTGCTACCGCCAACATAAGAACATTAACGTTTTATCCATGTTGTTTGCTTTGTGCAACCAGAAGTACCCAAATCTTACTGTTGAGTACACTTTCCCAATACAGGGACACAGCTTTCTTCCTGCAGACCGAGTGTTTGGAAGGATCGAGCAAGAAATCCGAAAGAAGGAAACAATATTAATGCCAGAGGAATACTGTGAGATTCTGAGGAACCATGGTTCTGTTCATGTGTATGGAAAGGATTGGATGTGCTATGATTACAAAGCAGAATCAGCCAGTTTCACAAAACGTCAAAGATCTTTCAAAATTAGTGAGGCAAGAGTGCTACAGATTTCTAAGAAAGATTTGGGGTTCAAAAGTGCATTTGCTGGGGAATATTGTCAACACTCCCTTCTAAAAAGGGGGGAAAAAGTGGGCACAGTTCAATCCTTCACTACTGGCTGACATTAACTGCGTGAAAGAGGCTAAGAAGCAGGATGTCATGAAGCTGCTGAAACAGTTGGATGTAAATCAAGAGGTTCGGGGTTACTATGAGAATGCCCTCTCTCATGATGGTGATCAGAACATTGTGCAGGACCTTGAGGATAGTGGTGATGATGAGTAAGCTTATGGTGGAAATTGTGTGTTCTTTGATTCTGCAAGATTTCTATAAGATTAGTCTTTGACAATGGACTTACATGGTTTTGCAAACAAACCGAAAGTGGACTTACTTGGTTTTGCAGAAAAATCAATAAAAGTTGATTAATTAATGAGTTTTGGAATAAAGGTTCATTTATCACTTTCATAGTATTTTGTTCATTGCCCATAACCCTATAATACAAAGAAAAGTGGAATTGCTGAGAATTATATTTATGGGCATATACAAATCTTGATTTTAAAACAAAAGAGGTCGGGTGGACTTACTTGGTTTTGCACCTGAACTCCTCATATGCCAGTGCCACTAGACACTCATAGACAATGCAGTCCATGGTACTTCTCCCTTAAGTAAAACTGCAGGCGTCAGCCAACTGCACCAAATGCGTAGTTCCACCAACACCGACTACGACTGGGACAGTTTTTAAATGAATTGGGTAATTTTGACCAGCTCGTTGTTTGGATGGTCCTAGTTTGCTCAGAGCCTCATCTAGCACCCTATTCCCCTCCCTACAACACAACTCTCCAGACAGAGCCTAGGCTAGCACCCCCTCCCCCTCTCTATAACACTTCTCTCCAAGCAGAACCTCAGGTTGTGCCCCGCCCCCTCACTACAACACTCCTCTCCAGGCAGAGCTTCAGCTAGCACCCCCTCCCCCTCCCTACAACACTTTTCTCCAGGCAGAGCCTCAGGTTGTGCCCCGCCCCCTCACTACAACACTCCTCTCCAGGCAGAGCCTCAGCTTATACCCCGCCCCCTCACTACAACACTCCTCTCCAGGCAGAGCATCAGCTTGCGGCCCACCCCCTCAATACAACACTCCGCTTCAGGCATAGCATCAGCTTGCGCCCCTCCCCCTCACTACAACACTCCTCTCCAGGCAGAGCCTCAGCTTGCGCCCCGCCCCCTCACTACAGCACTCCTCTCCAGGCAGAGCCTCAGCTTGTGCCCCGCCCCCTCACTACAACACTCCTCTCCAGGCAGAGCCTCAGCTTGCGCCCCGCCTCCTCACTACAACACTCCGCTCCAGGCATAGGCTCAGCTTGCGCCCCACCCCCTCACTAAAAGTACAACACTACTCTCCAGGCTGAGTCTCAGTTAGCTGCCCATTTTGATTTGATATACTTCAGAAATAAGTGGCCTCAAATCACAGACCGATCAGCTGTGGCAACAAAATGTCATCCCGAGCCATATTCCCGACCCGATCAACTAGTTCATTTCTGTGGATTCTGTTGTGACAAGTTTATTTCTGTTGTTGTGTTACGTCCTCGCAACATATAAGGTCATATCAGGAAGGGTACAGACTTGTGACAGTGCACACTCATGGCGATGTTATATTACTGCCCCACTGAGAGACCAGGCTTCCAGAATATCCCACTCAGTCACATTATCCTGACAATGATACAAACTGATAAGGCCGAGTGCCAAGCTAGGAAGTGATACATATCAATCTCCAAGTCATTGGTTTGACTCGACCGGGGTTCCGAACCCACCAACCAGACGGCCAGCGCAACACCGGGGTATTGTACCTTACCAGTGGCATGGAATTCATTTTGACTCAATGTTCTCATGATTGGGTCTTCTAAGTAGAGTTAGATCCTTTGATATATATATTCCTGTTTGTCTACATAAAGATCCACTAAATTCTTTAAAATCTTTTTTTTTTATTGAGGCTGTATTTATTCTGTCCATAGCATGTAAGCCTGGGTACCCAGGCTTGTTTTCAATGCTGGCCAACTGTAGTGTTGGTGTTGTCTTACCAAACAGTAGCTGCTGATAAGTTATTTGATTGTCTGCATTTCAGTAGCAGATAGATAGTCTGTTGGTACGTTTAGTAGCCTATGTTACTTTTTTGCGCCCTCTTGGCATTGTATTTTTGTTATATTCTTATTACTATGTTAGTTGTTTTCTTAAGGTTCTATGTTAGTGCTTTGGGGTTTTCTTAGGAAGAGTTTTCCACTTGTTTTTCTACTTAATTCTATAGTAGCGTATTATATTTTATTTACATGTCCATATGCTTGAACGTGGTTGAGTTATGTTTCTTTGGATTTGATTTGATTTATATTGTTGTTGGATATGTGACCTGGCTTTTTATTTCCGGTTATCCCGCCCTGGGCTGTCCAGTTGGTGGACATAATGTCATTTATCCTATTACAGTGTTAAAATATAGGTATGTAAATACCAACTAGGAACATTGTAGGTGTAAGGTCCTACATGATTGCCATACCACATTGCAACCTTACTATAAAAAGGTTCTATCTGACAAAATAGTGCTTTCGAGATAATGAGGACTGAAGCTGTGTAACTGCATGATATCAAAGCAGATAGAACAATATTATTTTTAATATATCTCAGCGAAAAATAGCAGGTGAGAAACAGTTGTGTAACTGCATAATAGCCTTTTGTAGATAGAACCTTTTTACATCCATAACACCAATTTGGTCACTTTGTCAAATAGAACCTTTTTATAGTAAGCTCACAACATGGATTGACGCCATTGCAATTTAGTGGATGGAGTCAACAAACTACTCATTAAATATAACGCTGGTCCCATATGGGAGCCTTTATACGGTCCTTTTAGAGGAAGTCGTCAACACATAATTAGTTACTCGTCGCAATGATAACGTATAAGAGTGTTCATAAGGATCTAGTTATGGGACATTAGGGGCAAATGGTAAAAACAGTAAAGCCTGTTTTATTTTACGACGCCTCTAGAGCACATTGATTTTCATATCATCAGCTATTAGACGTCAAACATATGGTCATTTTGACGTATTTCTTTGGAGGAAACCTGCTTCTGCCACATAGGCTACTCTTCCCGATAAGCAGCAAGGTGTCTTTTATATGCACTTTCCGACAGACAGGACAGCACATACCACAGCCTTCGATGAACCAATTGTGGACCCCTTGTTATTCTGTTAAAGGAAATGATTGGCAAATCCTTAATTAATCATACAAATGATCCTCTTATGAGAACTTTCATAGGAATTTTGTTAAAGGAAATGATTGGCAAATCCTTAATTAATCATACAAAGGATTCCCTTATGAGAACTTTCATAGGAATTTTTTTAAGGAAATGATTGGCAAATCCTTAGTTAATCTTACAAATGATCCCCTATGGGAACTTTCATATGAATCTGTTTAGAGGAAATTGTAAGCAAATAGTTAGTTACTCGTACAAGGTATCACCTGAGCAAGTTTGGGCAGAAGTACAATTAAATAGACTGTATTGTAGATTAATTGTTATTCATGCTACCCAGCCACTGAGCAGTGCAAATCATTAGTGTTCCGAACAATTCCTCCATTATGTTAAGCTTTAATGGGGAATCACATTATATAGAAAGGGACACAACTTATTAGTTAGTCATGTGACTCATCTTCTCAGCAACAAATTGTTAGTATATCATGCAATTCATCCCATGGAGAAACATTCCTAGGGGTCATCATTGAGAAAATAGACAGCAAATCGTTAGTTGATCGCACAATTCTTCCCCTTCATATCTTTCATATTGGTGAGTATAGACAGAAAGGGGCAATATATTATTAGTTAGCAATGTGACACATTTCCCAGATTTGCACAATGTTAATGATAGTTACACATACCTTTCATCGCGTGTGGGAGATTTACTATAGGTCAGATTGGATGACACAGTCAACAAATTATTAGTTGACCATGAACCTTGTCCAGCCCCCCCCCCCCCCCCCACCACCACCCATGGGAATCTTCAGAGGTGTCCGATTAGAAGACAACGTTCCCTTGATGCATTAGGACTGTTTCCCGAAAGCGGCTGTCAGACATCACCGGATTGAGCAACAGACAGAATTGTCTATTCCGGTTGTGTTCGGGCGTGATAAGTATCCAAATGTATTAAAATGTGTCAAATTGTTGTGATATTGGGTCAAAGGCCGCTGGACGAATGGACATGAAACGAACATGAAATGGACATAAAAAGGACATGAAACGGACATGAACGGATAGCCAATGGACAAAACAAACTCAAACTGGCCAAGAACCGTATATGTCAACCGGCGGCATCCATTCTAAGTTGTGTGCCTGTTCAAAACTTGTATGGACACAAACCGGACTATCAACGGACTTTGTTTGGTTTCTTTCCGTTTCCTCCAATCCGGTGATGTGTGACAGCCGCGTCAGATCTAGTGCGGGGTGGGTGGGTGGTGTGTGGCGTGTGGGTGGTGTGCAGAAGGGTGGGTGGGGTATGGGGTCTGCGAGGGAGCAGAGGGGTGTGTGTGAATGCAGACACCACGTGGTCTAATGGTCGAGGACAGGGTGTGTGTGGCAGGTGTTCATAGATAGGGTATGTGTGGAGAGCGTGTGTGGGTGGGATTGTGGGGTTGGGCTCTTTGTGATAGTTGGTCCTTGAGGGGGTATGTGGGTAGAGTGTGTGTGGGTGGGATGGTGGGGTAGGGCTGTTTGTGACAGTTGGTCCTTGAGAGGGTATGTGTGGAGAGTGTGTGTGGGTGGGATTGTGGGGTAGGGATGTCTGTGACAGTTGGTCCTTGAGGGGGTATGTGGGGAGAGTGTGTGTGGGTGGGATGGTGGGGTAGGGATGTGTGTGACAGTTGGTCCTTGAGAGGGTATGTGTGGAGAGTGTGTGTGGGTGGGATGGTGGGGTAGGGCTGTTTGTGACAGTTGGTCCTTGAGAGGGTATGTGTGGAGAGTGTGTGTGGGTGGGATTGTGGGGTAGGGTTGTCTGTGACAGTTGGTCCTTAAGGGGGTATGTGGGGAGAGTGTGTGTGGGTGGGATGGTGGGCTAGGGCTGTTTGTGATAGTTGGTCCTTGAGGGGGTATGTGTGGAGAGTGTGTGTGGGTGGGATGGTGGGGTAGGGCTGTTTGTGACAGTTGTTCTTTGAGGGGGTGTATGGGGAGAGCGTCTGTCTGTGGGCGGTGGGGGGGTGATGGAGGGGTAGGGTGTGAGAGGAGGTCGAGGGTCACCACAGGATGCAGGCACAACGTGATCAGGTTGGAGAGTTTACCTCATTCCGATAACGCTGGTCATTTTAGGTCCGCTTCAATTTCCAAGGTCGTATTTGATATAAGATTATGTGGTATGACAACATAAATGACTGCGGCACAATGAGTTTGGGAGAGTTTTACTATTGGGACATATCACTGGAAAGGAACAAATTATATTAAGAGGACTGAGTAGTGTAAGGATGTTTAGTTAGGGAAGTAATTTGTAAAACAACATTTAAATATTAGTGCTTAATAGTCATGAACCAGGTTCCCTGTGCTAGTTACTGTGTTGGTATAGCCAAACAATGACATCCGCAATAGGGGTAGCTCCAGTCAGCCATGGGTGTACATGCAGGTCAGTGGCAAACCCTGTGTCATTGTTCCCCCTCACCCCGTGAGGGTGCTTGTTTTCAACGCTGGACAGCTGTGGTACTGGAGTGGTCTGGTCCCACACTCAGGAGTCTTTACCTGATCTTTCTCGGGCCAACCTTTGCGGTTTTGGGTGTTAGTTTCTATATTAGTTGTTTTTTTAAATTTGCAATACTTGGGCTTGTGGGTTAGTTCAGAGAGGGAGAATAGTGAGCATGCCAGATTAAGTTTATTAGTTGTATTGCTATTAGTATCTATATTTGATCACTTATTATTCTCATTATATCCGCCATTATATCGTTATTATATCCATAATTATATCCGTCAGTATTATCATCATTATATTTGTCTGTATTATCATCATTATTATCTTCATTATTATCATCATTATTCATCATTATTATATTCGTCATTATTTGTGTCATTATTATATTTGTCAATATTATCATCATTATATTTGTCATTATATTGGTGATTATTATCATCATTATTGGCATAATTTAATTGTGATTATTATCCGTGAACTTCCGAGTGAGTGTAGTTATGACCCCCACAGGGGAGTGGTCGTAACGGTTTTCATTCCATTTGGTTTGCCTCGGTGAGCTGGGTTGGTCTGACACTGTCACCTCTGCCTTGCACAGAGGGGGTGGGGCGAGGACGGGGCGGGGACGGGGCAGGGGAATGGCGGCGGCGATGCATGGGGTAGGGGCGGGCGCATTCCGGAGGGGCGGGGGCAGGGGGGCGGGGGGGGGGGGCACGGCGCTCACCTCCCCTCCCCTCCCCTCGGGCACACACACACTCATCCCACCCCCAGACACACTCTCGTGTGTGGCAGGTGGTCTTTGAGAGAGTATGAGCGGAGACCGGGTACGTGTGTGTGTGGGGGGGGGGGGGGCGAGGGGGGTGATGGTAGGGTAGGGGTCTGAGAGGAGGAGACAGCACAGGATGCAGGCACAACGTGATCTAATGGTCGATGGACAGGGTGTGTGGCAGGTGGTCCTTGAGTGGGGTACAGGTGTGATAGGAGGAGACACCACAGGATGCAGAGACCACGTGATCTAATGGTCTGTCACATTACGACGCTTCTCGCCAACGCGCGTCGACGTATGTGATTTTTTTGCGGAACGTCGAGAAATGTCAGGAAGCGTTACGCGCACGTTAGGCATGCATTGGTATTCGTTGATGGATGGCCATGGTCGGCCATGGTCAGTGCCACACATCAGTGGATCGGCAAAGTTTTGTGCTTGCACAAAACTTTCGACGACCGACAATGCGCGACAACTTGCGGGTGCCAACATTATGGCGATATCAGAAGCACGTTGACATCGGTGGAATAACGTTAGGCACACACCGCACACATGTGAGGGTCATTGCGCCAAACTGTTGCTTTGTTGTTTTGCATCCTAGCTACATCTAAGGTCATATCAGGATGGCACGCCAAACATTTTTTTTTTGTTCACACAACGTCGGCCGCATGCTACCAATACGTTGTGCTGACACCGAAAAGTTTGATGTTTCTCGACGATTAAAAGTGATTTTCCGCGTTGGTGGCGCGCCAGCGAGAAGCGTCATAATGTGACAGGGGTATAATGCTCAGATAAGAGTATGTGTGCTCGTGTATCAGGGCACGGTGCTCAAGGCAGGACTCGTGTGTAGCGGGGAGAGTTGGGGTGTGAATGCACAAACCACATGGTGTAATGGCAGCGGATGTGGGCATCTTTGTCTTGGTATATTTACCGACCCCTCTAGAGCACAATGATTTTCACCATTGGCTATTGGATGTCAAACATCTGTTCATTTTGACATATTTATTTGGAGGAATCCCACTGCGGCCACATTTCCGATAAACACCAAGGGGTTTTATATATGCACTTTCCCTCAAAATGGACAACACATACCACACGCTTTGATGAACCAGTTGTGGACCACAAGTTTGGAGCGGAAAATAGCCAAAACTGCAAATGGGTCCACTGAGCAGGATCGATCGGATGACCGACACCTTGACAGTGGAACACTCTACCGCCTGAGCTACGTCCCGCCCCCACAGCGGATGTGTGTGCATATATGGGTGCACATGTGTGCAATGTCGTCTCATCGTATGGGCACAGTGAGGAGTAGTATCATGAGGGCCCCCTGTTTTGAAAGGGCCCGAAATGCAATGTGAACGAAATTAAAATGACGATTCCTATTAGTAAGCTGTAGTGGTGCTACTGGGAAATTGGGGGCTCACTGTATGCAACATGAATGCCCGATCTGGGACATAACATCCATTAGTGTTGGGGGGGTGAGGAGTGGGTCTGAGTAAATTACTGTCCTCCTGGCCTCAAACTAAGAGGTCAGGCGCAAAACCCTGTAAACGCCATTCCGAAAAAGTAAGTAAATATTGCAGTCAAACCTTGCAAACGTACATGTTGTTGTACTTTTATATCTTTGTTCATTGCTTTATAACCATTTCTTCTCAAGTAAAATGGAATGGGGGACATGTGGCGTAGTTCATTTTCCGACACTTGGTGGCGCATCGGTAGTAGTGGGCCTACACGGTCATTGACAATGCTTTGAGTTTGCCGGTACGCGCAGTGCAATACGTATATTTTATTCAAAATTAATAGAAATACAGAACCCTAACCTTAGAAATTTAATATAATCTATTCGTTGTATGTTTTCTATATGTATACCAAGCGGTTTGTCTCTAGGTCTTGTGGTTTTAGAGATATTTGACTTCTTCTGTATGAAGATTGCTCACGGCCATTGACAATGCACTGAGTTCGGCGGTACGCCCAGTGCAAAACGTTTATTTTATTCAAAATTAATAGAAATACAGAACCCTAACCTTAGAAATTTAATATAATGTATTCGTTGTATGTTTTCTATATGTATACCAAGTGGTTTGTGTCTAGGTCTTGTGGTTTTAGAGATATTTGACTTCTTCTGTATGAAGATTGCTCATAGCCATTGGGTTTGCAGTGTGACAGTGTGCCGAATAGGCCCACTAGTTCAGTGGAGACGCGAACGGCAGGAATTTGAACTAAAAAGTCGGAGGTCCCCCATTAGTGAGAATTCAAATAAGCTTCTCATACAAATTCTAATGACATTTTTCGATTTGTGTTTACATGCTTTTGCACTGAACTCTCAAAATATGCTTAGCATGCTACTGCATGTGTGCGCATGATTATTTCTATCCTTTTATATATATATATATATATACATATATATATGCATCTGTTTTTGTATGTGCATATGTGTTTGCATATGCATACATAGTGAACGTGCATATGTCTTTGCCAAAGTGCATGTGTATATGTGTATGAAGAGTTCAGGTGCAAAACCATGTAAACGCCAATCCAATAATCTAGTTTAAATAAAAAATTGTTTACATGAAAGTAATTTTAATTCTCACTAATTTCACTTTGCATATGACCATATGTTTATTGAGCAATGAACAACAAAATAGGAATATACAAAAATGAACTTTTTGTAGGTTTGATTTCAATGTTTATCTCCATTTTTGGATTGGCGTTTATGTGGTTTTGCGCCTGAACTCTTCGTATTTATATGACAATTGCATGTGGCTCCTCATGCGTGTACGTGAATGTCCGTTTGCATGTGTGCGTTTAAGTCCATACTTCAGTGTGTGCGTATGTGTGCGTGTGTATATATATCCCTGGGTGTATATTGATACACACACGTGGGTGCATGTGCTTGTGTATGCCAGTGCTACTCCATGTGGGTATGCGTGTGCATATGCATGTGCGTGTGTGTGCGTGCGCGTGCGTGTGTGTGCGTGCGTGCGCGTGTGTGTGCGTGCGTGCGCGTGCGTGTGTGCGTGTGCGTGTGCGTGTGCGTGTGCGTGTGCGTGTGCGTGTGCGCGTGCGCGTGCGTGCATGTGAGCGCGTGTGTGAGGCACCACCTGACGATGATAGGAACCCTACAGGGTCTGAGCCGGTATTTATAAAGATTCTTAAATGCTTAAGAATTCTTAAATACAAGAACATTCTCAGAGTTTCTCTTAAATTTAAAAATAATTCTTAAGAATTGCTCTTCAATGTAAGAGTTGCTCTCAGGTTGCTCTGAGAATTGAGGAAAAGTTAGGAGTCATATGAAGGACTCCTCAGTTGGGTTAAGAATTCTTATCCTGGACAAAATGGCTGCCATAAGAGGGATTGAAAGGCAACACAGATGGATATTTAGGGAAAGGAAGGAGTTTTTAAGTTATCTATAATGATTAGGAATTGTTGAAACGATTCCATTTAGATCAAGCTGGTATTATTTTGTTACTTGATCAGGGACATTATATCACCAAATACTTTGCGAAATAATGCATTGAGCCCATAGCCCATCAATGTATTAAGCCTATAACATATACCAATACCAGCATCTATTTTTGGTTCGATATTTACATTCCCTAAATATATATAATTAAAATAAAACTCTCAAAGTGAGATGCCGGTACATGCTTATTACACAATATAATCCTAAATTTGGCTGATCGGTTTAACGTCTTGACTGCATCCCTGCAGAATACACCCCTTTCATTGTTTATAATGAATGTGTATGTGCGCGCACGTCGGCTGCAGAACAAAGGCACATGGCCATTGACTTTACCTATGCACTCAATGCAAAACATCAATTTTATTAAAAATTAAAGGAAATAAAGAACAGTGTAAGACATTAATTTAATATAATCTGTTCGTTGAATATGTTATCTCTTTGTGTGCCAACCAGTTTGTTTCTCTGTAGTGCAATTTTAGAGACATTTCACTTTTCCTGTATGAAGATGGTGTACGGCCATTGACACTTGCCCATACGTGCAGTGCAAAACGTCAATTTTATTAAAATTTAATAGAAATACAGAACAATAAGCATATCAATTTAATATAATCTGTTTGTTAAACATTTGATCTGTTTGTGTGCCAAGTGGTTTGTTTCTAAGTTGTGCGGTGTTAGAGATATTTCAAGTTTTCTGTATGAAGATTTGTCAAAGCCATTGAATTTGTTGTTAGCAACAAAAGAGATTCCATTTGAGAATTTTCTTAGGGTTATTCTTAAGAGTAAACTAAAAGTATGTCTGAGATGAATTCTAAGAATACTCTTGAGAATATTTTTACCTTCAGAGTATTTTTAGCATGTGAAGAATTTCTTATGACTTTTCTTAGACAATTCTAAGAATCTTTATAAATACCGGCCCGTGTGCCGCAGATATCTCAGCACACACGCTCCACACAACCGGAGCAGCGACGGCCATAGAGTCGGTGCAGTGTTTGCTGCCCAGTGTATATGGCGGAGTGTGTGCAACGTAGTGTGTACTGTGTAGTGTGTGCTGCCCAGTGTGTGCTGCGCAATGGGTGTGCTGCACATTGTAGGTTCTATATCATGCAGGCTGCTGAATATGCGAGTTCCTGAGCATGCTGCTCTAACTGTGCTGCTGAGTGTATGTTAGTCAGGGTTTGCTGCTCAGTGTATGTTAATCAGTGTATATCAGTCAGGGTTTACTGTTCAGTGTATGTTAATCAGGGTTTACTGTTCAGTGTATGTTATTCAGTGTATGTTAGTCAGGATGTACTATTCCGTGTATGTTAGTCAGTGGCTATTAGTCAAGGTGTGCTGCTCATTGTGTGTTAGTCAGTGGATAATGCTATGTGTATGATACTCAGTGAGTACTGATCAGTGTATGTTAGTCAGGGCGTACTGCTCGGTGTATGTTAGTCAGTGTGTGCTGCTCAGTGTATGTTAGTCAGTGTATAATAGTCAGTGTGTGCTGCTCAGTGTATGTTAGTCAGAGTGTACTGCTCAGTGTATGTTAGTCAGTGTATAATAGTCAGTGTCTGCTGTTCAGTGTATGTTAGTCCGTGGCTAATGCTCAGTGTATGTTATTCAGTGAATACTGCTAAGTGTATGTTAGTTAAGGTGTGCTGCTCAGTGTATGTTAGTCAGAGTGTGCTACTCGGTGTATGTTAGTCAGGGTGTGCTACTCGGGGTATGTTACTAAGTGTATATTAGGCAGTGTGTGTTGCTCAGTGTATGTTAGTGAGTGGCTAATGTTCAGTGTATGTTATTCAGTGAATACTGCTCAGTGTATGTTAGTTAGGGCGTGCTGCTCAGTGTATGTTAGTCAGTGTATATCAGCGTGTACAGCTCAGTGTACGTTAGTCAGTGTATGGTAGCCAGTGTACTGCTCAGTGTATGTTAACCAGTGTATGTTAGTTACTGTCACCTGCGACTATGACTGGTGGTTGTTCCACCATGCACCCACCTCTCTAACTTGTTCCACAATCCGCCCACTTCACTACCTGAGCTGGACCCACATGTATGCATGGCTATGCAAGCCACTGCCTGATGCTTAATAAATACAAATACATGAACATCTCCGTATGTTACTGATCACAATTTCCACAGCAAGTGCTTGACCTATTTGCTTAATCAATTTTGTTTGTTTCTTATTGGGGATCAAAGTCATTTGATGTTTGGCTACACATTTTTACCTTTAATTACATTGAATGCCTCCATACAATGATAGCATCATTTTTGTTTTTGTTTTTGGTAAATATGTTTATTCTGCTGAATAAGTCTTTTTTCAGTGCCGAAGCACTGGCCTTCCAGTGCTTTTTTAAATTCAGGGTTATTTACACAAAAGGTATATAGAACAAGGTACACAATAACTGTTGAATACACAACTTGCAGCATGTAACACAATGACATTCTGTAACCCAAAGATTCCATTGCGAAATGGTAACAGTAGTGTCATATAACTAGATAAATATTAGTCCGATCTATGTGAGTATTTACATAGTATTTAGAGTTTAAGCAGAAGGTATCTTCTGTATTCAGTTGGTAAAGTTGCAGTAAGTTTCAATGTTCAGTTGCAGTTAGGCAAGCGGTATATAAATGCCAGTTTGTTAGAAATATGCTAGTGTAACTCAAGTGTTGTTAGTTATGTGAGTTTATGAATTATGTTGTCCCTGATTTCTTTCAACTTTTTTCAATGGTAGCACATGGTATGTTAGGGACACATATATGTGATGTATAACAGTTATGCGAGTATAAAGGCACGTGACGGAAGAGTCCTTATTTGGCGACCCTTATGTTGTGTACTACTTTATGGGTGACCTCCTCTTCACGGTGGGACAGGTGGCGCCACCACCCTCTACCGCTACCAGTGCCGCGAATACTGTCACTCGCATGAGTATTATGTGTATATAAATAATGCCAGCCCCTTAATGTTTCTCTCTAACCACACTAACAGGAAAACAATTATCAAGGAAAAACAAAAAAACACTAACATAGAATTACTAATCACAAACAATAACTACACGAAAATCAAACCGATAACTGCCCAGCATTGATAAGAAGCCCGATCATCCGAGCTTATATGTTATGGACAGCATAAACACCCCATAAAAAGAAACCCCAAACACCCAAAACTTTCATGTTATTCAATGCGGGGTAGGCGTTTTCTCTTCCCCGTCCCCTCTACACCGTGAGCCAAATGTGACTTTGATCACTTACAAAATATATATATAAGTATGGAAATACAAATATATATATATGTGTGTCTGTTTTTACATTTCTGAAAATGAGTAAATGTTTTACTCTGATCAATATGATGTAATTGACCCAACTTCCTATGTTCAATTTTCAGAGGAAATCCTCTTTCCGGGAACCAAATAATGATTCTTGTGTGTCTGTTTGTGGAAATAAACCACTTTCCTTTTGTGCATCTCTCCCACTGGGTTTCCCTCCGGCGTTTATCCATGTTAGATGAGAAAGCACGATCATTAGTAGACCGAGCACACGCAATCATTACACCATTAAGGACCATAGCTGCTTTTCATCATAGCTCCTGTCAGACGAGAAGTTCTGAAGGCGGCGGGCGCGGGAGAGCAGGTAGTTCATCAGAAGCGGGGGGCAAAGCTGGTTGTAAAGGGAACCACTAATGAAATAATAATGTCTAGATATCAGTTGCGTGGCTTGTCTAGTAGTACACACGCACTGACCCATATGACAGGTAACTTGGAGGGGCAGCAGCCATTGGTAATTGGTATAAAATCCCTGATTCATAAACAGATTTTCACATTTTACTTTCGATATGATGGCTACAGCGTGAAGATGCTGATCAAGTTCGGATGAGGGACTGACTGGTGGGGTTATATATATAACAATTTCATATAATGCACTCACATACATATATATGAGACTGTCACAAAAGGTGCTAAGCAATATGTGGCACAACTTTGTCCATTGTAACGATCAACATACTATATGCTTCTGCATTTGCTCAGGATAAACTGATCTGTTTTTTATATGGCATTTCATAATCCCAATAGAATACATATTGATTTGAAGGAAATGTCCTTTTGTTTTCAGTGTATCAGTTTCTGTGCTGTTTTGTGTCAATCGGTACAGTGGACACAAAAATGGAGTTATCACCTTTTGAAGAGTTCAGTCGCAAAACCTTGTAAACGCCAATCCAAAACTGCAATTAAAATAAAAGGCTTTGACCTGACAAATAATTGTACTTCTGATTAATTCCCCTTTTGTTGTGATGGCATGCTTATGGAGCAATGACCAAACAAGTGGGAGTGTAAGAAGCATTAATTGTAGGTCTTATTCAGATTGATTATTATGGTGCTGTGACATTACAACGTTTCTCGCCAATGCTCGTCACCGTGTCATTTTTTGGCAAAACGTCGGGAAATGTCAGGAAGCATTACGCGTGCGTTAGGCGTGCATTGGTATTCGTTGGTATTCGTTGATGGACGGCGACAGTCGGCGGCGCGCGTCATCAGATCGGGAAAGTTTTGTGATTGCACAAACCTTTCGACAAACAACAACGCACGACAATGCACGGGTGCTAATATTATGCCTACGTTAGGAGCACGTGGAGATCGCTGGAACAACGTTATGTGAATGCTAGGCAGACACTGCGCGCATGTGAGGCTCGTTGCGCCAAACTGTTGCTTTTTTGCTTGTTGTTGTTTTATGTCCTAGCAACATCTAAGGTCATATCAGGACGGAGCACCAAACTTTTTTTTTTTTCTCACATCGTCGGCCGCACGCTACCAATACGTTGCGTTGATGCCGAAAAGTTTGAGGTGTCTCGACGATTAAAAGTGATTTTGCGCATTGGCAGACTGCAGACGAGATATGTTGTAGTGTGACAGGGCTATTACAGGGTCTTGCACCCAAACTCTCCATATCATATATATATTTATGTTTTATAATTCTAGTCACACCTGAGGTGATAAGATATAAGAAGGGTACCACTTTGTTATTATATACTGATTGTGGCGTTATAGTGCTGCCCCACTGACATGCAGTGCCACAACAATCATAATACAATATCTCAATCAGTAACTTTACCCTCACGCTGGCACCTAGCCTGCAAGTTCTTGAAATATTCAACATATACATGCTTAATGCCGTACAAAGTAGTAATGACATAGTAATCTGCAACTGCGATCAGTGCCGTAACATCGAGTAGGTCCTTGGGTTTGGGGGGAGGGGGGACATCAGCTTGACGCATGTGATATGTCATGGCCCACCAGCGGGACGCCCAATGGAAGGTAACCATGCCAAAAGTAGCCAGGTACCACACCACACAGCTACGTACAAGCCTATGATATGTAAATAGGAGTAGGCTAGTCTAGTAATAAGAGTAGAACAAAATAAAATACATATATGCCAAGAAAATCCAAAAAAAACTAACATAGGCTACTAACCATACAAACCAACTATGTATCTGCTACTGAAATGCAGGCAATCACATTACTTATCAGCAGCTACTGTGTGGTAAGATAACACCAACACTACAACTGGCCAGCATTGAAAACAAACCTGGGTACCCAGGCTTATATGCTATGGACAGTATAAATACAGCTTCAATATAAAAAATACACACAAAAAACGTCTGATAGCCGATGATACAAATCAATGTGCTCTAGAGGCGTCGGTAAATAAAACAAACTTTGGGAGCATTGTGAGCAATTTCTGGGAGCAGGGAGATGGATGGTTTCCAATATGCCCTGGTGAAGTCTAACTTCTCAAGCAGTTATGGTTGTTGAAGTAACTAAGTGGATTATCGACATGGATTTGGAAAATGGCATGTTATAGAAACAATCCGCTAGATAGTTATCCGATGAAGAAAGGTGGCGCTACTTCATCACCGGCACAAACACTGGTGATGAAGAGTAATGAATAGTAGATTATGAAGGGTCTGCTTTTCAATCTTTAATTGACATCGGTGTATCCGATGGGCAATTGTATCCGGGTAGTGATCACCACACTCAGGGTCAAGGTTGGTGGTGGCCATTGGGCCATACAACTTGATGGTGGTGGGCAGACCACTGGTAGCCATGGGGGCCGGGAATGCTGGATCCCTATTGGTAGGGCCAAGAATGCTTGTTTCCCATTGGGGGAAAGGGATGGGGGTGATACTTTACAATGAACCCATGTAACCATATAAATAATAAACCAGAGGGCTTGACTCTCTCTCCTTCTTTACACTTTATACTTATTTCTCTTTGTCTGTATTGATTTCACTATAGCCTGCATACACAATGACATATTCGAGCCCTAGTCTTTACAGTATGTTTGTGGGTTAGCCATAATAAGTTCAGTGTTATGGGCTAAGATGGTGGGTCGCTGCAAAAACTGTGATGCTATTATCGTATAGCTGAGGTAAGTAATTGAGTGAGTGAGTAATTGAGTAATTGAGTGATTGTGTTGTGGTTGCTGCTGTGCCGTGGCTGAGAGCTTTGTAACGTGGGCTTTAGCGTTTTAATTATAAAATTGATACTTTTCACTTCCTACCCGAGCATTCGGTATTAATACGATAGGACAATGACAGGTTAGTACAGTATCAGGATAATGTGACTCTGTGGGATATTGGGTCATGGTGCCGGTGGCCAGGTCTCCCAGTAGGGCAGCACTATAAAAGTTGCCGTGAATGTGCACTCTCACATGTCGTTACTCATCCTGATATGACCTTAGATGTTGCCAGGATGTAAAACTCCACCAAGCAAACACAACCCATCCAAATCCCGAATGCTGTAGTGTAATAGTGGAACTGCTAAATGTCAATTTACTAAAAGGCTTCCATGGTGAATGCCAAAGGTGACTGACTAGTTCTAGCTACTACTAGCCACCATATAATATGGTGCAAATTGTGTATTCAACAGTTATTGTATACCTTGCTCTATATACCTTTTGTGTAATTAACCCTGAATTGAAAAATGGCTGGAAGACCAGTGCTTCAGACCTGACAAAAGACTTATTCAGCAGAATAAACATATTTACCAGCAAAAATAAAAAGAAGCGCTGTCTACAAGACCTGGGACAAATTTAATCCGCTTTCATGATTTATGATTCAAGGCAGTGTTGTATCATCTGAATATGTGCGCACGCATCCCAGTCATGGAAGCATGCCCCCATGGTGTCAGAGCAGGCTGCCACTGGTAGCGGATAAATGTGAAATATTGAGCAGCTCCTAGTCTCCTGGAGCTGATTCAAGTGTCATTGCCATTGTATGCTTGTTTTGTTGTTCTTTTACGTCCTAGCAACATCCAAGGTCATATCAGGATGGGTACTGACTTGTGACAGTACGCAGTCATGGCGATTTTATAGTGTTGCCCAACTGAGCACCATGACCTGATATCTCACTCAGTCACATTATCCTGACACTGAGCCAACCAGTCCTTGGCCTATCCTAAATAATGCCGAGCATCAGGCTAGGAAGCAACAAATATCAATTGTTTAAGTCATTGCCTTCTACTGTTTTACCGTACTCAAGATGGAACAGGGAACCAGATCACTATTTGTCTCACGCTGCTCACCAGCGGAAACAATCTATAAGCACAGATTTGCCTAGAACCAGTTTCTGCAGTACTGAAACTTATACCCATAAGTACAACAACATGCTTGAACACCAGCGGAAACAAATACGCAAAATTGCTAAATGTATTAATCACCAATGTGGGGTAGGGTTGATAGTAAGCATTGCCTATTCATGTTATGTGTGATTCAGGTGTGAAATGAGGTGTACTAGGTGAGAACAACTGACTCTGGTCATCATCATCATGCTGTCGGTCGTGATGTGACAAAGACTGCTTTCATTACTTGACTGCCTCTCTCCATTTAGCTCTCTACTGTGAGAGTGATGTCCATGAGTCGGTCTTAATGTGTCTCAGCTTCAGGTTTCTCTTGATGGTATCCTTGAACCGGAGACAAGGGTGCCACCTTGAACCGGAGACAAGGGTGCCATCTCTTTCTGTAACCAGAAGACAGTTGAGAGTAGAGGATCTGCTTCGGTAGCCTGTCTGATGACATCCTCATGAGGTGTCCAGTCCACATTTCATGAAAGCTGCCTGCAAAACTGTTGAAATGCTGCTGTCTTTTGCATGTTACCAGCGGCACTCTCTCGGGGAGCAAATAGAGGTCTAACACTGGCAAGAACATGCCCAGACAGGCGCAAAACTATTTGTCCCTGCAGTGGCTGGTCGGGAGATGTTGGGAGTTCCATACATCAACCGCCCTTGATACTGTCACAGTGACATGGTTTTCTGTTCAGGATTTGCTCCCTTAGCCTTCGGTTCTGTCAAGAACCTGTGCCACAAGGCAGTGATTTACAACTATGCAAGGTAGGGGCATCAAACTCCCTGAGGTATTACAATACCTGCATACCAACTGACTCTGGTAACACCTCTGATTAAAGCTTGTGAGCTTTTGTCTCTTTTTTTCATTGAGTTGTGAGCTTTTGTCTTGTGAGCTTTCGTCTTGTGAGCTTTTGCCTTGTGAACTGTTGTCTTGTGAGCTTTTGTCTTGTGAGCTTTTGTCTTGTGAGCTTATGTCGTGGAACCACGTCACTCACATACAGTTCTACCCAAAAGGCATTTGGTGGTGTTTGTGCCTGAACAATTCAAATGCAGGGGCGAATTTCCGATAACCATCAACATGATCTGCGCCTGAGTCAGTCTCTACCATGACTCAGATCTACCACACAAATGACCGGATGAAACACAAACTAATGACAGAAATACACATTTCATTATCCGGTATCGAGTTTCCACATGGTGCATTCAATCTGTGTCTCGTTACGAGGTTGATTAATATTGGTTTTGATTTGTACACTTACACTCCTTCTTCTATTTCAATGCAGATCACATATGGCATGGACATTGAATAAAATGAGGCAGATTTGAATGAGTAATGGCCCATTTAAATTTGAATTCACTAGATCATTATGTGTCACTACAAACTGATTTGATTCCCTATTTTATTAGATAATTTCATTCGTTGCAATTATCCTCAGAAATGATCTATGATTCATCTCCAAGAAGCTACGTATTATAATGGTAGATACATATACTTGTCGATAATGATCTGACAATATAAATAATCTAACTATATTTTTTTTTTAAGAAGAAAAAAAGTAGATTAATTTCATGAACAACAAATTGAAATGAAAATTCAAGAGAATACCAATTGTCCAATGTTGGTGATACTTACACCACGTGTGTTTGCTGAATTTTAATTTCCGAAAACTTCTGATTAGTTTACTTCACAAAAGAAGTCCCTGAGGACGGAAGGTGACCCCTGAAGGAGGATGTGTTGGCATTGATAAGCCAGGCACAACCCGCAAACCACACAATTGTCCTCTCCGATGTTTTTCTCACCCCCCTCCCCCCATTTTATTTTGAACTGTTGTTTTCCTGTCCGAAAGCGCGGCTGGAAAGCATAACACGTTATGCCACTTCAAGGGCTTCTTTGGATTGGGAGGTGGCGTGCGGGGATGGGATGGTGGGTGGTGGGGTGGGGGTGGTTTGGAGCTATAGGGGTAGCGGTGTGCGACGAGGGTTGAAGGGGAGGGATGGTGGTTGGTTGGTGCGGGATGGAAGATGAGGGGGCTGTGGTGCTGGGTGGAGGTGAGGGTGAGGCTGGGAGATAGGGGGTGATGGTTGGGCTGGTGTTTGAGGTTGAAGGGTAGGGTCATGGATGGGTGGGACAGGATGAGATGTGGGGCTAGGGTTGGAGATGAGGGGGTGAGGGTTGAGGTAGGGGTGAGGAGTTAAGGGTAGGGGTCAGGGTGGGTAGTACAGATGAGATGAGGGTGTGAGGGCTGGGAGTTAAGGGTGAGGGTTGGGGTGGGGATGAGGGTTCAAGGGTACGAGGTTCAAGGGTGGTTGGTGCGGGATGAGATGTGGGACTGAGGGCTGGGATATGAGGGGTAAGGGTTGGGGTGGGGGTAAGGGTTGAAGGGTAGGGGGCATGGGTGGGTGGTACAGGATGAGATATGGGGGTGAGGGCTGGGATATGAAGGGTGAGGGTTGGGGTGGGGTGAGGGTTGAAGGGTAGGGGTCATGGGTAGTTGGTGCAGGATGAGATGTGGGGGTGAGGGCTGGGAGATAGGGGGTGAGAGTTGGAGGTGGGGTTGAAGGTTGAAGGGTAGATGTCATGGGTGGTACAGGATGAGATATGGGGTGTGAGGGCTGGGAGGATAGGGGGTGAGGGTTGGTGGTGGGGTTGAAGGTGAAGGCTAGATGTCATGGGTGTGGTACAGGATGAGATATGGGGTGTGAGGGCTGGGGAGACTGAGGGAAGGGTGAGAGTTGGAGGTGGGGTTGAAGGTTGAAGGGTAGATGTCATGGGTGGTACAGGATGAGATATGGGGGTGGGGGCTGGAGGTGGGGTTGAGGGTTGAAGGTAGGGGTGGTGGGTGGCTGGTGTGGGATGAGACATGGGGGTGACGGCTGGGAGTTGAGGGGGATGAGGGTGTGTGGGTGAGACCACACACAGGGTGTGTGTGTTTTGTGCGGAAGATGTTGTCTCCTTAATGTGGTAATTAATGGTAATTAATGGGAAACAACGTTAGGATTTAATTTTGGCGGGAAGGCCATGCCCAGGCCACCATCCCCCCCCCCCCCCCACCTGCTGCATTTTGGACGAACTTCCGGTGGAATGCTGGGTCCACCGTCAGTTCACCCAATTGGTAAGCAGCCTTTTAAACACTTTTCCCCTCGTCATCAACGGCTTCTGGCTCTCTCTTCAGTCATCGGTTAGCGGGGCCATGTTCCCACAACCCTGTCTTCTTTTCCGCCAACTCATACCTGTCAACATTTGGAAATTCTCATGGGGGAGAGAAACTATGCGCGGTATCAGTTTTTACGCCATTCGCGCACGCGTTCACCAACGATAATATTTGACTGCCATGTAGTATTTGTATCTGTAGCATGCACTGTTTAACAAAGAATTCCACCCACAAAATATTAAAATCAATATATCAAATAATGTTGTTGTTAAGATTATGAAAAGCGGATCTTTGTTCAATTTGACTATTTCCAACGAAACCTCGCAATTTCAAATAATACTTGTTTTGAACAGAGCATGAATAGAGATTTGTTATTCAAAGTTGGAGATTGGGCTTAAATTGAAGGTCGGGCGAGGTACTTAAAATCCTGACTCACCCGCCCAAATCAGAAGACTTGACAGGGACGATAACTACATGTGAATGTTCTTTAAGCGGCTGTCACACCTGGCCGGATTGAGCAACGGACAGAATTGTTTAGTCCGGTGGTGATAAGTATCAAAATGTATTAAAATGTGTCAAAATGTTGCGCTATCGGGTCAATGGCCACTGGACATATGGACATGAAACGGACATGAAACGGACATGAAACGGACATGAATGGATATGAAACGGACATGAAATTGACATGAAGCGGACATGAAACGGACATGAACCGGACATGAAATTGACATGAAACGAACATGAAACGGACATGAAACGGACATGAAACGGACATGAAACGGACATGAAACGAACATGAAACGGACATGAAACAGATATGAACAGACAAAGCAAACTCAAACCGGACAAGAACCATAGACGTCAATCCGGCGGCATCCATTCCTAGTTTTGTGCATGTTCAAAACTTGTACTGACACAAACCAGACATGGTTTGTTTTCTGTCCGTTTCCCCCAATCCGGTGAGGTGTGACAGGCCTTTAGGGCTAACCTGGGCACTTATGCTGATATGGACATAAACACTGTTGACCTGCACCATCATTATCATGTCGATCCTTGCCGAATCATACATGTGCCAAATGAATATCGTCCAACAGCGACAACCTTAGCTCTCATCCATGAAGTCGTTGTTGGTTGAAGTTTTACGTCCTGGCAACATTTAAGGTCATATCAGGACGGGTACCAACTTGTGACAGTGCACACTCATGGCTACGTTATAGTGCTGCCCCACCGGGAATTCAGGCTGTGGGCTCCATGCCCCGAAATCCCACTCAGTCACATTATCCTGACACTGAGCTAACCAGTCCTTGCCCTATCATATTAATGTTGAGCACCAGGCTAGGAAGCGGCAAGTATCAATTTTAACGCCATTGGATTGACTCGAACGGGAAACAAAGTCACAACCTTCCGCACCCGAAACCCGTGCTCTACCGGTTAGGCCACCGCGCCTGGTCCTATTTATATGGCTTTGTTAATTGTTCAGACATGAGCTTATGATTTAGGGATTCACTGGTTATGTACATTTAATATACCTCCAGTCAACACGACACTTGTGCACCTGACTTCCTCTAATTATTCCAGTAATATTATAGGCAGTCTGCACAAACATAAGCCCTCCTGTGCATAACCAAAAAACACTCTATTTGCATGAAACAAACATACATTATGAACCAGTAGCGGCCAACTAGACCAAAGAACCCATCTACAATGGGATGAGCCTGGAAATGATTCTACTTGGATCCGACTGAGGTACATGATTAATCAATATTAACCTACTTACTAACTCAATAGGCCCCACCTGAGATTACCATGAACACAAGTTCAATCACAAAGGCCCACCTTACATCCCCCCATCACTCTTTCAACGAGTATGTTACTACTAGAAGGATAATCAGCTATGCCCCACCCCCTACTACTGCTTACCATACTCGTCTAACATAGTTACCTCCCGGTATATGTTTCTTGTTTCTCTTATCTTGTTCTTCACTTGTCATTCATGTACCAATGTTTTGCTTATTTCCCTGTAATTGTCTATCTGGATATTGTTGTATATTTGTTTACTGTGTAGAGGCAATTTGATTAGGGCCGGAAGACCAATGCATTAGCACTGACAACATGTTATTCAGATGAATAAAAACACTTGAACAAAAAAGAAAAAAAAGAAAAACCAGCTCAACCTACTAGGATGTTGAAAAACTGCACCAGAATTGTAAAACCTACCAATGTCAGTTCCAGACGTTATAAAGACTGCAGTTATGTTTAATATAAATATATATCTATGCAAATATTATTAAGATATGGTACGAGTAGTTGGTTGGACTAATAGGTCTTATGATATGTTCTATTGTTCTGTGTTGTTGGAGCAGCCTGGTGAGCCGGTTGGTTATGTTGAAGTAGGGGTAGTGCTGTCTGGGTTGCAAGCAACCGGTCAGGAATCAGTCAGTCGGTCAGCATATTTAAAATGTTGGTCAATCAAGAATAGCAGGGGTATAGATTGCCAGCCAGAGTTATGAGCGAAACATCATTGTGTGTTGCCTTTCATTGATTAATAATATACTTCAATCACCGCACCCAGATCAATCTTCTTGTTCTCATACCAAATCGATTAGGATCCGAATCTCAACTCAATGTCGCATCGGCAGTACCTATAAATGATTGCCCTCATGCATTATTAAATTTGTACTTTTAGCAGGAATCAATGTGACGGACAAAACTATCATTGACTTCGCTCAGACCAATCGAACAGAACGTTTATATTGAGTAGGTTACATATTGTAGTAGTCTCCAGTGGCCTCACAGACAATCAGCAGAATAAAGATTTGCATAACAACATCCATACCATTTAGGTTGTTGTTGGTTATTGTTTTACATCCTAGCAACATCGAGGTCATATCAAGATGGATAGCGACTTGTGACAGTGCACATTCATGGCAATTTTATAGTGCTGCCCCAATGGGAGACAAGGCTGCCAGCCCCAAGATCTGATATCCCACTCGGTCACATTATCCTGACACTGAGCCAACCAGTCCTTGCCCTATCCTAATAATGCTGAGCGCCAGGGTCTGTTCCAACAATGACATAGAACCAAGAAGCATCAAGTATCCGTACTGGTTACCACCTCACCAGCTACAACCGCCAGTCTCAATAATATTCGCATAAATAATATTTATACTACACATAAAAAGGTGGGGTTGGCTAATGTGATTGCATCAGGGAGCCGAGAGAGAGTAGCAGTTAGGGCATCAGCCCTGGAATGGGATTTGTTGTTGTTTTACATCCTAGGAACACCTAAGGTCATATCAGGATGGATATCGACTTATGACAGTGCACACTCATGGTGACTTTATAGTGTTGCCCCACTGGGAAACAAGGCTGCCAGCACCATGACCTGAAATCCCACTCAGTCACATTATCCTGGCACTAAGTGAACCAGTCCTTACCCTATCCTAATAATGCCAAACGCCAGGCTAGGAAGCGACAAATATGCATTTTTAAGCCATTGGTGTGACTCAACCAGAATTCAAACCCACGAACGCATGGGTTCGGTTCTCCTGATCTCCCAAAACAGGAGGAATGCGAAGATTTGCGGGTTTGAATCCAACTCTGAGTGTAATGTTTCCCATTTGCATCATCCCACAACAGTGGTTACTGAAGCAGGATCCTGAACATGTTCTGTGATGTGCGCCTGCTGAACTTACCTTGTGTATAGTGTGTTATTCTATCGAACTGGGAACCACATCTTTGGTTTCCACATTACAATGCTGGAATGACCCGCTATGCATGCATCGCATCCCAGTACATATCCGTCCCTGGTCTGACCCACTAGCCATGCATCACCGACTCTTACATACCCATCCCTGGCCTGACCCGCTAGGCATGTATCAACTACTCTTACATACCAGTCTTTGACTCGACCCGCTAGGCATGCATCACAGACTCTTAAATACCCGTCCCTGGTCTGACCCACTAGCCATGCATCACTGACTCTTACATACCCGTCCCTGGCCTGACCCGCTAGGCATGTATCAACTACTCCTACATACCAGTCTTTGACTCGACCCGCTAGGCATGCATCGCAGACTCTTACATATGCATCCATGTCCTGACCCGCTAGGCATGTATCACATACTCGTACATACCCGTCCCTGGCCTGACCCGCTAGGCATGTATCAACTACTCTTACATACCAGTCTTTGACTGGACCCGCTAGGCATGCATCGCATACTCTTACATATGCATCCCTGACCTGACCCGCTAGGCATGTATCAACTACTCTTACATACCAGTCTTTGACTGGACCCGCTAGGCATGCATCGCAGACTCTTACATATGCATCCCTGTCCTGACCCGCTAGGCATGTATCACAGACTCTTACATACCCGTCCCTGGTATGACCCACTAGGCATGTATCAACTACTCTTACATACCATTCTTTGACTGGACTCGCTAGGCATACATCACAGACTCTTACATACGCATCCCTGGCCTGACCCGCTAGGCATGTATCACAGACTCTTACATACCGATCCCTGGTATGACCCACTAGGCATGTATCAACTACTCTTACATACCAGTCTTTGACTGGACCCGCTAGGCATACATCACAGACTCTTACATATGCATCCCTGTCCTGACCCGCTAGGCATGTATCACAGACTCTTACATACACGTCCCTGGTATGACCCACTAGGCATGTATCAACTACTCTTACATACCATTCTTTGACTGGACTCGCTAGGCATGCATCGCAGACTCTTACATACGCATCCCTGGCCTGACCCACTAGGTATGTATCAACTACTCTTACGTACCTGTCCCTTCCCTGACCCGCTAGACATGCATCACAGGCTTGTACAAACCCGTCCCTGGCCTGATCCGCTAGGCATGTATCACATACTCATACATAGCCGTCCCTGGCCTGACCCGCTAGGCATGTATCAACTACTCTTACATACCCGTCCCTGCCCTGACCCGCTAGACAATCATCACAGCATCTTACATACCCGTCTTTGACCGGACCCACTAGGCATGCATCGCAGACTCTTACATACCCTTCCCTGGCCTGACCCGCTAGGTATGTATCAACTACTCTTATGTACCCGTCCCTGCCCTGACCCGCTAGGCATGCATCGCATACTCTTACATACCCGCCCCTGGCCTGACCCGCTAGGCATGCATCGCAGACACTTACATACCCGTCTTTGACTGGGCCCACTAGCCATGCATTGCAGACTCTTACATACCCATCCCTACCCTGACCCGCTAGCCATGCCTCACAGACTCATAGATACCCGTGCCTGGAGTGACCCACTAGGCATGTATCAACTACTTTTAAATACCCATGCCTGGCCTGACCCGCTAGCCATGCATCACAGACTCATACATACCAGTCTTTGACTGGACCAGCTAGTCATGCATCGCAGACTCTTACATACCCGTCCCTGGCCTGACCCACTAGCCATGCATCACATCTCTTACATACCCTCCTCTGATCTGACCCACTAGGCATGCATTGCATACTCTTACATACCTGTCGCTGACCTGCCCCGCTAGGCATGCATCACATGCTCTTGCATCCCCATCCCTGGCATGAGCTGCTAGGCATGCATCACATACTCTTACATACCCGTCGCTGCACCCACGAAGCATGCATCACATACACTTACATACCCTTCTCTGTCCTGACCCGCTAGGCATCCATCGCAAACTCTTACATACCAGTCCCTGGTCTGACCCGCTAAGCATGCATCACATGCTCTTACATACCCATCCCTAGCAGGGAAGGTTGATCACCTGACCACTGATCATAAAATGGTGGTGGGCGATAAATAGGTCCCCACCCTCCTGTGCCGCTGCAATGACCTTGCCATCGCCAAGGTCAAATAGCCTAGAAGAGCTGCATGCAGCACCTGTGATAGATGAAATCTCCATAATTATCTTCTGAAGGCAATTAATGAAGACAAACCTACATACAATATAACGAAACTAGCAAAGTAGTGTGAAATCCATCCGCTGAGTGACGCATGTGGCATATTGGGGCATGCTAAACAAAGATTATGATCCTTTCAAGGGGGGAATATAAGTGAATCATTTGCACAACACCTCCCTAGGAAGGTTCACCTTCGTAGTGGATTTTCGATTAGAGGGTCGGGGGCTCTTTGATGGAACGTGAATGATTCTCTTACCTTGTGGAGATCAAGGCCGACCTGAGCCACATTGTCTAATGAGAACGCTCTGACCGGATTCTACGAGGGAAGGGCGGCGAGTGCTGAAAACACAGTATGGATTGATTGCTTGATTGGCTGATTGAATCATGGCGTAGGTATGTAAAACAGATCAAATTAGGACAGGCCTCGCCTTGTTTGTGATCTTCTGTAGATGCGTCAATTTAGTTGCGCAGCTTCACTGAGGTGGTTATTAATTATATCAGCATCCTGGTTACAATATCCGACTCAGTCACAATATCCTGAGACAGGAGCTAACCCACCAGTCCTTGTACTGTCCCGGTAAAGCCAATCGCTATGCAAATTTGTGTAAAGTATCAATTTGATTAAGCCTTGGTTTGACTTGGTCAGGGATCGACACCACAAAATCCAGCATGGGAAGCAGTCGCCCTAACGACTAGTTAATCCCGTTCTGGACACAGTCTGGATATATTGCAGTTGAAACAAAAGATTGACTGTTAGTGTTGCTTAAAGTCGTATAATCTGATGAAACCATAATATTTATAATGTATATATTTATAAGGCATGCACGTATTGCAATAATTCAGGGAGTTTGACGCCCCTGCCCTGCAGAGTTGTAAACCACTGCCATGTGGTATAGGTTCTTGACAGAACCGAAGGCTAAGGGAGCAAACCCTAAACAGAAAACCATGTCACTGTGGCAGCATCAAGGGCGGTTGATGTATGGAACTCCCAACATCACCCGACCAGCCACTGCATGGACAAATAGTTTTGCGCCTGTCTGGACATGTTCTTGCCGGTGTGAGACCTCTATTTGCTCCCCGAGGGAGTGCTGCTGGTAACTTGCAAAAGCCAGCAGCACTTCAACACTTTTGCAGGCAGCTTTCATGAAATGTAAAGACCGACTCATGGACATCACTCTCACAGCAGAGAGCTAAATGGAGAACGGCAGTCAAGTAATGAAAGCAGTCTTTGTTGCATCGCGACTGACAGCATGATGATGATGACCCACCACTCGCAAGTATGAGATAACAAATATTGTTGATCGTCCACGCTCGTGCCTGAACATCGCCCGCCCCTGAATTTAAAACTTTAAAAATGTGCCGGTATAGCAGCAATTCAACCTAGGTATCAATTGCTAGGTCAGGAGTTTGAATCCCATCATAAAATATTTCGACTTTCTACACATAGTTACATTATAAAATAGATTCCATTTAAAGTACCCATTTGTTTTAGTTAGTAGATAGAAGAATGTGTAACCCATTGCTGAACGCAGACTGATAGGGTGGGAGACAGTCATGTTTGGTATTTAATGTTTAATGTGTATTGGATCCGGTGTGAATTTGTATGGAGTTCATCAGATACGATAGAGGTGCCGAGTCAAGGTGTCATGACCTGGTGGTAGCTGGGATGTGGGAATGAGGGGTGCACCTGATCTGCACCCATCTCTACTGCCCTGGAATCTCAAGCTGGCTGCCATAAAGAGTAAAATAACAATATGTCATGGATCAATGACATCAGGTACCTTCAATACTATCATGTACCTTCAATAATATCATGTACCTTCAATAATATCATGTACCTTCAATAATATCATGTACCTTCAATAATATCATGTACCTTCAATAATATTATGTACCTTCAATAATATCATGTACCTTCAATGACATGCCTGTAGGAGTGCTGGAGAAATTAAAAGCCTGGCAGAGGTGGCAGTCACCACTGGGCCTTTCATGTGACAAGAGGTACTTTTGTGTCCATCCTATATTTGGTGCTATGCCCGCAGTAAATGCTTCACTATTATAGACAGGCAACTATAGGACTCAGCTACACCACACCATTTCCGAAAGTAAACCCTCTGGTACTTTATGGTATTTTATAAATATCTAACTTGCATTTCATTATAGCTCACTTCCATTTATAAAAATCTGGCGACCACCTTTTAAAAGGGATTAGCCCATAGATTACACAAGGACATACAGGACATATGGGATGCGGACACTCAATTCATTCGGCTATCGCGTCTGGTTACGTATTACATGTACATCATGTGCCAGAAAAATTATAAAAATAAAAATAAAATCTGCCCGCCCCACACAGAGTTTCATGTCAAAAGGACGACAACCAATTTATTTTTGTTATTTGGCCTAATGGTGGATGAAGGCTTGTCTGGCTGCACGGGATGGATGTCACGACCACCCATTGTGAAAGCTGCAACGCCCAGTACTCAAGCCACGCCTCAGGCCTAATCACCCAGCGTTATCTTAATGTCCTCACTTCTAGCTCTTAGGACACACTCACTCACTCAAACACCACCCACACCCATACAGCCGCAATTACCTGAACATCTTCAACATCCACGTTTTATGTATGTTTTGTTTGTTTGTTTGTTGTTGTTTTACGTCCTAGAAACATCGACGGTCATATCAGGAGGGGGACTGACTTAAAGTGCCAGTGCGTACTCATGCTGACTTTATAGTGCTGCCCCACTGGGAGACTAGACCACCAGCACCATGACCTGATATCACACACAGCCACATGATCCTGACGCTAAGCCAACCAGGCATTGCTCTATCCTAATAATGCTGAGCGCCTGGCTAGGAAGCGACAATTATACATTTGTATGTCATTTGTTTAACTCGATCAAGATTCAAACACACAAATCCATGGGTTCGGAAGCCCCAATCTCCCAAAGCAGGAGACGGTCGCTCAACTCATTCGGCCATCTTGTCTGGTCCCACTTTTATGTCAGCAGCAAACTAATATGTTGCCATGGGAACGCGTGGGGTGGGTTTGAGGTAATCTTTGATGGGTGCCGTAATTGATGGACCTGTGTCGCTGTCATAAATTTGATGTGAACACCGTCATGGTTATTTTATCTACCATAAGAACACTACTCCAATGATTGACAATGTCATTCCGTTTACGTCCATATGACAAGAATGCGCAATCAAAGCGAAGCGTGAAGAATTGACCAGTCAAGTCTTTACATAGTTACTCCGACATCACTGTCTTTGTGACCGAGGTACTTTTGTGTTTGTTTGATTGTTTGTTTAACGACCCCCCCAGCACAACAAATAAACAGTGTGACAGGGGTAGGCCCCTACTAGAGAACCAAGTTGAACAATTTATTGGGAGTTTGGGCTAATGCAATAAACACAGCAATTTGCAATCTATATACTATGAATGGTGTTCTCTGTGGCGGAGTGGTTAGAGTGTCTGACTTTCTTTCTACGTCAGACTCCTAATCTGAGGGTTTGCGGTTCGATTCCCCGTGCCCCCAGCTCTGCCAATTTGGATTTCCACCGCTGCGTATAACTTACAGTGTCATCAAAGGCCGGTTGCTCTCATACCATGTCTATGTGGTGTGGGAGGTTAAAAATCCCTTGGGTCGGTAAAAGTGTAGGCTCGGGCTTTCTATCGACCAGCAGTGGAATGAGGAAGACCAGTCGTCTATGACTGAAATTTCCCCTGCTTAAACAACTAATGGACCAACACCAACAACAACAACAAAAATGATATATATTGTCCAAGTACTTATATATCATAACCCGGCTCTTTCTGGCATAAATAATCAATGGAATTATGTAGATTAATATATTTTTAAGATCAAATCGAGAGGTTCTGTGGCTGCCATCTTGTGTTTGTGTGTTTTTTTCGCATTCTCGCCCAATTCCTCAACTCTACACCGATACAGATACATACTATGCACTGGAAACACCACTCCACAGCTTGTGTATTGCTGATTCACACGAAAGTAACTTTTGCTCCGATTTAAGTAGGGTCGTAATTCACCCCTTCTTTGGATTGGGATGTATTTTGGATTTAGTCAACCTTTGGGTTGGGGTGGTTGTTTTTTCTTGAAGATTTGTACTACCTATCATGGATAAGTCTGAATAGACTTGTTTTCACCATTAGACAGTTTGTCGATAGAAAGCCCGAGCCTACAGTTTTACCGACCCAAGGGATTTTTAACCTCCCACACCACATAGACATGGTATGAGAGCAACTGGCCTTTGATGATGCTGTAAGTTATGCACAGCGGTGGAAATCCAAATTGGCAGAGGTGGGGGGAGGGGGCACAAGAAATCAAACCACCAACCTTCAGATTAGGAGTCTGACCTAGAAAAAAGTCAGACACTCTAACCACTCCGCCACAGAGCACAAATGGGTTGGCTTTCAGCAACTTGATTGCCAATGTGTTTTTACTTTGCATTTCCTAGTACATAACACTGATTAACTGTTCCATTCAATTTTGTATGTTGTCTTCAATATACTGAAGGAAATACAATTATATTTGCACCCAGATTGTGGTTGCCATGGTAATGGTGGCCCAAAGATTGCCCGGCACCACAAGATGAACGTCATGACCATCCATTGTGAAACCCGCACAGTCCAGTACTTCATCTTATGAGGTGGGTGGAGGGGTGTGTGGTTAGGGGAGCAAAGAAGTTTGTTATATTTAATGACGCCTCTAGAACGCATTGATTTTATCATCGGCTATTGGACGTCAAACATGAAGTCATTCTGACGTATTTCTTTGGAGGAAACCTGCTCCTGCCAAATAGGTCACTGTTTCCGATAAGCAGCAATGGGTCTTTTATATGCACTTTCCTACAGATAGGACAGTGCATACCACAGCCTTTGATGAACCAGTTGTGGACCAGTGCTCGGAATGGAAAATAGCCTAAATTGAAAATGCATCCGTTGAGCAGAATTAATTGGATGACCTGGGTAGGGGAGCAATACATGTGGGTCTTTTCGGGAAATATTGCATATCCCTACGCCCTGGTGTCCTGCATTCCAGGCATATTTTGAAATATCCTATGAATGTAGGGCACTATTTTGTGAGGTCAGTGCTTTAACATCGTCATTTCTCTTTTGTCTTTTCTTTTTTCGTACATTAGTTGTTTAAGCAGGGGACATTTCAGTCGCAGACGACTGTGTTCCTTGCCCTATCCTGATAATGCTGAGTGCCTGGCTAGGAAGCGACAAGTTTCAATTTGTAAGTCATTGGTTTGACTCGACCAGGATTCGAAGCCATGATCCCATGATCTACCAACACAGGACACAGACGCTCTAACTCATTCGGCTATCCCGTCTGGTTAATATTGTTGTAATATCATTGAACTCATGACATAGTTGGGTTTATATGTATATATATATATGTATATATAGACATATATATATGCACACAGTCGTTGGATTTTAATAATAATTCGCTACACTCGGCTGAAAAGAAGAGGAGGAAAGAGACAGAAACCAAACTGGATTAAATAAAGTATTTAATAAAAAACAAGTCGGACCTTGGCAGGTGTTCAGAATTATATCAGGCGGCGACAGTGGCCAGTACGTATGCTGACTGGAATGCATAACCAGGAAGTTCAACCCAATGCAGAGATGGGCAGTAGCATGTCACGGATCAGCGCTCACCCCCCGAGAAAGAGGGTGTGTGGGTGGGGAAACGATGTGGCTTGTAGCAGTGCCAGAAACAAAGTGAGCGAGAAAGGAGAGGGCGATTTAGCAGGAAAGGTAAACAGACAGCAGCCTCGTGAGCAAATTACTCATGTTAGCCTCGGGCCAACATGCACAATTACATTATTTTAACATCGTGGTATAGCAATGCCAGTTTATATTGATATATGTTTGTTTTTTGTGATGAAATCTATTTGATCGGAATATGCCTAATTATGTAATCTATAGAGAGAGGCTCTGTAAATATAAATCATTCTTCCGCTAATTCGCACAGCAGCTCTGCAAATAATAACCATTCATGCGCTAATTCGCACACCCAAAGTAGCTCTGCGGATAATAACCATTCTTCCGCTAATTTGCACAGCAAAGCAGCTCAGTGAATAGGCTCCTGGTCCATTGTTATTTCTATCACCAAAATAAAAAAAGTATTACTCAGCCAATGTCACCATAAAAGGGAAACTCATAAAGTACAAAAAGATGTTGTTTGTTTGTTTGTTGTTGTTTTACGTCCTAGCAACAGCTAAGGTCATATCAGGACGGGGTACAAAAAGAACAATTAAAATAAACATGAAGTGGACGATATTGCGACCGACAATGCCGATCCCTCCCATTGCATTCCATGTCACTGATTAGCCGATTATGTATTTGATTTGCTATCACCAACATTACAAGTTTCATTCAACCAATGTCAATATTTTTATTTTATTTTATTTTTTTTTGTTGGTGGTAAATATGTTTATTCTGCTGAATAAGTATTTTGTCAGTGCCGAAGCACTGGTCTTCCAGCCATTTTTCAATTCAGGTTTATTTACACAAAAGGTATATATAGAATAAGGTGTACGATACCTGTTGAATACACAATTTGCAGCATATAACACAATGAAATTCTGTAACCTAAAAGAAAAAAACAACTTGTAAAATAAAACATGAACAATAAAGTAAACATCACGTGGACAATATTGAGACTCGCAATGCCAACCCACCACCACCACCACCCCACCCCGTCCCCTGAAGTAATTGCAATCAGTAGGGATCATTTGATCACCGATTTAAGGTGACCTAGTAGAGATTTAAGGCTTAAGCCAATCAGGATCGAACGGGTTAAAAACAAAAACCAACCAACATGGGATTATTTCGCCATGATAACCAATTTGTATTTTTCTAATCCAAAGAGTGTCGGCGACGTTTTGTTACGCATTCATCAACCAATGTTCAGCAAATTAATTCTCTAGTCACACTGTGCCTGCGTTCACTTGCGGTCATTTCGCGACCGTTTTGCGACCACCATACGACCACCATACAACCACCATACGACCACCATACCACCACACAGGAGCATTTACTTCAGAGAAACTTTTAAGAGCTACTTACACCCATTCTAATGATATATTTTGTTAGGTTCCATCCTCAATATTAAAGTAGTTGCAGACTGTGATAGCTCACCCCTATTTGTTTCTAAATGTAAATTGTCTTGATTTTTCAAAACGTCTTGCTTTCTCAATACGTTTTGAAATCCAAGTCGTGGCTCGTACCTGATAGATCGATTATGAGAGTGGAATGCTGGCGTGAATGCATTAGCTTCTGCTTTATGATCGAGTAGCTCGTGGATCTCTGGGTTACTGTTCACCACAATAAATCTCCTCACGTCGATGTGCTTTGTCACGGGCATGTTTCGCAAATAAATCCTCGACTACTTTCATGAGAAATAGAACGTTTTAAAATGTATTTTAGGTTAGATTAGATTAGATTGAATTAGAGTGTTTGAGCTCTATGCTCAGGCCAAGTCGGAGACTCCACCATCAGGGCCCACCACATTGTGGTGAGGATGCTCTGTTCACTTTTGTCATGTGCAGAAATGAGGTTGAATCTGCTAGCGCTAGTGGGGTGTATCCTGGAATCCATAGTTCATCTGACATTCTTGTTAACACCATGTCAAGCTGCTCGTTTAATTAGGTTGTGCTATAACTGCAATACCTGCATACCATGCAGTATGCAGGTATTGCAGGTATATCAATACCTCAGGGAGTTTGACGCCCCTGCCTTGCAGAGTTGTAAACCACTGCCTTGTGGTACAGTTTCTTGACAGAACCGAAGAGGGAGCAAACCCTAAACAGAAAACCATGTCACTGTGGCAGCATTAAGGGCGGTTGATGTATGGAACTCCCAACATCTCCCGACCAGCCACTGCAGGGACAAATAGCTTTGCGCCTGTCTTGACATGCTTGCTGGTGGGAAACCTCTATTTGCTCCCCTAGAGAGTGCCGCTGGTAACTTGCAAAAGCCAGCAGCACTTCAACACTTTTGCAGGCAGCTTACATGAAATGTAAGCGACATCTGCATTCAATCATGAGGCTAACCTGGAAGGACAAAGTGACAAATAAGGAAATACTCGAACGGACGGGGCTGCCCTCTATGGAAGATCTTCTGATAAAAAAGAATCTCCGGTGGACTGGACACCTCATGACGAAGTCATCAGACAGGGTACCAAAGCAGATACTCTATTCTCAACTGTCTTCTAGCTACAGAAAGAGAGGGTGCCCTCGTCTCCGGTTCAAGGATACCATCAAGAGAAACCTGAAGCTGAGAGACATTAAGACCGACTCATGGACGCAACTCTCACAGCAGATAGCTAAATGGAAAGCAGTCTTTGTCGCATCGCGACCGACAGCATGATGATGATGATGGAGCATGTTTTCAATTTTGCTTTCATGAGGATTTCCCTGCGCACTGGCTTCTGGAAGATATTAAAATCCTGCAACAGTGATGCGTACCGCTGCAAGCTATGTTTCAGGGACTTTTAATTGTTAATTTGCTAGTAAGCTGGGTCTACAGCCTTGACGTGATTAACTGTAATTGAGATGCAAATGGCCGAATCAGGGCGAAACAATGGCTGTCGCGGCATATTTAGAATTGTGATAATCCCACTGACTGATTAAGTGCCGGTGTAATCATGGGCACCCAGCCAAATCGTTCTGCTATGGAGATTAATTTGTCAACAGCCACTGCGCGACCGCTATGAAAAAAGGAACTCTGGCATGCTCCATCGCTAGACACCGGTTCTACTTCTAGGCTGCAAACAAGAGGATAGAAACCTAGCGCAACCTCACCAAAATAGAATTGTTCCAGCGCCTACAAGTATTCTTCTATCATTACTGTAATTGATCATTTATGAATATGTCTCTGGGATTTATTTGGGCAACTAACATAGAAGGGTAATTACTAATTTAATTGTAATTAAGAACAAAACCTGTCTTTGACAACTAATGGGTTAACAGTTGAAGACTTTCATTGTTTGGTCTTTATTCAGCCTGGAGAGCATACCTAATACCCCTGTCACATTACGATGCTTCTCACCGGCGCGCCGCCAACGCACAAAATCACTTTTAATCGTCAAGAAACATCAAGCTTTTCAGCATCAGCGCAACGTATTGGTAGCGCGCAGCCGACGTTGTGCGAAAAAAACTGAAAAAGTTTGGCGCGCTGTCCTGATATGACCTTAGATGTAGCTAGGACGTAAAACAACAAAGCAACAGTTTGGCGCAACGAGCCTCACGCACAGAACACACGGCGTGTGCCTAGCGTTCACATAACGTTATGCCAGCGATGTTGACGTGCTTCTGACGTCGCCATAATGTTGGCACCCAGGCATTGCCGGTCATCGAAAGTTTTGTGCAAGTGCAAAACTTTGCCGATCCGATGACGCTAACCATCGACCATCACCGTCCATCAACGAATACCAATGAATACATAACGCTTCCTGACGTATCCCGACGTTGCAGCAAAAAATCACACATGTCGACGAGCGTTGGCGAGAAACATGGTAATGTGACAGCCCCATGAGATAGTTATTTTGCACACACACATAAGTTTCAGAAGCTGGATTAGTCGGTTGATTGTTTTTTTTTGTTTACATGCTAGCAACATATAATGTCATATCAGGAATGGTATGCTCATAGCTGGTAAAAATGGATGTGATTGGTTTATGTCAGTCACTGGTCGCCGACCGAATGCCGATCAGTGAGAGAAGGGGGTGAGTTTTGCTGTTAGGATGAGTGTGAGGGTGGGAGTTAGGGTAAGTGTGGGAGCTAGGGTGAGTGTTAAGGTGAACATAGGGGTGGGAGTTAGGGTGAGTGTTGTGGTGAGTGTGAGGGTGGAAGTTGGGAGTAAGGTTAGGTGTAAGAGTAAGCGTGAGGGTGGGTGTTAGGGTAGGTGTGAGGCTGACTGTGAGGCTGGGTATTAGGGAGAGTATCAGAGTAAGAGTTAGGGTGAGTGTGATGGTGGGAGTCAGGGTCAGTGTGAAGGTGGTTATTAAGGTGAGTGTGCGTGAGTGAGTGTCAGTATGAGGGTGGGTTGTAGGGAAAGTGTGAGGGTGGGTGGGTATTAGGCTGAGCGTGAGGGTGGGGGTGAGTGTGAGGGTGAGAGTGGGCGTGAGTGTGAGGGTGTGAATGTGAGGGTGCGTGATAGTGTGAGTGTGAGGGTGGGTATTAGGGTGAGTGTGAGGGTGGGATTTAGTGTGAGTGTGGGGTAGGTATTAGGGTGAGTGTGAGAGTGGGAGTCAGGTGTAATGGTTAGCGATTGGTCGGTGATCGGTCACAAAGGTATTATGGTCGCCTGGTATGCTGAGTGCCAGGTGAGTCGCCAGTGAGAGGTTGCCAGCGAAAATGCACCCACTGAGTTTGGGATCGGTCAACGACCGGTCACGACTGGTTACAAGTGCTTACATTGGTTTTGGTCGCTAAGGGCGACCAACATTGTCCAAAATAGTCGCTGGTTGGACGTCAGGTGGTTGCAAGCTATCGCAAAGGTAATGTGACTGTGGGAGTAAACGGGGACGTTGGCCTTTGCCTTCGAGTATAATTCTGTGCTGATACTTCAGTCCTAGTCACATACACGTTAGTGAACCTAGTTGAACGCAGTTGAAAGCACTTGAACGTAGTATAGATTAACCTGGGTGAACCGTGCTGTCACCACGTTAAACTATGTTAAACTATGTTAAGGTACGGCAGGTTTTGGTTGATCACCCACCTAATAGTATGGATAAATATTTTACAGTGCGGATCCCGGTATGTTACGGTATGGATCCTGGTCCGTCCAACTATCTTGAACTACGTTGAAACATGTTGAAGTACGTTGAAGTATGTTGAACTATGTTGAACTACGTTGAACTATGTTGAACTATGTTGCCCTCCATTACGTTCAACTACGTTCAACTTCGTCCACTAACAGCTGTGTGACCATGGCAGAACGGCCAAGGTTGTGTGCGGGTCGAAGTATGCTAGGATATGCTAGAGTATGCTAGAGCATGCTAGAGAACATTACAAAGTATGCTAGATCACGGTAGAATATGTTAGAGTATGCTAGAGTATTCTAGATTATGCTAGAACACACTAGAGTACGCTAGAGTACATTGTCATCAAGGATGCTACTTCTGCCTCAAACGTACCTCTCTTTTGAACATGTCCAAAGCTTAAATCGGAACTCACGGCACACACACGATCTTATCACATTCTCATCATGGAGAAGTATAGATGCCGGTACGTTGTACTACATTCAACTATGTTCAACTACGTTAGCCACCACTACGTTCAACTACGTCCACTAACATGTGTTTGACCTGGCCTTGAACAACCAAATCGTTGCCCAAGCCTCGTTAATGCAGGGCACCAGATTTCGGGAGAGACGAGGATAAACTGTGTATGTCATTGCTTTGGCTAGGACAGGGTCCCAGCTGATCACCTACCGCACTGGTACCCCAGCCAATTCCTATCGATTGATTCAGCCACCACGTCCCGTTTAGCAGCTAATGATGTGGGGCACTAAGCAGGTCGGGTGTTGGGATGGGGGAGCGGATGATGTGGCACATAAGAACAGTTGAGAACTGGAGAGTTCTCAGATTATGTCCGTCAGAATTCACTACCCACTCAGAATACTGTAGAATTATTCTTTTCGGTTCATGTGGATTCGAACCAACTTGTCTGTTATTCCAGAATGAACATTATACCCATTAGTGTACCCAGGTTCGCTGATGCATCCCACTTACACACACCTACCTGTGTATGTTGCAAGAATACCCCAACTAACATCGAAATGCTACTGCATCCAACACAACAAACCGAAGAAAAGAGTATCTGATCACACTGAACTAAGACTAAAGCTGTGTTCACACACGGCCGTTAACTCGCCTCAACTAGTTTGCCTTGTCTAGTTCGGCTCACATTCGCCGTGTGGACACGATGCTGAAGCGGATTAGGGCTGAGTCGATTCATCTAGTTCGCCACATGTAAACCGCGTCGCGAGGTACCTTATATGAACCAAACTAGCTTAAGTCGGCCCACCTTGCCTGTGTGGACAGTAGGGGTTTACTTGAGGCGGATTAAGCACGTCACACTATATAATATAATTTGGTCTATAAACCGGCTAGAGGTGCACAGATATTTTGTTCATCATTTATTTTTAGGTTTTCAATGCCCAGCAGAAGTTTTGACCGTTCCAAACCAATACGATTCAGTCCATACATATCTAGGTCGAACCCACACTCTCTCGTGGCGACGTCCACTAACCAAAACTGGCACTGGTTAGTATGGACTTGCTCATGCGTAGATATCGATTTCCACCTTAAACCGCTCCGTGTGTGGACACAACACTAGTTCGCCTCATCTAGTTCGCCTTATCTAGTTTGGCCTAAAGTTGTGTGTGTGAACATGGCTTAAGTAAAGGTACTAGTATCTACCTAAATTTGAAATCCTAACCCAATAACTAAGCACTTTTATGTAAATATGAAATGATTTAATGTACCTCATACTCATTACTTATTGTATCGTGTGCACTAAATTTCATTTCCGAATATACTTCACATTTCATGCTACTATTTAAGCCATGTAAAAAAAGAAAATTGTGTAAATACCTATATACCTGTAACACTTATGCCCGGAAGACCAGTGCTACGGCACTGACAAAATATATATATGAATAAAATACATTTACCTAAAGCAAATAAATATACAGTAAAACCTCTCTAAATTGACCGACCATGGAACTGACTTTAGGGTGTCCATTTACGGAGGTAATTTGTTTCGAGAGTTAGAATATCCTTACAATGGTATTATTGGGACCAAAACAAAGCGATTGGTATAGGGGAGTGGTCGATCTGTGGAGGTGGTCGGTTAGACAGATTTGACTGTATATCCATGGTTGTCTCTCAGCCCCAGGCCTGGTCTGCTGTATCGTAGCAACACAATGTCACACGAATAGTAGTGTAAAATCGACGGCTGGCAGCTGTGGCTGTGTAGGCAGGCTAAATAGGAAATCACTACAGGCAAGTATAAGAAAGGTAGAGTATAAAGTGTGCAGGAAGCCAGAGAGCTTGCACCCTCAGATTTATTAATATATAGGTTGATGAAACCAAGATGGATGTCGCACCTGACCAGCTCCTCCAATCAACAGTAAGCATTCTCCAATCTACCAATGAACAGTAAGCATGCTTGTATCCATGCCTTGGTTGTCCATGGCCACAGTGCCCTGTTGTGTCTGGGTGTGCAGTGATCCGTTGTAGCAGGAAATCGCAAACCCTGTAAATCGCAAACCCCCACTTGTGATTTCCTAGGAAATCGCATATCCCCCCTGGAGATCGCAAACCCCCCATTCTGAGTGTTAGCCTTACCATGATCTGGTAAGGCTAACACTGGCACTGACACTCAGAATATCCCAACTTTCACTATTATCTTTGTTTTTAATACTTTCAGATAAAATTGCTCTTAGGTTAAATTAAATACCTCAGATCTTCCTCTTCAATCGCGCATTGAGATATTTTTAATCGATTCGATGAAAGTTTTTTTTATTTATTTTACAAAAATAAATGCTCCCCATAGACATAGCATTGCCGCAGCACACGTCACGGCGTATTTTACCATACTGCTAATATCTCCGCCGTTACGGCGGTAGCCTTAATAACGCTTCGAATTTAGGGTTAATTTAATGAAATTTCACGATTTGAGTATGTAATTCTGTTAAATATGGTCGCATTGAATAGATTTGGCCTGAATCAGTCCCAAAACACAGGGGGGTTTGCGATTTCCAGGGGGGGTTTGTGATTTCCTAGTAAATCGCAAACCCCGGGGTGTGCAATTTCCAGGGGTTTGCGATTTACTGCCACACCGTAAATAACACTTGGGGGGAGGGGGTATGTGAGCAGAGCTGCTAAGGCTCTATCACACTAAGAGTAGTGCCCCTCTCACACTATCTATTATAATACACAATGTCTATCTAAACTAAGTAAATGATCACCAACACTACGCAATACCATATGCATTTGGTCACATTACATCATTTACCTTTATACACCATTTGTAATCTCATATAGACCAGTTCACACTACCTGCCAATGTCTAATTATCGGGAAATTTTACAGTAAGGGGCAGTTGGCTAGTCTGGGAATATAGTACTTGGCAATGCCAACTCTCAGTAGGCACCAACCTCCTCCAGCCCCAGTCTCACCCCTCCACCTGGTGGCAGACCTAGATGTCTCAGCCCAAATGCATGCGATCCCATCATTTGAGAGGATTGGACTGCGAGCCACCCCATATGCACTGATATACATCTAGTATTTGTATTATATATGGGTCATTCTCTGAAACTGGCTACCACTTATTTGGTTTCCATGTTTCGATGGACATAATTAATTCCTTCTTGTTTCAATAGTACGCCAAATAAGTATTGTTGCCCCTTGTTATTAAGTATGTTGGCAATACTATATGTATTTAATATATTCCACAAACTGCATCAGATATATGTTTACTTAATTTTGTGCAACGGGGAAAATGTTAAATTTTATATATTTACACATTCATATCAAAATTAATACAGACTTCTTTTTTCTTTCACTTTTGTTTCAGCTTTTTTCTTGTAAGACATAATTTCCGTTAGTTAACTGTAATCAATAAAATCATGTTTGAATATGTTATTTATTGTTTAAAATGATGTTATGGATGTGTGCTAGTTTTGTGAACAGATCAAAATCAAAAACTAAAGCAGCTTTTTTTTCAACTCGGACACATCCACAGCATACAAGGCTTCATGCGAATATCGATTCTGATATTATTTAGAATGTTTTCTGATATTATGTGGGATATTTTCAGTGTTGGCTTCCATGCCGCAAAAGTGGTACACGCCTTTAATGAATGATCCACATATGTATATGAGGAGAAAATAACCCATGACAGTAGAAGCATTGTTTTAAGATATGACCCTACCATGTGTATCCATCCCCTTGGTCGCCATACCTATTTTACATAAGGCAACGGAACTACATCATGTATCTCTGTATTCTTATGCAATGCTCTATCACAGAAACCAGTGGTCCACGACTGGTTCATCAAAGGCATTGGTATGTGATGTCAGGTCTGTGTGAAAGTGCATATAAAAGACCCTTGTTGCTTATCGGAAAGAGTTAGCCTATGTCTGGAAGGGGGGATTCCTCCAAAGAAATATGTCAGAACGACCATATATTTTATGTCCAATAGCCGATGATGAAAATCAATGTGCTCAAGAGGCATTGTTGAAAAAAAAAAACTTTACTTTTCCTCTACCACAGCAGCCCAACGAGTATCTGACTAGTATCCTGTCAATAGCAACTGCCGAGAAAAAATGCAGCCATCGATACTAACACAAATACTCTACTGTCTGCAACAATGTAGTATTCAATCTGATAGCGGATCCGATAACAGACACAGTCACTTATCTCACTTCGAATGCAATATATAAGCTCAGCTGCTGTATTGCCTCCCAATTGCCCTCGGATCGGAAAGGATGTGCCATCGCCAAGGGAACGGACGGAAGGGCTGAGTTGATAGGGTGTATCACTCCTGTTCATGTGGTAGAATCCACCCTACTCTACGGAGCCGAGGCCTGGACAGTGTACAGGCGATAGGTGAAAAAGCTGCATGCCTTCATGATGCGGCATCTGCATTCAATCATGAGGCTAACCTGGAAGGACAAAGTGACAAATAAGGAAATACTCAAACGGACAGGCCTACCCTCTATGGAAGATCTTCTGATCAAACAGAATCTCCAGTGGACTGGACACCTCATGAGGATGTCATCAGACAGGCTACCAAAGCAGATCCTCTATTCTCAACTGTCTTCTGGTTACAGAAAGAGAGGGCGCCCTCGTCTCCGGTTCAAGAGAAACCTGAAGCTGAGTGACATTAAGACCGACTCATGGATGCAACTCTCAAAGCAGAGAGCTAAATGGAGACAGGCAGTCAAGTCATGAAAGCAGTCTTTGTCGCATCGCAACCGACAGCATGATGATGATGATGTGGTAGAGAGTTTGAACCCCAGGAGAGTTATAGCGAGGATATTCAAGAGCCAAATATGTTGCTACCCTTGCTGGTCAATCCGCATTACTAGGATAAGACATGGGAAGGTTTGCTCAATGGTAGGATAATGCGACTTATTGGTATATTGTGGTGTGCTACCAAAGACTGTACATATATATATCCGACTGTATAAGAACTATAAAGACGTTATACATGACCTTTTGTTTGCTGGTGGTTTTCATCCTAGCACCAAATATGGTCACATCAGAGGGTAAAATATTCCGATATACGGCATATGGGGAATGCAAATGTTCTATTACTGACCGGTGTACATGAGCAGGTGCATGTATGTATAGATATATATGGGTCACTCTCCTGAAAAGTGGTCAGCATGAGATGGGATTTTAAAACATCAATAAAAACCTTACTACTTATTTTTGTCCTTATACTTTTCATATTCATGTTCAGATTTGATGAAAGAAATAAGGGAAATAAAATAAAACTGTGTGCAACTTTGGTCTTTTTAGTTAGGAACTGTTTTTGTACCAAAAAACCTGATATACGGCATATGGGGAATGCAAATGTTCTATTACTGATCGGTGTACATGAGCAGGCGCATGTATGTATAGATATATATGGGTCACTCTCCTGAAAAGTGGTCAGCATGAGATGGGATTTTAAAACATCAATAAAAACCTTCCTACTTATTTTTTTCCTTATACTTTTCATATTCATGTTCAGATTTGATGAAAGAAATAAGGGAAATAAAATAAAACTGTGTGCAACTTTGGTCTTTTTAGTTATGAACTGTTTTTGTACCAAAAAACCCCATTTTACAGTCAGCCATTTGCAACATGACATATGGGACGTGATTGAATCCTTATTAACATCTTGTATTGCATTGATATATCAAACAAAACAGTTCCCAAATCAAAGAGGAAGTATTTATTAACATGTATGCATGCTTAAATTATGTTAAAAAAAAATGTCTTCAGAAATAACATTTCAAATTTCCGTCACACGTGTAACTGTGGTGTCTGGATGCCACACAAATATTGTACACTAATTATTCAGTGAATAAAGCATGGCTGGGAATTACCTTTTTTATCAATATAAGCACTAGATATTTCTGTATATTATGCCATGATTAATATGCTTTTAAGTATGATATTATTTAATTCTGATTAGATATTTATTAAGCAGACTGTGTGGTGTCCTAAACATGTGTTACACATGTGACACACATGTTATACTGCCATAAGAGATATCTTATTTATGGACTACACCTTTATTTTTTATCTCATCAATTTATATTTTACATGGATGTAAAGGGGAGATTTCCAGCTTTCATTTGCAACCAACAAATGTAAAAAATTCTAATATTGACACTTCTGGCCAGTTTTCAGGAGAGTGACCCAGATGTAAGGGCTGGTGGTGCCTGAGCGGGATGTAAATAGACATAGTGGTGCTGGCAGGGTCAAGGTTGGTAGTGGTCATGGGTAGTGGTAGTGGTGGTGGGCAGACCACTGGTAGCCATGGGGACCAGGAATGCTGGATCCCTATTGGCAGGGCCAAAGTTGCTTGTTTACCATTGGCGGAAAGGGGTGGGGTGATACTCTAAAATGAACCCATCTAACCATATAAATAATAAACCAGAGGGCTTGGCTCTCTATCCTTCTTTACACTTTATACTCTTCCTTTCTCTTTGTCTGTATTGATTTCACCATAGCCTGAGCACACAACCACATATTCTAGCATTTAAAAGAGGACAGGTGCCAACTTCCTACAGTGTGTTAATGTTGAATTTATACTGCTGTCCCACTGGGAGATCAGACCACCGGCACAATGACCCAATATTCTACAGTCCCATATTCTACAGTCGCCTGATTTCCCAGTTGAGCATCACTATAGAGTTCCCAGGAATGTGCACTGTCACAAGTCGGTACCATTCTTGATGTGACCTTAGGTGATGCCAGGATGTAAAACTCCAACAACCAACCAACACTTGACCTGCAATGCTTCCTTCCTCCCCGCCATCGGTAAGGTTGTCATGTCTGAGAGCCCTGACCAACAATCACCAGCAGTGTTCTTGTATTACTTCCAGACAGCGCCCCCGACCCCCTCCCCGGCCCCCCCACCCTACCGCCAACTGCCACCCCAGTCACCATTGCATGATGAGGACCATCAAGATCATCTCTTCCCTGACATAAAATCAATCACTCGTTGAACCCACTCCCCCGTTATAACTAACAATCACTTCCAAGCACTTCCCGTTGATTTCTGTCCACTATCACTACCGCTGTCACCACCAGGAATTCACTGTCATTACCAGCAATAAAGGACCACTGCTTTGCCATGACGTTCTACTTATTGATAATTGGTAGGAACACTTTGTTAAATCGAGTCGGTGGCTTTTTAAAGCTGCACAATCCAAGACAACCATACACTGGTTAATTGTGACCCGAAAACACTCATCCATATATATAAGCCTACATAGTCAACATAGATACTGCATACAATTCAACATTTGACAATTCTCATGGCGGAGACTATGCGCTAAATTAGTTTTTACGCCATTCGCGCATGCAGTGTTAGCCTAGCGTATGCTTACAAAAGCTGGTTTTATTTAACGATGCCTCTAGAGCACATCAATTTTTATCATCGGCTACAAGTATAATATGTCAAACAGATGGTCATTCTGATATATTTCTGTGGAGGAAACCTGTGGCCACCACTTAGGCAATCTTTCCGATAAGCAGCAAGGCATCTTTTATATGCACTGTCTCACAGACAGGACAGCACAGACCACAGCCTGCTGTAAGGCTCCAGTCCCTGCCCCCAAAGTCCAGCCTTCTACCTTATCTCCATTTAAACATCATCACATTCTTCGGGTAAAATAAAAATAAAATTGTAATTCTGAGCAAAATCCGAAGGACATGGGTGTGGGTTAATGGCATCCTGCTCACGTGATCACACCGCATGACATGCAGACGCAGGGGAGGAGTGTGGGCTCTGTGGGGTTCACACAATGTGAAAGCAGGGATTCCAGCAGGCTGCAGGACCCACTCCTCGCCGTGGCATAACATGCCAGGCTTTTCCTGGATTTCTATCAGTAGGGAAAAGAAAATGACGCATTAAAAGGAAAATTGGATGTACGAATGGGGCGTGGTAAAAAACCACATGCTTTGTGGCTTGCCTGGCTTAACAATGGGCAACACCTGCTCTCAGGGGCGTCGGACCTGATACTGCCGGGTCTGTCTGTGAACCTCCCTTTTTTGTTGTCTTTTTTTTTTTGGTGACAAGTTTTTTTATTCTGGCCATAGCATATAAGCTCCAATGAGCGTGCTTGTTTTCAACGCTGGTCAGCTGTGATACTGGATTGGTCTGGTCACACACTCAGGAGTGTTTACCTGATTTTTCTCGGGCCAAACTTTTGCAGTTTTGGGTGTTAGTAGTTTCTATATTCATTTTTTTTAAATTTTCAAAGTGTTTTCCTAACCTGTATATGATAACTTAACCTACTATGTACATCTACCCAGATGATATACAGGCCTGCGGGAGATGATCCTGTCCCATTGTGGTTTGTTACAGCATCCTTTCACCCACGCCCTGTCCTTACATAGTACACCAGTTGGCCAGAACACTCCTGGACCCTTCAGGACTGTGACTAGGTGGGATGGTTGCGTTGTATGGTTAGCCATTTTGTATTTCAAGGTGAATCGGATGCATGACCGTGGCCTACCTGGTTCTGCTTTACTTCTGAGAGCTCCAATCGACATATTATTTTGACAAATTGTTGTTGTATATTCGTTTTTAGGCATGACGCTTTACCCATTATTGTGTTCAATAATTACAAATTATGCTTAAAATATGCATATCTTCAAGGGGATAACATCCTTAGTGGATTGCATCTGCATAGCCCGATGAAAGTATGACACATTCAAAGCATACAGGATTTCCTTAGGCTATATCTGATGTATCTAAGTTAAATACTCCTGCACTACCTAAGTATTATTAGTTGTCATTCATGGAAGTGGATACTAAATACATTTAATTGAAAATGTTGCTGCTGAAACAAAATGATGGCCAATATTTCATTTTACATAAAATATCGGCAATGTTAACCATACATAATGTGTTGTATAATTAGTTATGTGAGTATTATTTTGGGATGAAATCAGGTATTATCTAAATCAGGATAATACCCAATATATATCTAAGAGCCACTGTTTGGGCTACCAACTTTAGGATTGCAAATGTGTCTAGTTGTCAGCAACTGTTCATAATCTGTGTAGGTCAAACAACTGACTGGGGCAGCGCTCAATGTACTCCCTTCACATCTAATTATTCTGCCGGCTTGTTTTGCTCCCTACCACCCTGTCTGGTGGAGTAGTGCGTTAAATAACACCACCCGGCCCACCGCTTGGCTGCATATATTCACCCCTGGGGAGCACTACAGCAGGCACACACCAGTTTTGCGCTGCTGCTCACTGCTTGTCTTCAAAATTTGACTTCATAATAAACGGGTAATGGCCTTTTCGTAGATGCCAGCCAGAGAACTTCTCATCCAAACCGTGACTTGTCTTGTTTATGTAAACGTAGGAGTTAAATAAGATGGTAGATTACAATTTCAACTGACAGTTTCATTTATGTACCAATACATTCTACTGAATGGTCGGAAGACCAGTGCTCTGGCGGTGACAACATGCATTATTCACTGAATAAACTAGATTTTAACAACAACAACAAAAGAAATCTAGTTTGTTGATTTCTGGAAAGGAATACTAAGGGGTGATGCAAAGTTTGTAACATTCCCACCATCATTCAAAGCATTTGATGGGGGGGGGTGAGAGTATCAATCAAGTACCACTTTTATTTTGTTTAATGTTGATATTGTAGTAGTCTGTACATGAGCCCCACTACCATGCGGTGGCGGCAGACACTACGCCGCACACCTACACAGTTACACTGAACGGTGCTAGGTGACGGCAGGCTAGCCATTGGGCAGACCCGACTGGGCTGCCCTCTACTGTATGTGGCTAGCTCACCCCCCACCCACCTATTGAGGCATCGAGGGACCTGGCAAGTTAGGGGGCGAGGCAGTGGACAGTTGACGTCAAGGAGAGCAGAGAGTTTTTGTAATAAACCAGGTTGAAGTGTACTGAAACTAAATCTTGGCATTCTTCCATGAGTGCGTGACAGTGTGGAAATGTTGAAAACACTGGATAGCCCCTGAGTAAACGTAATTTGTGCATGTTATTCGTAACATGTTTAATTTACCGGGTGGAGAACCATATAGCAATGCAACACAGGTGGCGCCACCTAGTGTAACAACCACAGAACTGGCGGCCGCTGCTCATACCATCTAGCGGATCCCCTCGAGTAACTCCACCACCGCCTCCAGGGCCGCCCGACCTGACCCGACCCACCATGGAAACCCCGCCCACGCCAACGTCACATGATCACCCTCCTCCCAGTTCAAACCATCACAACCCTTCCTTCAGCAGTCAACGGAACACTGATCCAATTTTCCCCCACCCACCCACACCTCTGAAAAAAACTAGACACCTCATAGGGTTGACGGTTCGGGTCCCACCCGCCAGTTGACCTCTGAATGAGGACAATAACACACAAACTCATGACATCTAGATTTGACCTAACGACAAGTTGGTAACCTCTCTGAAATCAGCATCTAGATGCATGTACTGACCCCTCCGTGTACTGATTAAAGATTACCCACTATCACATCATGACTCCGCCATCATAAATTAAACCCGCTACTGATGATGTCTATGGGGTTGTGTCCAATACATTCACTTACCTAACCAAAGCTCCTCCAGTCTCTGGCCTCCATAGCAAAGTCACTCAGCTTGCGTCTACCCATAATTTGCCTTTAAGTAAATTGTGTGGAGCGGGACGTAGCTCAGGTGGTAGAGTGTCCACCTGTGAAGGGGTAACTCATCCTAGCAATCCTGCTCAGTGGATCCATTTGCAGTTTAGGTTGTTTTCCATTCCAACCAGTGGTCTACAACTGGTTGATCGAAGGTTGTGGTATGTCCGATCCTGTCTGTGGGAAAGTGCATGTAAAACACCTCTTGGTGCTTTTCGGAAAGATTGCGTATGTGATGGCAGCAGGTTTCATCCAAAGAAATATATCAAAATGAATGACCATATGTTTGACGTCCAATAGCCGATGATAAAAATCGATGTGCTCTGGAGACATTGTTAAATAAAACAAACTTTCCTTTTTAAGTAAATTGTTGGGAGGTCGTTAGTGATCAGCCAGAATGTTAGGACTCTCTCTGGAAACGTAGCTAACTATTTCCATAATTTTACGCCAAATCCTATCACAGGATAAAATGTCCTTGTTTTGGTATCCTATGTAGTTAAATTTAATCAGTTTTTTAATCTGTGCAGTTACCCCAACTCTACTTCCAATGTATATCCATTATATATATAATAATAAATATGTTGATTTACCACAGATGTTTGCTCTTTTAGCAGACATTTCTGTGCTCTATTTTACCTGTTTGAAATGTGATATTTTAGTCAGTTGTGTTTAACGACTGCATGACCCCCTAATATCAATGTCCCGACCCTTGGATGACGCGCTTCTAAGTCAAACAAATTGTGCCAATCCAGCTAATGTGCATTTGCTTTTATATTAATTTGCAAACATTTAAGTAGTGGACTGTATTTATTCCAGAAAATGATATGTGGGTATAGTGCAAATATATCCAGCCGACCTAAAGTTGCATTCATCATCGACAAAGACTGCTTTCATTACTTGACTGCCGCTCTCCATTTAGCTCTCTGCTGTGAGAGTGACATCCATGAGTCGGTCTTAATGTCTCTCAGCTTCAGGTATCTCTTGATGGTATCCTTGAACCGGAGACGAGGGTGCCCTCTCTTTCTGTAACCAGAAGACAGTTGAGAATAGAGGATCTGCTTTGGTAGCCTGTCTGATGACACCCTCATGAGGTGTCCAGTCCACCAGAGATTCTTTTTGATCAGAAGATCTTCCATAGAGGGCAGCCCCATCTGTTCGAGTATTTCCTTATTTGTCACTTTGTCCTTCCAGGTTAGCCTCATGATTGAATGCATCATGAAGGCATGCAGCTTTTTCACCTGTCTTCTGTACACTGTCCAGGCCTCGGATCTGTATAGTAGGGTGGATAGCACGATTGCACGGTAGATCTTGCCTTTGACCCGCATGGACACATGGTGGTTGTTCCAGAGTCTCTGGCGTAGTCGGCCGAAAGATGCGCTAGCCTTGGCCATCCTCCTCTGTATTTCAGCATCAATGCATCCATCACTTGATATAGTGCTTCCGAGGTAGGTGAAATCTGGAACAGAGTTATTTGCATTAATTAATGATTAAGCGATGTTAATTAATGACCCTGTCAACAATTACTTCAAAGTAAAGTAAAATTGATATTATAATGATGAACTTACTATTTTTGTGTATCTTAACAATACAGAAACTTAAAACCATCGGACTATGTACCTCTAATCATGTGTAAGCTTCCCTATAACCAGTTCCAGGTAGAGCGAGTGGTACCTGTCAAATAGGTGCAATGAAAACACACCACCTGTGTAATAATGACATGCGGATCAATTACACTACGCTTTTATCAATAACAATAACCACCTTCCAGCTGACATCCTTCATCAGTCCTCCTTCATCATCGGTCCGCCCATTAAGAGGGATTTGGACACACCTGAGCTAATCGACAGGAAACAATGGCCGGTCGTACCATATTCAGAAATTGTGATCATCCTTCCGACTGATTAAGTGCCGGTGTAACTATGGGCATGCCGGTAAATCGCTAAGCGATGGAGATGGATTTGCCCAATTGCGACTGCTGAACAAAGGAGAACAACCACCGGCATTTTCAATCACTGCTAGACAGAGGGCCTCATTGTAGGCCGCCAAGTTAAGCATGGTCATAATCTGAGCTAATGAGTAGTTCATTTAGCGAAGGAAAAGAACAGCTACTTCGAAGCAGGCTATGTAGGCCTATGCATACATGATTTTATTTCACATGGTATCCTAATGCAGCATCTGGTTCCCTTGAAGTAAAGTAGAATATTTGTTATCGGAATTGTGTATCTATTTGATTAGAGGTGGAGTTGGTAGCACCCCCCCCCGGCTCCCCCGCCCCCTCCCCCCTCCCCACACTCACACACACTCTCCGTATTGAATAAGCATACATAGATTTAAATCAACCCGAATTAGGAGTCGTGGTTAAGAGAGCAGTGACACAAAGAGAAGGAGGGTCCATGATATTTCTTGGGCGGGATGTTCATACTTATTGTAGGAATTGTGCAGATTTATATTTGAAGGCGCTAGTCAACTTCTGCCACCAACATGTCCTCTGACCTCAGTAGACGGGATGGCCAAATGAGTTGAGCGTCCATCTCCTGCTTTAGGAGATCAGGAGATCCAAACCCCCGGGTTCATTTCTTAGAACTCTGGTCATGTCAAACCAATGACTTTTAAAAATTGATACTTGTTGCTTTTTAGCCAGGTGCTCGCATTACTAGGATAGGGCAAGGACTTGTTGACTCCGTTATCAGCTGGTACCTGTGGATATGGAGACCGGATGATATGGGCTAATCGTTAGACCCTGGGCCTCGTGTGTGGAAGGTCGCGAGTTTGGTTCCCGTCATGTCAAACCAATAACTTTAAAATTGATACTTGTCACTTTCCTAGCCAGGCGCTTTGCATTAATAGGATAGGGCAAAGGATTGGTTAGCTCAGTGTCAGGATAAGTTGTCTGAGTGGGATATCGGGTCATGGTATTGGCTGCCTGATTTCCCAGTGGGGCAGCACTATAAAGTCACCATGAGGGGTACCGAGTACATGAAGGCAAGGGATATGGAGTGTAGAAGAAAGAAGTACAGGGACAATAGAAACATATAATACCTGAATCACTCACCATGAGTGTGCACTGTCGCAAATCGGGACCCATTTTGATATGACCTTAGATGTTGCCAGGATGTAAAACTCCAATAACCAACCAACCATGGATATGGGTAAAACTGACTGTGAAGGTGGGGGCGGGGGTTTGGAAGAGCTGGTAGGGTAGTTTCATGGAGGCGGTTGCGTGTAAGCAGCACTGACTGGGAACATGAGTAGTGGTTGTCGCTGTGATGAATACATCACTCCAGTGGGTCCCACCAGGGGGAAGCACTAGCAGCGAGATGCTAGCCACGGGATGTGGCCAATGGATCCAGTGTCCATGCCATGTGCCCATTCACCTCTGCCTGCTCACAAGTGTATGGCCGCCAGATAGACCTGTCATTCATCTCTTTAATGTGGTTCTAAAACATGATCTTTGCAAACATTTTTGTTGTTGTTGTTGGTGACGTGTGTATTTATGCTGCCCATAATGATTAAGTCTAATCACTTGTTTTCACCGCTAGACAGTAATAGTCTTGTGACTCCCCTTCTTTTTTATAACTTTCAGTTATTGTGTAGCTAACTACTGCATACAATTGGATAATTGTTTGGTTACCAATAGTTAATTTCTCTGAATGTATTCACTTTGCTGTGTTAGTGGTCATTAGGTGTTGATTTTAAGTTTAAAGTTTACCTGTTGTATGAATCATACCTAGCATCTACAACTTTGCTTGAATTATCAGCGTATTTTTTATTTATTTATTTATCTATCTTTCTTTTTCTTGTTTAATTCATTTTATTTGTTGTTGTCATTAGTCTAGCAGTGCATTTAGCTCTCTTTTGATTCAGGTATTATATATTTCTATTGTCCCTGTACTTCTTTCTTCTACACTCCATATCCCTTGCCTTCATGTACGTGGTACCCCTCTCATATGATCTGTTTTTGGCTATGTTTATTATAAGTCTGGGGCCATCACTACCTCTTGTTGGCTTTGTTGTTACCTACACCCTCCCATTTTGTCCTGTCATTTAGTGTGTTGACTCTTGTTTTCCTATGGAGATCATCAGTTGGGTGCCTATGTTCCACCTTCAGACATATCCTAAGTGCTCTTTGTTGTGGTTTATCCAACATATTGTGGTTACCCCCCAATATATATTACATCACCATAGTCGAAGTATGGTAGTATCATACCTTTATAGATGTTAATAGCCTTATTTGTAGTTAGGTATTTTCTGGTATTCGCTAATATCCAGATGTAGTGGTTGGCCTTCTTGATAACTTCTTTCATGTTTTCATTGCAGTTTATTTTCCTATCAAGATCACCCAGTGTAAATACATTTCGCCAAGAACAATGAAACACAGGAAAGAGTTTGTGACCTGGTATATTAAATATGACCGAATGCGGTGGCCCAATCGATAGAGTGCTGAAGGTCCAGGAGCTTGAATCCTGGTTGAGTCAAACCAGTGATTTTCTAAATTGATACTTTATGAAATCCCGTGTTTGCGGGTCCCCGCATGTCATAAATGCGGGCGTTAGAATGCTATTGATGGCCGATCCCGTTAGGTGGTACGCGGAGGTTATGGTTACTGTCATTATGTTCTCTCATGTTATTAGCTGTACTGCTCAACAAGGCTATACTGCCCTGATATCCTGTGTAATGCGTATGGTTCATAGCTCCCCTTTCGCCCTCTATATTATAGGAATTATATATTAGAGCTTACCCCATAGTAGATACAACACACGACACAACACGCAATCCGAGTTCAGCACCAGCAGAAGAGTAGTTAATAGGTAGATAGCAGGCTTAATGCTTAGTTTTATTCACTTTTATAAGGTTTTCAGATACATACAAGATTGGATGTTATAGACCTCCTTATTGGCTATTACACTCAGGCACACCAGTCATTCCTCTCCCGCATGATCTCTCCCTAACATAGTTCACCATTGGCTGCTTTAAGGACTCACCCCTCTCCCACCCAGCCCTGGCCACCACCTAGCCAACATGCCGGTGACCATGTGGCTGGGCGAGATAAGGGCTGGATGAGATAAGGGGGATGGATTCTGCTTAAAGGGGCACTTCTTCCCTCCCCTGGTGTGAACATTATAAAGGAAGTACTGTTTCCCATTTAACTATCTCGAAACTCAATACATACTTAATCGGAGAATTTTACAACTTGCCAGGTGCTCAGTATTAACAGGATAGGGCAAGGACTAGTTCGTTCAATATCAGGATAATGTGGCTGTGTCAGATTTCACGTCATGGTGTCAGTGGCCTGATTTTCCAATGGGGCAGCACTATAAAGTTACAATAAGTGCACACTGTCACAAGTCTGTACCCATCCTAATATTACCAGAGATGTTGCTAGGACGCAAAACCTCAACCGACAGGCAAATTAAAAAATGGAAGTAGTATAGAACAAAGATCGTTAACATCAGGCAGTAGGAGTGTAAGTAGTGGTGGATCTCGAGTTGGGGTTTTTACTCGAGTGAGGACGGGGTGGAGGGGGTAGGGGGTGGAGGGACGTTGTCAGCGGTGGGAGCTGGGGAGGTGGGATCGGTGGGAGCTGGGGAGGTGGGATAGGGAGAGTCTAGGACATGGGGAAGCCGAGAGTGGATGGAAGCACCTGCCTCAGGGCGCAGATGCCTGCCTCGACTGGAGAGAGAGGGTGGGAGGGTGGGCAAATGTTGTTAAAGCGTTATCTCGGTGAGGATGGGTTGTCAGGTCCTCAACTGCGCCCTGCCTGAATCTTTGATATTCAAATGCAGTTGGCATACTATGAGGCAGAGAACACCCCATAGCCCAGGTATGTCACCCACCTTAGCTTCATATTCTCCATATATATTAGTACAAAGTTACCCTATTCATGACACTGACAACATATCATTTACACCCTGTTATCTCTCAAGTATGTTGGGTAACTGCACTATTCTCCTTTTTATATTTGTATCAAACATTATTGTGGATTTTAGACTATTATATATGCGAATGAATCTATCATGAAATGGCCAGAATACCAGTGCCTCGGCACTGAATAAAATACCTTTATTCGCTGAACCGAAGGCTAAGGGAGCAAACCCTGAACAGAAATCCATGTCACGGTGGCAGCATTAAGGGCGGTTGATGTATGGAACTCCCAACATCTCCTGACCAGCCATTCAGGGACAAATAGTTTTGCACCTGTCTTGACATGTTCTTGCCAGTGTGAAACCTATATTTGCTCCCTGAGAGAGTGCCGCTAGTAACTTGCAAAAGCCAGCAGCACTTCAACACTTTTGCAGGCAGCTTTCATGAAATGTGGAGAGCTAAGTGGAGAGCGGCAGTCAAGTAATGAAAGCAGTCTTTGTTGGATCACGACTGACAGCATGATGATGATGATGATACCAAAAATACCACACAAATACTTTTAAAATATCCACAATATTAACTAATATTAACAATGTTTTAAGATCATCAAACTATGGTGACTTTTTGATTAGGAATATAAACACAGGTATTTATTACTGTATGAACTCCTCTGCTTGGTTGACAAACTTGCCTAGCTTACAGTACTGGCATACGCTGATCAATCTGCAGCTATGTTTGTCGTGAACCAATACACTTGTGCCCCAGTTTTAAAGTGTAATCAAAGCACCAAAAATAGGGATCTATCCTAACAAGTAAACTGAACTTATCATGGGAATTCATTTGACCCCGAATTGGCCATACATTCCTGACACATAGATTTATTTTTTCTTTGAACAGTGTGAGCACTGCTGGTGCATAGGCCGACTATCATTGCATCACTCAATGTGCTCAATGTCAGGATAATGTGACTTAGTGGGATATTTGGTCATGGTGCAGGAGTTCTAACCCTGGCCGAGTTAAACTGATCACTTACCAAATTGATGCTTATCATTGCCTAGATTGACACCCGGGATTAACAAGATAGGGCAAGGACAGGTTTGCTCAGTACCAGGATAATGTGGCTGTGTGGGATCATACATGATATCACAGGGTATACCTGATTGATATGCTCCAAAGACCCTATAATACTAAGATGGCTCACTCCCTATCTCTCCCATGGTAATGTACATTTTGCAGTGCCACCTTGTGGTTGGTTTGATCAGCCCGGCTGCTGGTTGGTGTTTCACATGTAAACACATCAATTATATTATACATGAGATAGGTAAGTATAAATACACATCAATATGAAATTGCTATGAACAAATACACATCATCATCAGCATCATCATCAGCATCACCATCATCACACATCTTTCACATTCATATATACAGTTATACATATAATATAGCAACTGTTTAACCAAGATAACAGCCAGGGCACCAAGTGGTGGGTTTGATCATTTTGATTACACAGTACAGGCTGAGTGAGCCGTCTTAGTATTATAGGGTCTTTGTACGCTCTTAGCTCTAGTCCAATATCAGTGGTATACATAATTACAACAAGTTGATGCTTATCAATATCACCCCCAACAAATAAATATGTAGGACTGGCTAATGCTAACCTAATAGGTATCTGACTCTCTTTAGCAGTCCTGTGATGAGCTAATACTCGAATGGACGGGGCTGCCCTCTATGGAAGATCTTCTGATCAAAAAGAATCTCCGGTGGACTGGTCACCTCATGAGGATGTCATCAGACAGGCTACCAAAGCAGATCCTCTATTCTCAACTGTCTTCTGGTTACAGAAAGAGAGGGCGCCGTCGTCTACGGTTCAAGGATACCATCAGGAGAAACCTGAAGCTGAGAGCCATTAAGACCGACTCATGGACGCAACGCCCTCAGCAGAGAGCTAAATGGAGAGCGGCAGTCAAGTAATGAAAGCAGTCTTTGTCGCATCGCAACCAACAGCATGATGATGATGATGATCAATGAGCTACAGTTTTACATTAATATAATTATGACTTACTCACTAAATCTGATTTTACTCTCCAATGCTTTACTGAATGACTGTTCAAATATCGTTATAATACACGTAAATAATATGACATCATCTAGCGATACACGATATGTAGGAGAACGAACCCATAGAAGGCACTGTCTGCATTATCTAGCCCCTGTCTGGAAGTGTTAATGGTCACCCTGGGCATTCCCTCCGGTGAGTGGATAAACGCCAGTTCTACAGGGCTAGCATGACACCGACTCGCTGCCAACAGTACAAGCCACCCTACAAATAACCCCATCATCACGGGCATCTTGCAACTTCTACTTGACGGCACGACCAGACATGATGGCCGAATGTGTTAGAGCATCCGTCTCCTGTGTTGGTAGATCGTTGGTTCGAACCCTGGTCGAGTCAAACCAATGACTTAAAAATTGATACTTGTCACTTCCTAGCCTGGCGCTCAGCATTATTAGGATAGGGCAAGGATTGGTTGGGTCAGTGTCAGGATAATGTGACTGAGTGGGATGTCAGGTCATGGTGCTGGCGGCCTGGTCTTCCAGTGTGGCAGCACTATAAAGTTCCCATGAGTGCGCACTGTCATAAGTCGGGACCCATCCTGATATGACCTTAGATGTTGCTAGGATGTAAAACAACAACAAGCAAACAAACAAAACTTCAAGGCAAAATTATACACTATGCTACCGTCATATGTCCCACCCAAACACGATATCAAGCAGGTTTCCGCCATTACCAGAACACTGCAACCTCCGCATCACGACATCATCACAGAGTCTGTAGCCATGGTGACCGAAGGCGTGACGTCATGACCACAGATCTGCCAGTGTCTATAAAGTGAGGTTTTTTTCCCGGACAGAAACGCTGTGATTGTTTATATGCATGCATGGCATGAGGTTGGTTGTTGGAGTTTTACATCCTGGCAACATCTAGGGTTGTAGTAAGGCCCTGTCACACCTCACCAGAATGGGGGAAACTGACAGAAACTGAACAAAGTCTGTTGTGTGTCCGTACAAGTTTTGAACATGCACAAAACTAGGAACGGATGCTGCCGGACTGATGTCGCTGTTGGGTTCTTGCCCGGTTTGAGTTTGTTTTGTCCGTTGGCTATCCATTCATGTCCGTTTCATGTCCGTTTCATATCCGTTTCATGTCCGTTTCATCTCTGTTTCATGTCCCTTTCATGTCCATTTTTCCAGCGGCCATTGACTCGATAGCGCAACATTTTGACACATTTTGATACATTTTGATTCTTATCACCACCAGATTAGACAATTCTGTCCGTTGCTCAATCCGGCGAGGTGTGGCAGCCACCTTAGGGCGGGTACTGACTTGTCACTGCACTCTCATGGTGACTTTATAGTGCTCCCCCCACTGATGAATCAGGCCACCAGCACCATGACCCGATATCGCAGCCAGTCATATGGCAGCCAGTCACATTATCCTGACAGTCCTTCCCCTATCCTATCAATGTCGAACACCGGGCTAGTAACTGACAAGTGTCAATTGCTTAAGTCATTGGTTTAACTCGACCGGGAAATGAACTCCCAGTCTCCCGCACGGTAGGCCTGCGCTCGACCTATTCAGCCACAGCGCCCTTGGCCTAAATGGCCTGTAAGTTCCATTGGCTTAAATAGATTGTAGCTGAGTCAAACCAGTGGCTTAAAAATCTAGAGTCGTCATAACAAAACTATCCTGGCGCTCTGTATTTTATGAGGATAGGGCGAGGAGCAATGGAAATAGATTGACCAATTGTTGTTGATTGAGGTTTCCACTGTTTAATCGATACATTTAATACCACCACGTTTGCAAAAGTTCTGACCTTGAATGTGAACTGTCTATATGTAGGATAGAGGGGCGTAGCTAGGTGTATGCGCATACAGGCCCTGTCACATTACGGCGTATGGCGGGAGCGTATTGAAAACCTACATAGGTCCTGCGCGTGCCCACCTATGATGACAGTTGGTGACCTTTCGGGTGGTTTTGAGCGTATGTGGAACCTACGAGGAGCATACAAGGAGCGTATGAGAAGCGTATGGGACCGTGCTGTGACATTTTTTGACGGTATGGGCCATATGCCCTCATAGGTCGAGATTTTTTTAGCATGCACAACAAAATTTGGACGGACGGATTTATGAAAGCGTATGGCGGCGTATGCCTCATACGCTTCACATAAGCCATCACCTGGCGGCGTATGAGTAGCGTATGAGTAGCGTATGCATAGCGTATGAGTAGCGTATACGGCGTATGCCAACGTATATGACGTAACGCGCCTACGCCGCCATACGCTCCCGCAAAAAACCCTAATGTGACAGCCCCTTACGCCAAAACGTCCACATCGTTTTGTCAACAACAACAACAACAAAAATAATAAAGAGAGAGAGAGAGAGAAGGGCGGTTGCTTAGATATGATTTCATATTCGGAAGGGTGTGATGCAGTAAGCGACCCCCTAAACCCCCTGCCGAAATTAGGAGCACACATCATTAAAGGTCTAGCTAAGCCCCTGGGATATATATGCCAAAGTAGGCCTACCTGATCCAACCAACGATTATATTATAATGAATTAACTTCTTGCTTCGCCAATATATTCAACAGTTATCATCGATTTAGCGAGATATTATTTGAAGACAGCAGGCAAAGGTTTTGGACAACGTTGCATCAAATTTTGCATCTTTGTTTACAGCTTCCAAGAAACGAATACAAATCATTTGCATACAGCAATCACTAGATTTCACATGGATTGCATGATAATGTGGCTTTAAAACCATATTATAATTAAATCAGAAAAATTGACCAACTTTGCATAAAAATGTAGCACGCAGTAATAATTGCACAGAGATTAAAGCCCCGTTCACACAGCACAACTTTAGGCCGAACTAGATAAGGCAAACTAGAGGAGGCAAACTAGGCGTCCTGTCCACACAAGCAGTACTTGGGGCAGTTTAAGGTGGAAATCGATCTCTGCGCATGAGCAAGTCCATACTAACCAGCATCAGTTTTGGTTTGTCGAAGTCACCACAAGAGACTGTGGGTTCGACCTAGATATATATAGACTGAGTCGTATTGTTTTGGAATGGTCAAAACTTCGGCTGGGCAGCGAAACCCTAAAAATAAATGATGAAAGAAATATCTGTGCACCTCTAGCCGGTTCATAGACCAAATTATATTATATAGTGTGACGTGCTTAATCCACCTCAAGTAAACCGCTACTGTCCACACAGGCAAGGTGGGCCGACTTAAGCTACTTCGCTTCATCTATACTACCTCGAGAGGTGGTTTACTTGAAGCAAACTTGGTGAGTCAGCTTATGCCTAAGTCGCCCCAACATCATGTCCACACGACCAATTTGAGTCAAACTAAAGGAGGCGAATTAGTTAAGCCGACTTAACTCGCCAGTGTGAACAGGGCTATAGAAGACCAGAACTTACTACAGTTACATAGAATGCCAGGGGGTGACCTCCTAGGAATGAATACAAGGCAACATCAGATAGGATTATAGCCACGGGAGGACAATGTGGGTCCTATCAAACCCATTTTGAGGTTCATCACATGCATCACAACAACAGCGATGTATAGTATAGTTATACGAATCTTACCTGGGTACAGATGATGGATAACTCTTGTTTTCCCGAGGTACAAGCCTCGGGTAATCGTGGACTAGGGAGAAGGAAGCAACATCCGGGTTCAGCAATCTTCACCTAATTATTCAGGATAAAAATGAGCTTAAAATGATGGAAATCTGATGTTTTCGTTTTGGCACAAGCGAACGTGATAATCGTGGCAGGGTGTGGCGGGTGGGCCCTAGTCCATGATTACCCGAGGCTTGTACCTCGGGAAAACAAGAGTTATCCATCATCTGTACCCAGGTAAGATTCGTATAACTATACTATTTTACCTCGGTACAACGCCTCGGCTACTCGAGGCCGAGGGAGACCTTCACGTAGCCTCATTTTTATCCCCAATTATCTGATGAACATGTATTTGTATCAGTAGTAAAACAAAAGTTTGTACATCTCACCGGTTCTTGTTAGTTGGTGAGTAGGCGGGTTGCCACCCCGCTTGGTTTCTCTAGTCGTTTGTTGTAATGTTTAGCAAACGACTTGGCTTTCTTCGAGCCGGCGTGTGTTAGGATTCTTCGAACCGAGATTCCTAATTTTCTCGCTTTGGACACCATAGCACCCCTTGTGGAATGCGAAGCATAACGTTCCGTGTCAATGCCAGCCAACTTGAGTATAATAATAGTCCATCTGGCTAGTGTGTCACGTGAGATGGCTTTATGTGGCTTGATAAAGCTCACTAAGAGTTGTTTGGAATTCCGTATTCCCTTTGTCTTGGATATGTATGTTCTAATGGCTGAAACTACACAAAGTTTCTTATCCTGTGGAAAGCTATCTAAATGAATAGAGGAGAGTGGATCTCCTGTCCTGTTAGACTTTAACAGAACGTTTAAGTCAAACGTGGCCTCTTTTTTGTCAATGTCGAGGCCTTGCAAAGAGAGGGCTACAATTGTTTGTCCTCTATGTCCTGTAACTAGTAATAATAGTACTGCTAATTTATAGCCTAACCATTGGACCGTGAGCAATTTATTCTCCGGCCAGGATTGGAAAAGTTTAAACACCGTAGAAACATCCCAAAACCGACTATATTTCGGCTTTGGGGGGTTTCTTTCATAGATTCCTCTCATGATCCAATGAATTACTTCATGTTTGCCAATGGTTTGTCCTTCGATTCTTGGCACAATTATGGAGAGTGCGCAGCGCGCCGCATTTATAGCCCCATAACCAAGTCCATCATCTTCCAACATGCGGAGGAAGCGGCCTACTTGAGCGATCGTGGGGGCCATCGGTTTAACTTTATGTATTAAACAATGTACTCCCCATTTCCTAAGGTAAGTAGTATACATTTTTACAGTTCCTGGTCTCCAGGCATCCGAAATTAACCTTTCTTGGGTGATTTTATCTAGTCCGTATTTTTGTAAATACGCCCTTAGAAAAGGAATGCCAGTAGGGGGGTTGTTGACACGTCCCCTTGTGTCGTCACTTTTCCTTGATGTTGTAGGTTTACCTGCCCTCTTGGGAATTTTAAAACCTTCTTGGCTTCCCATTCGACTATGGCTCGCCACGGCTGAGTGTTCCAGTCTGGTACTATCAATACCGCATGGGTTTTGTCTAGCCTGATCTTTCTGGCTACTCTGCTGACCAAGCTGAATGGGGGAAAAATATAATAAAATGCGTTATTCCAAGTGAGGGAAAAAGCATCCACTCGCCAAGCATGTGGTTCTGGGTGCCAGGATACATATTTATCAAGTTTTTTGTTTTTACGTGAGGCAAAAAGGTCTATGTCTGGCAAGCCCCATTCCTGACAAATGGCTAGAAATATGTCGGGGCTGAGAGACCATTCTAAATGGTCATGGAAATGGCGGCTTTTATTGTCGGCCAGTGTATTTAGTTTACCTGGGATGTGAGCTACTGTAATCCAAACATGTTGTTTTTCTGCCCAATCCCAAATGAGTTTTGCTATATCGTTGCAAGCTGAGGACTTTGTCCCACCCATATTACGGATGTAGGCCATTGCGGTAGTATTATCAGTTAAAACTTGGATGGTAAGTTTATCTATTTTTACTAAGCTCGTAAGTCCTAGATAGATGGCTCTCAATTCTAGGACGTTTATGTGGTCATCTATTTCATTATCTAACCAGCGGCCCCCAGTAGCTTCATTTCCTCTGTGGGCACCCCACCCTTCTAGTGACGCATCAGTTGTAACTGTTGTGTTGGGCTCATCCATGCGGATGGGATTATGGGAATTAATTAAATGTTTCATCCACCATTGGATGTTATCATGTCCTGCTTTGGAAATGGTCATTTGGCATTCGAAATTTCCCTTAGCTTTGGTTAGGGCGATATTTTGATCTATTTCGAGGGATTTAATATGTGCTTTCCCGTATAATACGGCTGGTGCATAAGCCACCATTAGACCAATGAGCACAGCCACTTGCCTTATTTTTGGTCGTTTTATGTTTAAAAGGTCTGAGGCTGTAGCACTAAATTTTTCAATTTTGTCTGATGTTAGGGAGATTGTCATTTCTCTTGTATTAATAAAGAAACCTAAGAATTTTAATAGGAATGTTGGTTGTAGAACCGATTTGGTGTCGTGAATGAAAAACCCTAAGTGGGTTAAGGTATCACATAAGTCCTTTATGGCTAAAAGGCAATCTTCCCTTGTGCGTGCTACAATAAATGAGTCATCAATATATGGAAACATGACATGGCCTTTCTTGGCCATTTCAGCAAATACGGGTTTAAGTAACTTTGTAAATAAACGTGGAGCACAGGCTAGGCCATTTGGCAAGCATGTAAATTGGTACAATTGGCCTTGCCACATAAATCTAAGAAATTGTCTATGCGACTCATAGATCGGTATAGTATAGTAAGCGTCTTTGAGGTCTACGCTTGCGAGCCACGAGCCCTGCATTACTAGGTCACGGGCTGTTTCTAACGAAAACATTTTGAAGTGCTTATATTCGACTAATTTATTTAGAATAGTTAAGTCAAGGATCATTCTAATGTCGCCAGTAGGTTTGGGCCGTGAGAAGATATTTGAGATATATTCTCCTTCTGTATGTTGAACGGTAGTAATGATACCTTTGGATTGAAATTTGTTTACTTCTATGTCTAACGCCAATTCCTCATGTTGAGTTAAGCGGTAGGGGAAAGGGACTTTATGTTGTAAAGGGGTTTCTATGAAAGGAATGAAAACCCCTCTAACAATATCGAGAACTGACTGATCATGAGTCAGTTGTTCCCAGTCCATAATGTGATTAGATACATTGCCTGCACAAAAGGGGCTTACACTGGGTTGCTTTTGAGGCTCTATTTGTTGCCCGGTTTGGGGAACTGCTTCTGGGGAGGATTGTCTCTCCTGAAGGGGCGGTTGCCGTCGTTCCAGCCGTACTGGTTCCTCTGGCCGCGTCCCCTCGATTGGTAGCCGTAGTTCCGGCTGCCGAAGCGGTTGGTCGATTGGCCGGTCCGCCGCCCTCGAAAATCCGATCTGGATTTCTTGAACTTAGCCACATTGGAATCCTTCTTGCCGTCTAGGTGTTTGGATTGTTTCGCCTGTGTTTCTACCTGTTTGAACAGGTACTGTAGCTGTCCTCCAAACATTTTGGTATGGTCCAGCGGTTTGCCTTTGATGGGTTTAGGTGCCAGGAAAAGAGTGTATTCTTTTCCGTCGTTGTCGACGACCTTCTTGGAGCGGGCAACCTGCTTGCCAGCATCGGTAGTAACCGACTTGAAGACATTTTCGAAACGCCTGTACGACAAGAAGTTACTCGTGGCTGTTAACGACGCGATCGCCGCGTTCATGTCTTTAGTGACCGTAGTGAACTTGTTTCCGGTCATCATCCTGTTGGCTACCGGCATGATTGCCGCGAGTGCCACCAGTACACCTTTGTGGACGGTATGGAGACAGGTTTCAAACTTTTTCCTGTCTTCGCTCATGGTCACGTCATCGTCCATCTCTTTGATGGTTGCCTCGGGAATCCCTTTGATGCCCGTGTATTCTTCCGCGAGCTTTGTTAGAGTCTCCGTGGGCTTGAAGGTGTCAAAATGTCCTTTGACATTCTTCCGATTCGGACTGCGTGGTAGTCGAATGATCGGAGGAGTCAGAGGAAGAAGACTTTGACTTCTTCTTCTTTGATTTGGACTTTTTCTTTGTCCTTCTGACCTTCCGGACCTTGTTCCTGGCCTTATAGTACTCATCTCCGCCAGACGAGTACTTTTTGGGGTGTTTTCGTTTGCGCCCCAAGGCCACCTCCGAGTCGGTAGTTGGTTGGTCCGACAGATCCTCCCACTCCGATGGTTCTGATGGGGAGGCATCTGCCTTTGTTGACGTTTTGGGCGTAGGGAGCAGCTGTTGCAGTTGCTCCCGTATGAGCTTGACCATCTGCTCATTCGCCACCAGCTGCGAGGGTCCCGGTTCAGGGGAGCGATCACGTGACGCGGCGGACTGGCGTCCCGAGGCCGCGTCCCCTTCACTGAGGGTATGTGGTGCACCCTTGTCACCCCGCTTCGCGGCCATCCTGAGGGTTCTGAAAACAACCAAAAGGCGTTTTTTAAAACCACAACTCAAGGAAAACTGAACCAGTGGAACAGTGCTATGAGGCCGGAGGGTCATTCAGGGGTAATACAACTGTATTTACACCAGTTTTAACCCAGGCGTGTGTAAGCTAAAGTATCGGAGGTATGACGGTCGCAAGCGAGCCGAACCAACGCGGGGCGGGACCAGTGTAGATCCCGCCCACACTCTCTGTACCATAGACTTCTCCCACCTGTGGCTACGACGCCAACAAGTTGGAGAAAATATTATGATACTCGGAGGTACGCCTCAGAAAAAACTATCATAGCGACGAAATGGCTCCAGCCAACATGTCTCTCCGTTGGGCAACGGGCGGCAATTTCTACCTAAGCGACGAAATGACCCATGTCAACATGTCTCTCCGTTCGGCAACGGGCGGCAAAAAACAAAATGGATGCCTCAATCTACGGCACCGGCTAAACAACACGCTTGAGAATATTACTTATTATCAAATAAGATACAGACAACAAGTCTATAAGCGTGTGCTATGTGTATTCATAAACAATCTTGCCAGTTTATGTTCCGGTACTTACAGTAGAAAGAGTAGTAATCCGTGTGAAAAACTGCTGAGCTGCTCGTAACGTTCCTCTAGTTATGAGCGGAATATGCTAATTGCTGAACCCGGATGTTGCTTCCTTCTCCCTCGGCCTCGAGTAGCCGAGGCGTTGTACCGAGGTAAAATACAAATATAACCGATCTATCCCACGGCCAATATAGACCAGGACCGTCTGCGAGATGTCTCCGCAAGGCTTTTTGGCTTATTTCCGTTCAGGGTGCATCTTCGAGGCATCTCCGAGACGTCTCTCTATTCGAGAAGGGTCCACAGCGACGAAAGAAGCAAAAACGGCTGACCACTGGGTCATATAAAGCATACCCTTGCAGGATGAGTTTCGCATTCTGTAATTACTGATATTGTGTAATTTAAACAGAAATTGATGTAGATAAATTTCAAATATACTTAAAACTCTTTAATCCATTTATTTTCCCCCCGATATAACTACAGCAAAGTATTTTATGATTGCGCATGTATTTTTTTTTACTCCACTTGTGGTCTTCGATTTGAAATCCTAGCCACTGGGGTGATCCGAGTCACTATAATCGATCCCTCAGTTTCCAACCTGGTCCCCTAGCCTTTGTACCGGAAACAAGTCTAAACGGGCTGAAACGAGTTCAACCATGGCTGGTTGGGTCGCACCGTGGCTAGTTAGGTCGCTCCGTATAGCGCTGAATATGCTTATGCTCTATTCAGATAGGAGACAAAAAGCACCTTGAAAATGGGTGCCGTATGCAGTGGTTTCAGGCAATCAAAGTGCTTCTTTTTCATTGCCGTCCGCCGATGGGGGCGGCCATTTTAGAGGCGACCAACTGCTTTTGAGTGACGTCAGGGATTTGCCCGAGACGTCTCGGCGGTATACCCTGAACGCAGCCCAGATTTGTTTTTTTATATTCAACAACGCCTCGAGAGCCCATCGATTTTCATATCATTAGTAGAATAACATTATTCACTTAAATTAAATAAAAATGCAAGACAAGAAAAATGTATTAAAAAAAGCGTTATAATGAGACCACGACTGGTGTCAAACCGCCAGTAAGTAGGGCAACCTTCCCGGCGTGCCACGCGTGATTCATGACGTCATAACGGCGCGCCGATGATTGCCGGTTTGCCCGGTGTCGGACACAGGTCGGTGCCGGCGTGATTTAGCGTCAGGATTACTCGTGTCGGATCCATCGATACTTGAGACTGCCGGGTACAGCCATGTATCATAGTCACAAAGTGTACCCGGCCCGTCACTACTTGCCTCCACCACCGCCGCCACCGCCCGCCAAGCGCCGCCACCGCCGCCGTCGTCCCCCTAAAACGAAGGAGCCCCATCGCCCTGCACCCCCCCCCCCCCCCCCCCACACACACACACCCGGACGCAGTATCCGAATCAGTATAAGAGCGCTGGCTGTCTGACCTCCCCTCCCGTGTAGGAGATCAGATAGTTCAAATCTCAGCCGACTCATACCATGCAATGGCTTACAAAATTGATAGTTGTTGCTACTATGCTAGTGTGCTATTATGACCGCCACATTAGGTGGCAGTCATAATAGCACGCTAGCATAGTAGCAACAACCAACACCACCACATCAGCTACCATTATGGTCACCACCCACTGTCACCATTACCGACACCACCACATCCCTACCATTATGGCTGCCACCCACTGTTGCCACTACTGAGACCACCACATCCCCTACCATTAGGGCCACCATCCACTGTCGCCACTACTGACACCACCACATCCCCTACCATTATGGTCACCACCCACTGTTGCCACTACCGACACCACCACATCCCCTATCATTATGGTCACCACCCACTGTCGCCACTACTGACACTGGACACATCCCCTACCATTAGGACCACCATCCACTGTCGCCACTACTGACACCGCCACATCCCCTACCATTATGGTCACCACCCACTGTCGCCATTACCGACACCACCACATCCCTACCATTATGATTGACACCCACTGTCGCCACTACTGACACCACCACATCCCCTACCATTAGGGCCGCCATCAACTGTCGCCGCTACTGACACCACCACATCCCCTACTATTATGGTCACCACCCGGATGTTGCCACTACCGACACCACCACATCCCCTACAATTATGGTCGCCACCCACTGTGGCCACTACTGACCTTGGCACATCCCCTACCATTATGGTCACAACCCACTGTCACCATTACCAGCACCACCACATCCCCTACCATTATGGTCACCACCCACTGTTGCCATTACCGACACCACCACATCCCTACCATTATGGTCACCACCCACTGTCGCAATTACTGACACCACCACATCCCCTACCATTATGGTCACCACCCACTGTTGTCATTACCGACACCACCGCATCCCTACCATTATGGCTGACACCCACTGTCGCCACTACTGACACCACCACATCCACTACCATTATGGTCACCACCCACTGTCCCCATTACCGACCGCACCACATCCCCTACCATTAGGGCCGCCGCCCACTGTCGCCATTACTGACACCACCACATCCCCTACCATTATGGTCACCGCCCACTGTCACCACCACTGACACCAGCACATCCGCTACCATTATGGTCACCACCCACTGTCGCCACTACCGACACCACCACATCCCTCCCATTATGGCTGACACCCACTGGCGCCACTACTGACACCGCCACATCCCCTACCATTAGGGCCGCCACCCACGGGCGCCACTACCGACACCCCCACATCCCCTACCATTATGGTCACCACCCACTGTCCCCACTACCGACACCACCACACTCCTACCATTATGTGACCACGGCAGAACGGCCAAAGTTGTGTGCGGGTCAAAGTACGCTAGGGTACGCTAGAGTACGCTAGAGTACGCTAGAGTATGGAAGACTACAGTAAGAAGTACGGTAGAGTACACTACGATGGAAAAGTGAAAAATAATAACAGAATGCATATTGCTGTGAACGTTTATGTAGTATGCATATGTTAGAGTTGAAGTTTTTGATTTTCACTTTCTGATTTTAAACTTATAAAAATTGAAAAAGCTCTTAAAATTAACTTGATAACATACATCCATAACATCATGTTCGCACAGCCATATCATCATGTTAGCACCCACAACACATTCAATCAAGATTTGATATATAACAGTTGAGCCATAAAGATTGTTTCTTATAAGAACACAAGTTGAAAACAAACATTTGAGTAGGAAATTTGAGTAACCAAGTCGAAAAAAACGTTGGAATTAGCACATTTGAATAATTTCACTTTAGCACAAAATCATACAATCATATTTTGAATACATTGTGTGATGTAGATTAAATACATATATTATTGCTAACATGCTTAATACAGAGTGTCCGCAATAACGATTTTACTTACTAGGCCTACCTCCAAGTTATTAGACAAAATCATTAACAATGTAACATGGAAACCAAAAATGTGGTAGAGAGTTTCTGAGAATAACCTATATATAGTGAGTATACTCCTATACGGGTATAAATCCTCGGTTGGAGGTATTTTATTATCATTATTATATATCATTATACGCTCGGTTTTCATCCGGTTCGATATCAGCTAGGATTCTGCCCGAGCCTATGGGGCGATGGTGGCGCCGCCACCGGGGTAATCCTGGTACTTATTTCCAACTACTCTGATTCACTTGCTCAAAAAAAGTTATGGGTCAGGGTCATGAAAAGATGCCAATTGGGGGAAGTTGTCAACGTCGATCATTGGATGTCGGCGTCTATGTAAAGGTAGAGAAAATACAAGAACCTTATTTGTTTCTCAGATAATTTAATATAAAACAAAGAAATGCATGACACTTTAAGAATTGTGAAGCCGATATCTGGTAAAGTTTTCGGCGTCGATCATTGGATGTCGGCGTCAATCGGCATACTTATAGTTTAGCATTGACAGAGGTGTTGCAAAGTCCTTAAATTTATCCTGAATGTAAAGGTAGAGAAAATACAACAACCTTATTTGTTTCTAGGATAATTTAATATAAAACAAAGGAATGCACTACACTTTAAGAAATGCGATGCCGACATCTTAAATAAACCACCATTTGGCCCATTTTCGTGAGGCTGACTCATATATATATATAGAAAGAGAGTGACATATACATATGCTCTATAAGAATTATACAAGTATCCGTCCTTTTCTTCATCACTCAGCTCCATGGACTGATGGAGTCTGTCCTAGTCATCTACTGCTCCAGCCTCCACAACCCCAGCTCCGATGGTGGCGCCACCACCACTGCACACTGTAACCAGCACTCACTGTACTACTGAAAATGGTATATAGAAATATATATAGAAAATGTGATATAGAAATGAAGAGTTAAGGCACAAAACCCCATACACGCCATTCCAAACATTGAGATAAACATTTGAATCACACCTTCAAAAAAGTCATTTTTATATATTCCTATTTTGTTGTTCATTGCTCCATAACCAGTTCTTCACAACCGATGTGGAATTTTGGGGAATTCAAATTACTAAATTCTTTCAGGTACATTTAAAATATTTTAAGTCAATTTTTGGATTGGCATTTATGGGGCTTTGCGCATGAACTCTTCAAAAATTAATATATAGATATAGAAACATGAGAAAGGTCAGCAACACTTTGAGAGCAGCAATGATCTCACGAGTAAAGTGCAGGCCTCCTCACCCGCTACTTGAGTTGGCCTCGATGTGGGGTTTCTGCAGCCTCGTTCTGGTGCATATTACTCACAGTTAAAAGCTGCTCCTCCGTCTGTCAGTCAGACCGGAAGTGAAGGCTATGCTTGGGGCCGAGTACAGCCATAACAGCTAGGTCTGGTGCAGCTAATGGTGTAGGTGTGTCAGTGACAGCCGAAGTGGTTCGGGTGGTGCTCTTTCATATATATATATATATATATATATTTATATATATATATATATATATATGTATATATACATATATGAATATATGAATATATGAATATAACTATTTCCTGCAAGATGGAAGGAAGGACAAACAAGGTAGTGGGATGGAAAACAGTGGTACAGGCAAGAGGCTGAGTCGTGAAGCTGAATAGGCCGGGTGGCAGCACCAGGCAAGGCAGAGAGCCTGTCCATTCGCCTGAGTTGTTAAGTGTCAATAGTTGTGAGGTGTCCAGATAAGGTGCAACCAGAGGCACCATTAAAGGATAATCGGCTTATGGATAATTATACTTGTATAATGCTTATACAGCACATATATATGAAGAGTTCAAGCGCAAAACCACCTAAGCGGCAATCCTAAAATGGAGATAAGCATTGGAATCAAACCTTTAAGGACTGTATATTTTTTATATTCCTACTTTTGTGATCATTGCTCCATAAGCATAGTATGAAAAGTGGAATTAGCGAGAATTATTCAGTTAAACATCTTTTATTTAAACTACATTTTTCGATTGCGCCTGAACTCTTCATATATATCTACATATTAAGTATTGTTTTTGTGTACCATTATAGATTTCCCGAACATGTACATTGCCTGGTTGGTAGAAATAACCGGTTGCTTTTATTTGTTTGGCGGAGTTTCATGTCAAGACAACATTTAAGATAATATGATGAAATAAATGATAGTTAATAATGTTGATATAATTGATTATACATTAAATTATCAAGGCATCAATAACTGACAATGCCAAACTATGATGTTGCAAAAGATAGAGGATAACACTATTTAGAAAAGTCACTGTAGTTTGTTAGATAAATAATGTATTTTATGAGGGGGCACAAGACTGGTCTGAATGTAAATACAACTATTATTTGTAATAGTAAACTGGACATAGTTGCAGTTTGGTAATACAAGTGTTATATGTGTAATGCATATGGTACACATGAAATTGGTAATATGTGCGCAAACTAGGGTTCTCTGCAGTGGCACCACCTGGGTTCAATCTCGCCAACCAACATGCAGCGCATAGGAAAGCATCACATAGGAAAGCATCCAAAACATTCAAAACATTCAAAACATTTGAAAGCAACAAACCGAATTTTGAGTTACGACTAATAATCTAACTGCATCGCCGTCTGTAATTTTATGTTTTGTTCATTATGTGCTATATAATTTATTATGTGAATATAAATAAAGAATATTCCCTAATGTTATTCGGTGCTCCTTCTAAGCACCTCTCGCTTCTCAAGAACCCTTATTCTCAGCAGGCCCCCCCTGTAACCGGGCACTCTCTGCCTCCCCCCTTCCTGGGAACCAACTCCAATAGTCTCCCAGCTCCCACTTCAAAATATTTAAAGCTTTTATTTAACAACGCCTCTAGAGCACATTGATTTTTATCATCGGCTATTGGACATCAAACATATGTTCATGGTGACATATTTATTTGGAGGAAACCTGCTGCTGTCACATAGGCTACTCTTTCAGATAAGCAGCAAGGGGTCTTTTATATGCACTTTCCCACACACAGGACAGCATATTCCGCAGCCTTTGATGGACCACTGGTTGGAACGGAAAATAGCCCAAACTCCAAATGTATCCCCATAGCAGGATCGATCAGGACCCACACCTTCACAGGTGGACACTCTACCGCCTGAGCTACGTCCCGCCCCTGACATATATCGAGGGAATGGTCCAATAATCATTGCATTGTAAGCCAATTACTATATGCAAATTATACTTGCTTGCTTGACCAGCAACCAGAATTTGAGCTTAGTGGCCTTGCTCTGTTTAAAAGGTGTATTGCACATACCATAATGATTTGTCTTCCCCAGTCGACATAAATATTACAACTCACGTAGTCCTCATTCCGCCAGCCCCCACCACCAGCAATTCCAGGAACGTCGCAACCTGCTCCCCCAAGCATTCCCATGAACACCTCTGAAATGGAATCGTCTCATTTTTTGTTGTCGCTCTGTCTGTAAGAAGCTTTGGCACATGAGAAACTGTAGGAGGATATAAGTAGAGGTGCCTTTTTTTATTATACTCATCACACAGGGTGGCATGTGCTGTATTTGGTGTTATATATACGGCTTCGATGTAGCGGTGTAAAATGTCCTCCTCTCATCCTCTCACCCCTTGGGTTAGAATATACGAGAATTGACGAGTCATTGGGAAAATGTGGGGTGGGGGTAGATAAAAGATTCACCCGGTACTTGTAGTACACAGGTGAAGGACAACGTAGTGTAAATACGGGCGAAAATAGGTTTAGTATGGAACATGAACTAGAAAACTGTGGCTCCAGTATCAAATGGCTACTCATATAGGCACAGAGTTTGTGAAATGGGCGAGAATGCAAAAAGGCAAGATGGCGGCGCTAGAACGCCGTCGATTTCACTTTTAAATCTTTTTAAACTAAATATTTCATTATAGTTTTCAACTGAAAGGTAGCGGGTAAATATGAAGACACCTACAAAGAATAAATATTGCTTCTTAGATTGTGAAATTAGGCTCTCATTTCATTTCCCCGCATTTTCGACCATTTTTATATAGGGCTGGTATTCACCCGTGTACTCCAAGTACCAGGTGAATCCTTTATCTAGGTGGGGGGATGCTAGTATAAACTGTTGCCAGGGGCAATAATAATCCAACTGACCATGAACAACACGTGATGATTGGTGGCGTGTTAGTATTGGACTCATCTGCACTAATCTCTCAGGCAAGGAATTAGGAAATATTGTCCCAAGAGCAGGGTTCAAGCCTCCACTTCTTGCCTTTACCGGGCTAGCATGCTAACCATTACGCTACCAAGACTCGCTGATGCAATCATCTCATCCGCACCTTTTTGTCTATGTGGTTCTTCTGGTGAGTATATCTCTCCATCAACACAATTGGCAAGCGGTCTTTCACACCTTAACTGACATCTGTTATAGTCATGACCAGATGGGATATACAGAATGAGTTAGAGCGTCGGTCTCCCATGCTGGTAGATCGTGGGGTCGTGGTTTCGAACCCTGGTCAAGTCAAACCAATGACTTAACAATTGATACTTGTTGCTTCCTAGCCTGGCGCTTGGCATTAATGGAATAGGGCAATGACTGGTTGGCTCAGTGTCAGGATAATGTGACTGAGTGGGATATCAGGTCATGGTTCTGGCGGCCTGGTTTCCTAGTGGGACAGCACTATAATGTCACCATGAGTGCGCAATGTCACAAGTCGGTACCCGTCCTGACTAACAAGTCGGTACCTATCCAACTAAGTCCATGGCAGGAGATGGAAGTTTGCCAAAGAATCATCTCGATGCATGTAGTTATATTGGTTGGTTGGTTATTGGAGTTTTAGGTCATGCCAACATCTAAGGTCATATCAGCACTTGAGTTCTGTTGATCATCATTATCATCATCATGCTGTCGATTGCCATGCGACAAAGACTGCTTTCATTACTTAACTGCTGCTCTCCATTTAGCTCTCTGCTGTGAGAGTGATGTCCATGAGTCGGTCTTAATGTCTCTCAGCTTCAGGTTTCTCTCTATGGCATCCTTGAACTGGAGACAAGGGCACCCTCTCTTTCTGTAACCAGAAGACAGTTGAGAATAGAGGATCTGGTTTGGTAGCCTGTCTGATGACATCCTCATGAGGTGTCCAGTACACTGGAGATTCTTTTTGATCAGAAGATCTTCCATAGAGGGCAGCCCCATCTGCTTTTCACCTGTTGTCTGTTGATAATACTTATTAAACATCTCAGGATGTGCACATTCCTTGTATGCATCAACACTGCTGATTAAAACTTCAAAACATGTGTCGAATAATTAGAATTAACAAAGTTTAATATAACGTAGATGCAATGGCCTCATGCGAATAACACTATGTATTTGACTGAAAATAGGTGAGGTTGAGCGATAATATAGGAATTTGAGCGAAAATAGGGGATTTTAAGCAGAAAAAGACAACTTCAAGACATGTGAGGAATGATTAAAACAAACAACAAACAACATTTAATATAACGTAGATGCAATGGCCTCATGCGAATAAAACTACGTATCTTAATGAAAATATGAAAGTTAGAGCACAAATAGCCAAGTTATGCCAAAAATAGGGGTATTTGAGCGAAAATGGGGGAATTTGAGCGAAAATAGGTGAATTTAAGCAGATAAAGAGGGGATTTTAGTTGCTTTGAAAATCACTGATTCAGTATATGCACTCTCCAGGCACATTTATGTGGTAGTATGCACAGATAATTCATGCAGACCTGGGGTAGAGCTTATTTCACAGAACACAGCTCACATTGCACTAGCCCATGCCTTTAATGTGGAGTTAATTTACTCTGGAACCATTGATGCATTTTGATGTAATAGTGAAATATCTGGGTGGCAGAGCTCCTCCTATTGATGGTAATATGGTCAGATTTCTGAGGCGTGAGGCTAAGATATAATTAGCTGTTGTAGCTAATATACCGTTATTTTCTTTGTGTTTTATTGGTAAATATGTTTATTCGGCTGAATATGTCTTTTGTCAGTGCCGAAGCACTGGTCTTCCAGCCATTTTTCAATTCAGGCTTATTTACACAAAAGGTATATAGAATAAGGTGTACACTACCTGTTGAATACACAATTTGCACCATGTAACACAATGAAATTCTGTAACCCAAAGGTTCCATAGCAATATGTTAACAATACTGTCATATAACTAGATCAATATTAGTCAGATCAATGTGAGTATTTACATAGTATTTAGAATGTAAGCAGAAGTTATCTTCTGTATTCAGTTGGTAGAGTTGTAGTAAGTTTTAATGTTCAGTTGCAGTTAGGCCAGCGGTATACAAATGTTGGTTTGTTAGGAATATTCTAGTGTTACTCTAGTGTAGAGTGGTTTAAAGCCACCACAGACTCATGCAGGAGGTCAGCGGGACCAAGTGGTCCTCAGCCGCTGCCATATTGGCCACTCGTGGCTTACACATGCTTTTCTGCTCAAGGGGGAACCTCCCCCTGAATGTATTGAGTGTCAGTCCCTGCTGACACTCAAACACATTTTACTAAGTTGCATTGATTTGTTGGCCCTGTGCCAACAGTTCTACACTGCAGACAGTATGCATGACCTTTTTACTAAGGTAAAACAGGAAAAGATTTTAGCCTTTTTGAGGGCAGCTGGACTGTACCACCTTGTATAGTTTACTAAATATATTCTATCAATTATTAATACAACTTTTCTTTTTCTATGGGAATTTGTTTCCTTTGACCACAAATACATGATTGTGAGCTTCCTAATTTAATGAGTGTCTATTGGCACATAATTGATTGTCTGTTTTTACATGTAAAACCTATGGTTTGAACAGAGGACAAACATTTCTCGCCATGAATATGGCCTATGCTGCCGACACGGCGTAAAGCAACCACCAATCAATCAATCAATCTAGTGTAGTTGGTTATGTGAGTTTATGAATTATGTAGTTGGGGTGGGGTTGTTAATAATACACTGTGACCAGTGAACCAATGGGACCAATCCCAGTACATTTAGTTCTTAAATTTTACATATATATATATATATTAGGCTATGTAACGTCTAAACATATTTAGCTAATAACAATACACTGACACATATAAATATAATAACAGTTTCCATTGAAATACTCACCATATGCTGTTCAGTAACATGGCAATCTACTTTTTGTACCTCCATTTATCTTCATTGATTATACACTTAGTGTTCCCCATTCACCAGCGCTTGCCCTATCCTAGTAATGTTAAATGCCAAGCTAGGTAGCGTCCAGATACAAATACTTATATCATTAGTTTGACTCGGCCAGGCTTTAAGCCCGAGGTTCGAATCCCATGATGCGGAGGTGGACCATATTCCAGCTTGGTTGATGGATCTCTTCGAGTGTTGCAATAGTGCATCCTGCATAGGGGGAATAGTATCCATTGTCCTCTCTTTCTGGCAGCACAGCTCCTTCCTTGCTTCATCAACATGTTCCAGGTTACTGGCCTTGTCGTACAGAACAACTGTGAAGCGCTCCAGTTGTTGGAAGTGTTGATCATCTGCATCTACTTAATGGTACAGGTTGAGTGCCATGAAGGTAAAGGCAGAGGTCACGTCAGGGTAGCATTTCCAGGCCTCCCATGCTGACTTTTTCCCCTTTCCAAAGAATGCAGAGGTAGTGTCACATCCTGTGAAACTGTGGAACAGATGAAGGGCCATGGATATCTCTGTGCCAAGGGCAGCATAGATGGCATTGATGTGATGATATGTGAAGTGTTTGTCTGTACCAAAGGCAACCCATATGCTCACATTGTGACACAGAGTGATCAGGTGGTGGAATTTGCCAATGAGGATGACCATCACTTCTGTGTCGACAGTTGGTACATCCATTCAGTATGGCATCCTGTACATGAACCAACAGCCTGGTATCTGCCTCCTTGTGGTCACATGGAGGCATTGAACATTCAGTTCCTCTAAGAGTGACTGTGACTCCACATGTGATGATGACTTCCTTGCCTTCAGGGCAGTCTAGAGGCAGTCTTGCTGGAGAGGAATGCGAAGAGCTCCTGCTTGTTGTTCGAATCTCGCAAGAAATCAGCCCAATTTCCTGGGAGCTTGTTCTTACCAGCGACCTTTCTCCTAATGCACTTTCCTCGCTTTTCTCTGATAGACTCTTTGATGCTGATGAGGATATCACATCAACCCTTTTGCAGTTTTCCAACTGTTTCATGATGTGTGGCAGAAAGACCTGGTAAGCATACTCATCAAATGTCACAATGCCAGCAGTGGGAAGCAGGTGCACCACAGCAGCCCCATCCAGCAGCTTGACATCAATGTCATCTGGGGGGTCTTGTTGTGTACCTTGCTCCAACATTTTCAGCAGATCAGATTTGTTTCCTGTGCGCAGTTTCCCACCATTGGAGAGTGAAGGGGGACAAGGCAGGTTCTCGTGTTTGAAGAATGCATTCATGTCGCTCTCCGTTTTTTGCATTATGATGTACAAGTGAGAGAAGAGAGCAACATCACTCTTCAGTCATGAAATCTTCCCTGCTTGCTTCGTCTTGGATTTTGGGCTTGGACACCTGAAGAGGGGAAGAGCATTCTTCTTTATGGGTTCATGGATTGAGCGTGTGCGGTCCACTATCACTTCTTTGTGATATTTAGCATACTGCTCTTTCCAAAGTTCATGCACTCTTCACACAGTGTTCACCACAGACTCATTCAGAACATTCTGTGTGTCTAGTGCAAGTAACTCATCACCATCATAAAGGAATCTATTTCCCAGCTGACTTATGGCATCAGTCAGACTCTCGGACTGCTCATTGAAACTTCTCTGCAAGGAAAGTCCCTCTTCATGATGGTGATTGCACTCTTTTCCTTTTGCAAGATAATCCTCTTCAAAGCCCTTCAGTATCTGTGCTTGGTCAGGACCTGAGACCATCCACTTTCTGAAGGCTGAGGGATTCTCAGTCAGTCCCACAACACCTCCAGAGCCCTTGACCTCGGCATTGTTTTGCTTGTGTGCTTGGTCTATTGGTATGGACGAAAACCTGTTGGTGGTTTTGTGTACAACCCAGTGACCATGTTCCTCAAACTCATTGAGGATGGATGCTGGTAGACTCTCCAATTCTCGTATGTGTACCGGGATCCACCGTGCGTAGTTGTGGTGATCCAAAGCGAAGAACCATGGAACTTTTCATACTTTTCACTGATTTTAAATGATTTTATGATGTCAGGTGTGTCATTGTTGTGTTCCTTACCACAGAAAATGTATGTTTAGACATCAAGATAGTGAGTCTAAGTCGTTTGATAGCTGAGATATTGGTAAGAATAGGTTTTTACACGATGGCCGCCTTAAAAGTCCAAGGTGGCCACCATAATCAGCCTGGAGGAAGTGGTACCCCATCCAAATTTAAAGGTAGGGTAATGAGTAGTACCAGGGGAAAAAATGGTGCTTTTGTCCGGAACGTCCACATCCACTTGCTAAGCTGCCTGACTATAATGCCTCTGGCTCTATATACCATTTACCTTTTTACATATAACAATTGTAATTACTATAGACTAGTTCACACGTCTGCCAATGTCTAAATATCGGGGAATATTACAAAGGTGTAAGCGAACTGTTATAAATGCAGGAACCTGATAATGACGCAATTGATCACATGCAACTATGGCTCCCTCAGCTTTTAGTCGCAGTTTGTGGGTCGCAGCATAAATCTTGATGAATGCTATAAAACTACAAATACCGGAGGCCAGAATTCATTTCTAGCGGTCAGATAAATCACGCACAAAATATCAATAATATCGATGAAATATCACCCGGTTGTAAAGAGTTGTCCAGCTTTTCATTCAATGGTTTCATTGTTGGTACCATTTAAAAATAATAAATCAGTTGAATGAGACCTTGGCATTGATTCGCTGTCATTGCTGTGCACACGGGAATACCAGCACCCACACTCTCTCTCTATGGCTTCAGCCATACCCATAGATTATTTTTGCTTGGGGAAGAGATTTGTTTTGGTGGGAAGATAAATTATTGGAACATACAGGTGCTGAATGTGCCAGATAGAACGAGCTTTATGGATATGCCCCCAACGAAATGTTGAAATCTAGGGATCTGAAGTGTAATTTGCAGCCATTTCAGGGAGATTACACACTTGTTTTATTTTATTGTGGAGGATGGAGGGACAACCTCCTCCATTGATCTCCCCACCAGCTAAGGACCTGGCAGCAGCTGACCATGACCGGACTTGCTCTTAGCCCAGGTGTCACACTTCACTGCTCCCACTGCTCACAACTGTCACGTTCAACTGACACCCTAAACAGAACCATAGCTGGCTATTTCTAATTCTACAATCAATAGTTTGATGCAGTCAGTTTGTTAGCTAGTACACTATTTGTTCATTTATGAATGTGTATCCTCACAAGTTTTTTGTTTGTTTGTTTTTTTGTTTAACGACCCCCCAGCACAAAAAGTAGACATCGGCTATTGGGGGTCATGCTCAGACGTTGTATGAATATTTCCCTCATGGCTAGATTTGCAAATTGTATTTGTTTTTGTTTAAACTAAATCAAAGAACATTATGGTTTTCATTCCCTTATTATTAACACTTTGCATAGGTACTGCTGGTATTTCAGTTAACCTTTACATACATACACATAAATAGAACTGCATACATATATACATACACATATTTATGTGCTATGTAATGTATTATATGAATATATATAAAGAATAGTCCCTAATGTTTTTTGGTACTCCTGTCCAGGCACCTCTCGTTTCCCAACACCCCTTATTCTCTGCCGCCCCCCTGTAACGAGGCAGTCGCTGCTTCCCGCCACCTGGGAACCAGCTCCAACGGTCTCCTAGCTCTCACTCCTAAATTTTGTATTGGTAAGGATCCTATGTATATTGACACATATGTATAGCGATATAGCGATTGGTAGACAGGAAGTGTGAACACTTATTTGTCTCTCATTTTTGCTTGAGTGCAAGTAATTAGCAACACAAGGAATACGTTAGTAGCATGTGGTGAATAAGTGGTCAAATTTCCCTGGATCATCAGCCCATGCTTTTTCTAATCTGTTCTTGAATGAATTTATTGTGCCGGCATCAATAACATTTTGTGGGAGACTGTTCCATATATTTATGATCCCGTTTGAGAAACTGTGTTGCCTTAATTTTGAAACGGATCTGGGTTTTACTAGTTTGAGAGTATGGCCCCCGACTGCCTTCTCTTTTATTCAAGGTGAAAAATTGGTTCATATCTATTTCATCAAAACCTTTCATAATTTTAAATACTTCAATTATGTCACTTCTTTTCCTTCTGTAGGAAAGGGTAGGAAGTTTCAATTTCCTGAGCCTTTGTTCACAGGGTAAGTCCTTTATAACTGCAACTAGTTTCTTTGCAAGTCTCTGAACCTTTTCGATCTCCAGAATATCTTTCCAAAAAATTGGGCTCCAAATTTGTGGACAAAATATTGCGCTTAGAGCGGGAATCGAACCCCCCATCTCTTGCAGTCCGGGCCAGTGTGCTAACCAGTACACCAGCTAGGCTCTGTCGAGTGAGTCGGAACCACTAGGGAGCACCTTGCCCCCGCCACCCGAATCGGTCTGGCGTGATCAGTGGTGTAACCACTGGCGTAAGGTATAAGCACTTATACACATATTATTGCATACATAATGAATGAATGAATAAATGCTTAACGGCATACCAACACACTAAGGGCTATACAATAAGGTGTCTGATTCTGGCTATACATGTGGTAGTAACCTGAAAGGGTAGTGAGCTGCAGTGCCATGGATACCTATTGTCTATGCTATCAGTTACCTAACGCCACTCTCTCCTACACCCTCTGGCAGAGTCCGCTATCGGCACATTTCCATTTCCTGTTTTGTTGTTGTTGGTGATGAATTTATTTACCCTACTCATTAGAGATAAGTGTATTGACCATATATGTTTGACGTCCAATAGCCGATGATGTGAAAAGCAATGTGCCTACTCTAGAGGTGGAGTTAAATAACACAAGCTTTACTTCTTCTTTTTTTGTGGAGGGTGCGGGGGGGGGGGGTAGTGTTAGTGATTTGTTAGGAGAGCAGTCACTTCACACCTCTAGTTACTCAGCATTCAGCACCCTAACCCCAACATGCCCCTGGGCACCTCTCTGGGTGACCCATTTCCCACTAGTTTCTCTGGTGGGTTATTAATATTGATAGCAGCTATAAATACGCCTATTCATAACTTCAGGATGGCTTGTCAGTGTGAGGCTACATTTGCGGCCATATTGTTGACGGGGCGTTTGTGTACCCCTAATTGATGTCTGAGACAGTCTCTGAGAGCACTGTTTGTTGGGGGCGGGTATGGGGGGTTTACAGTCTAGCAACATTTAAAGTAATGTGGGCACTGTTGCCGACGTGTTGCAGTGCGTAGGATTGGTGACTTTATAGTGATGCCGGGCTGGAAGACGGCGCTGCTTTCACTAGGTGTCGATATCCTACTCTGCCACAGTATTTTTCTTCTTCTTTTTTTTTCTTGAAGATTTATCCTGGATAAGTCTGAATAGACTTGTTTTCACCATTAGACAGTTTGTAGATAGAAAGCCCGAGCCTACCCGTTTACCGACCCAAGGGATTTTTAACCTCCCACACCACATAGACATGGTATGAGAGCAACTGGCCTTTGATGACGCTCTAAGTTATACTCAGTATGTTGACACTGATCCAATTAGTCGTTGTCCTAGCTGTGGTATATCGAGCAATATACAAGAAGGGGACTAGTAACAGTTTTTGTAATTGATTGGTATAATTTTGCCTCGGTTTGAGCCAACACAGAAATGGACAGGACACAGGTCCTACTTCCTACCCACCCTGAAATACAAAAATGGCTAAGCAATCACCCCAACCAGCCCAACTAGTCGCAGTCCTGACAGGTCTGGGGGTGTTCTGGCATACTGGTGCACTATCTAAGGACAGGTCTTGGGTGAAAGGATGCTGTAACAAACCATAATGGGATGGGATCTTCTTCCGCAGGCCTGTATGTCATCCAGGTAAATATACATAGTAGGCTAAGATATCATATACAGGCTAGACAAAAACTCTGAAAAATACCAAAAAAAACTAACATAGAGACCACTACCACCCAAAGCTGGAAAAGGCTGGCCCAAGCAGGAACAGGTAAATACTCCTGGGTGCGGGACCAGACCAAACCAGTATCACACATGTCCAGCGTTGAAAACCTCCACCCTCGCGGGAGCTTATACGTTTTGTGCAGAACAAAATACCCTGTCAATAAAAAAATAATTTAAACAAAACAACATGCTCCTGTAAAGCTAGACTTCCATTACATATGGAAGCAGTATGCTAATGTTGTGTTCGAATCCTGCACAGACTGCTACATGGACCGATTCAATTCAGCACACATGTGGTGTTCTCTGTGGCGGAGTAGTTAGAGTGTCTGACTTTTTTCTATGTTGGACTCCTAATCTGAAGGACAGTGGTTCGATTCCCCATGCCTCCACCTCTGCCAATTTGGATTTCCACCGCTGTGTGTAACTTACAGCATCGTCATCAAAGGCCAGTTGCTCTCTTACCATGTCTATGTGGTGTATGAGGTTAAAAATCCCTTGGGTCAGTAAAAGTGTAGGCTCGGTCTTTCTATCGACAAACTGTCTAATGCTGAAAACAAGTCTATTCAGACTTATCCATCATTGGCAGTATAAATCTTCAAGAAAAAAACCAAAAAAAAACAACACACACATCCATCTGAAAAACTGCAGCCCCTATCAGGCATATGCAATTAGGATAATGATAACGACAAGAGCACATTTTAGCCTTTTTGAGGGTAGCTGGTTTGTACCACCTCATATAGCTTATTAACAAAATGCCATCAATGAATAATACTTCCATCTAGCATTGTATTTACCTTGACCTGAAATGATATGATTGTTTTTAACAAATTCACAAGTGTCTATTTACACAATTTGACTGTAAGCTTTTACGTGTTATAGTGATGGTTTGAATAATAAAACAGTTTTCACCGTGAATATGCCCTATGTTGCCGACATGGCGTAAAGCAACAATCCATCAATCAATCAAGTGATGATGGTGAAAATGAAGCTGTTGATGAACTAATTGTGGATCACTGGTTGGAACAGAAAATAGCCTGAACTGCATTGGTGAATGAATGCATGCTGACTGATATGTGCTGTATAAGCATTATACAAGTATGATTATCCGTAAACTGATTAACCATGAACTGAGGCTCTGTGTGGCACCTAAATGACACTGTACAACTAGTGACACTCAACAACTCATGTGACTGGGCAGGCCCTGTGCCTCGCCTGGTACTGCCACCTGGCCTATTCAGATGTCATGACTCAGCGTTGTCCCGTACCACTCGCTCACAAATAACAATAACTACAGCACCAGCAAGCCACAGCATAAAAGCGATATCAGGCTATGTGCAGTCGTAACTAAGTTGATCTGACCAGGCAGGTCACCGGATATTGCAATTGACATTGCCATAGAGAAAATGCCATTACTTACCAGCCTAGAATGTATGATTAATCAAGTATTGTCCTAAGAGTACCCTGGCCAAACAACATCAGTAACCTGGAGCTATGGCAGCAAACAGGACAGCAGCCTGTTGAGGAGGAGATCCTTCAGAGACGCTGGAGATGGGTTGGCCATACCCTTCGCAAGCCTGCATCCAACACCGCAAGACATGCCCTCTCCTGGAATCCACAGGGGAAAAGGAAGAGAGGCAGGCGAAGAAACAGTTGGCACCGTGACCTGGAGACAGATGTGAAGAGGTCTGGCCATACATGGAGACAGCTGGAGAAGATGACACAGGACCGGGATAACTGGAGAGCCTTTGTTTTGTGGCCTATGCCCAAAGCTGTAAATAAGTAAATAAGTCTGCAGTGGGGTTTTGTTGCCCACGAAGGCGTGCAATATGTGTGATGGATTGGTGCCCCCGCTGATGGGGGAATAAAAAGCACACTGTGCAGTTGCTTCAAACCTTAAGTGTCTTCTCCACTTTATTTTACCAAGGTCAGACTAGAAGTGACATCTTGGTGGTCAGGTTGGTCACTGGTAACCGCCCTTTCGTGGGATCGTTGCTACAGTGCTAGATATATGGGCTAACTAGAACCTGTCTTCAATGGACACCTCTGCATCTCCATCGATGTTGTCCTGACATGACAGCTCTCAGAGGAAGGACAAGCAAATCAAACAAAGATATCGATATCGGGCTGATGGATATGCACAATATTGCGCCTCGAGCAGGATTCAAACCAATATGTATTGCCATTCGGCCAATACGGTGTTAATCATAACACCACAAGACTCATCATCATGCTGTCAGTCGCGATGCGACAAAGACTGCTTTCATTACTTGACTGCCGCTCTCCATTTAGCTCTCTGCTGTGAGAGTTGCGTCAATGAGTCGGTATTAATGTCTCTCAGCTTCATACATTTCATGAAAGCTGCCTGCAAAAGTGTTGAAGTGCTGCGGGCTTTTGCAAGTTACCAGTGGCACTCTCTCAGGGACCAAATAGAGGTTTCACACCGGCAAGAACATGTCAAGACAGGCACAAAACTATTTGTCTCTGCAGTGGCTGGTCGGGAGATGGTGGGAGTTCCATACATCAACCGCCCTTAATGCTGCCACAGTGACATGGTTTTCTGTTTAGGGTTTGCTCCCTTAGCCTTCGGTTCTGTCAGGAACCTGTACCACAAGGCAGTGGTTTACAACTCTGCAGGGCAAGGGCGTCAAACTCCCTGAGGTATTGCTATACCTGCAATACCTCAGGTACAAGACTACCTGATGCAATCAACGTATTCACACCTAGAGAGGTCAGTACTGCCATATCCCTGGCTTGGGGAGACTTTTAAATGGCTTATGTCCATGTGTTATTAAGTGCTTACAGTTTCAGGCATACCCCTGGCTTGGGAAGATTTTTAAATGGTTTATGTGCATGTGCTATTAAGTGCTTACAATTACAGCCATAGCCTTGGATTGGGAAGACTTTTATATGGCTTATGTCCATGTGTTATTAAGTGCTCAGAGTTACACACAGACCCCTGGGTTGGGAAGACTTTTCAATGGTGTATGTGCATGTGTTATTAAGTGCTTACAATTACAGCCATACCCTTGGATTTGGAAGACTTTCCAATGGTTTATATCCATGTGTTATTAAGTGCTTACAGTTACAGACATACCCCTGGCTTGGGAAGATTTTTAAATGGCTTATGTCCATGTGTTATTAAGTGCTTACAGTTACATACATACCCTTGGCTTGGGAAGACTTTTAAATGGCTTATGTCCGTGTTATTAAGTGCTTACAGTTACATACATAGAGGCAATTCACTTAGATATATCTAAGTTTACGGGAGTAACATGGGTAATTCATAACGTTGGACACCATGTTAGTGTTGCCTAATGAGAGTACCTACCAGATACAAGGATAACATCCAAAGGTACCTGACACCTTGGGGACAGCTTGTAAGGTATCCAAGCATTAATGCATCTCTATGGCGAAATAAGGCTAATGCGAACTCCCAGACATTCACTAATGGAGCCTGATACAGAGTAGACCTATATACTCAGCTTCATATCATCATTGCCTCAGAAATAACTTTACCACCCACCCTCCCTACACGATCTAACTCTGTTTATTTCATAGGGCTGAGTGTCTGGTCTGTCTCTCTATTGAGATTCGAACGTGGTGAATTAATTTCTAACAATACAATGAACCAGTGTTTATGTAACGTCAGTAGCATTTAAAATAAAACTGTAATATGGCTCCTGCTATATGGAGTATGGCGTATTAGATATCTCTGATTATATAACTAATATATATATATATGTAATGCAAAAACAAACAAAGAACTATGAATATCAAATGTGTACTTCATGTTATATCTGTTAAAGCTGTGTGTATATAAATTAATATTTATGTTACTAAAGATAAACAACATTAGTTGACTGCACTAATATTCCCTCTTTCCAAATTGTATTGTCTTCTCACTTACATAATGGATAAGATAATATGAGCATACTAGAATTATCCGCAGATGGCAGGAGTTTGCTGATCACAATGGTCCCTGGAGACAGGTAGCACTGTCTAAGTAGGTCATCACTTTTGTTTAGCAACTATGAGAATATACTTAATATATGAACAACTGAATGCATTCATATAAACATTTCTTTGTTAGTGCAACTAACTTTGATGGTCTCATATGTTATTAAGGCTTTAACTCGAGTAATCCGAGATCTCGGACCATGTCTGTCTTCGTTCGCGACATTTTTATATGTTCATAATTAGCCGCATGGGATTTATCCAAGTCGCCAAACCAGACAGTGGAACCAAATGGTATGCGCTAATCACTGCTTCAATAAGAATACAACACACATACCAATCGCATATAATACACTAATTCATACAAACTAAGTTTTAAAGCACATTGACTTTATATATATATGTTTTCTCTCCTGTTATTTCTCTTACGTTCATTCAATGGGAATATTTTTCTAAGGCAATGATAATTTTGTCCGTTGTGAAGTTGCAGAAATTGATGTGGTGAATGTTAGTCAAACAAAAGAGAAAATGGGATAACAGACATATATTAGCACACCACCCAGCACAGATGGGTCCCACCCACACTGCACCTGCTCTGAAATGCCATATATATATGAGTCAGCCTCACGAAAATGGGCTAATCGGTCAATTGAAGATGTTGGTGTCGCAATTCTTAAAAGTGTAGTGCATTTCTTTGTTTCATATTAAATTATCCTAGAAACAAATAAGGTTGTTGTATTTTCTCGACCTTTACATTCAGGATAAATTCAAGGACTTTCCAACACCTATGTCAATGCTAAACTATAATTATACCGATCGACGCCGACATCCAATGATCGACGCCGACAACTTTACCAGATGCCGGCATCGCACTTCTTAAAGTGTACTGCATTTCTTTGTTTTATATTAAATTATCCTAGAAAGAAATAAGGTTGTTGTATTTTCTCTACCTTTACATTCAGGATAAATTTAAGGACTTTTCAACACCTCTGTCAATGATAAATTATAATTATACCGATCGACGCCGACATCCAAAGATCGACGCCGGCAACTTCCTCCAATTGGCCCATTTTCTTGAGGCTGACCCATATATATATGAATGTATAAATACCATTATATGTGTATTATTAATTATGTAATTATCCTGTTTGTGTGCTATGCTATTGTCAATCTCTATATTTTCTTCTGTCTGTATCTTCTAATTGCTGTATAAGCCATTATACAAGTATAATAAGGCCGGAAGCTTCCATCTGCTCCTCAGCCCTAACTCCTCCCTCAGTCATCGACTGGAGGAGCCTATTTATTCACCTACACTTCTATCCTACTCACACTCAGATCCGTTGGGGGGCGCCACCCATCTGTGCACGCACCATGACTAGGACAGACTCCATCAGTCCATGGAGCTGATTGAGTGATGAGGGAAAGGAGGGATATTCCAGGTTATTATACTCGTATAATTCTTGTACAGCATATATAAATAATCGAACAGCAGATGAGAAGCAAAAGACTATTTGAAGTGAGAGCTTGGAGACATAGGAGTCGGTTCCCAAGTTGCGGGAATCAGAGTGTGTCCAGTTACAGGGGGCCCGCAGAGAACAAAGAGTGTTGGGAAGCGAGAGCTGACCAGACAGGAGCATCAAAACACATTTGGGATTATACTTTATTAATATTCACATAATCAATGATATAGCACATATCAGTTGCACACACCATATATTTCTGCCGAACTAGGGAGGTATTTGGCTGGCACCATAGCCATATATTATAGCATAGCTGATCCATATAATTGATTCTCTGTCTTAGTACTGCAGACAATACCAATCAATTCATATGATCTCAGCAAGTATTGCGTACGTATTTAGTTGGCTTGACTCATTTGCATGACCTACACCTTCGTCCTCCTCTCTCAATAGATTAGTAATGAAACATCAATAGACCCCGCCAGATAAGCTGACAAGTACCCCACTAGAGTGGTTCCAGATTCTGCCGCTAGGTGTCACTAGTTTAACTGGTAGGATTTAATACATGTGAGGAGAGCAGCGGTGAAACCCAGAAGAAAAGTACCATATGATTTTCCCGACGCGAGTGAAGTATTCGGGGTAGGCGGGTACCGGGCGCAGCCGGGGGTGGCGCCACCAGTCACGAGATGGAGGGGGCAGTACAGTATGTATCGTAATAATAACAATAATTAGGAGATAATAGTAATAAGGAGGGGTTAATTCCCTTTCACGCCTTTATACTCGCATAATGCATTATACATCACATATATAAATTACAAGGAAAAGAGCTTGATGCCTGTTGCGATATAAATATCTGAATATGAGGAGTTCAGGTGCAAAACTGCATAAGCGCCAATCCACAAATTGAGATAAACATTGGAGTAAAACCATCAAAAAGTTCTATTTTTATATTCCTGTTTTTTTGTTCATTGCTCCATAACTATTTCATCACAGGAAAAGTGGAATTACTGAAAATTAAAATTACCTTCAGGTAGAAATCTTGTATTTGAATGACATTTTTGGATTGGCGTTTACGTGGTTTTGCACCTGAACTCTTCATATAATCAAGCATGTTCTTATTGTTCCAAGAATTCTTTACAGAGATATGGAATGTGCAATCATAGGCAGTCATGGCTAGAGTGGTTCCAAATTCTGCCGATAGCTGTCACTAGGTTAACTGGCAGGGTCTATTGCTGCTGGGGCTCAAGGCTGGTGGAACGATTGGAACAGTGAAGAACATGTGCAGTAGGAGGGCTTAACGTTAGTGTGTTGTTGTTTTACGTCCTAAAAACCTATCAGGTGATAAGAGGACGGGGGTTTAACGACTAGGTGTTGTTTTATGCCCTAGCAACATATAACTTATAAGGTCACATCAGGGTGGGTACTGACTTGTCACACTGTGCAGACATGGTAACTTTATGGTGCTGCCCTACTGGGATACCAGGCCACCAGCAACGTGGCCTAATTAATATCCCATCAGTCACATTATCCTGACACTGAGCTAACCCAGCTAACACATAATGGTAGGTAATGTTAGGCTAACATTATTATTTGGTTATGGTACATTATATTGTCATTGTAATGTTATACTGACGTTATAACATGTATCGTAATGTGTTGGGGTCCATTGTGACTGGACAGAGGGTAGCCATCTTGAAGAGACTGTAAAGACGTAAGATATAGAGTATACCCAAACCTAATCAAGCTTAATCTATCTGATATTGGGGCGATCTTCACTACAAATTTGGCAATGAGGATGGGCTGATCTGGTCCAACCATCTTATGACTATTTAATGTGACATTCAAGAAAAGTGACATTCAAGAAAATTAAGTGAACCAACTTACACATAAGGAAGGGCCACTGCAGGGCAACTGCAGGGCAATGGGGACCTTTCAGTTTGCATGACTCTCTCGTCAGATGGCGCACCATGCTGGTTCCATGTAATGCTGTGGTTGGATAGAAGCAGGGTGTGGTGAGGATTTTGGTGTGTGTGGTGGGGGTGTTGGGATTTAGGGGTGTGTGGTGGTGGGTGTAGGGGTGTATGTTGAGTGGGTATAGTGGGGTGGGTCTGGTTGGGGTGTATGGTGGGTGTGTGGTGGGGCATATGTTTGTGTGGTGGAGGTGTAGGGGTGTGGTGAGGATTTTGGTGTGTGTGGTGGGGGTGTGTGGGGATTTTGGGGTGTGTGGTGGGGGTGTAGGGGTGAGTGGGTATGGTGTGGTGGGTATGGTTTGGGTGTAGGTGTGTTTGGTGGGTGTGTGGTGGGAGCGTATCTCTGTATGGTGGGTGTGGTGTGGAGGGGTAGGGGTGTGGTGAGAATGTTGGTGTGAGTGGTGCGGGCTTAGGGATGTGGTGGGGGTGTAGGTGTGTGTGGTTGGGGTTGATGGTGTGTGCAGTGGGGCTGTAGGTGGTTTGTGGTGGAGGTGTGGGGGTGTCTTGCAGAGCAGCACCTCACAATCTTTAGCATCCCTAAACACCCATGACACACCTACACCCCCACCACAGTCCTAAACCCCCATGACACACCCCACAACACACACACATATCCCCATACACCCCACCACACACCTATGCCCCCAGTACCCCTTATACCCCCACCACACACCTACACCCCCACCACACACCACACCTACACCACCACACACACATACACGCTCACCACATACACACCTACACCCTCACCACACACACCTACACCCCCACCACACACACCACACACCTAGTACACCACCACCACCACACACACCTACACCCCCACCACACTCCTACACCCGCATCACACACCTACACCCCCACCACACCCCTAAACCCCCACCACACACATACACCACCCATACCTACACCCCCACCACACCCGTAAACCCCCACCACACACACACCACACACACCTACACCCCCACCACACACATACCTACACCCACACCACACACCACCACCCCCAACCACATACCTAGACCCTTCTATCCAACCATGATGGCCGACTTGGACCGGAAATGGGTGCTGCCACCAAGTGTGTAGCGAGAGAAATGGCTCATGAAAGGTCCCCATTGCAGGGCGACCAACATCAACGATCACACACAGTACCCATTAAAAACATTGTTTAGCATTGCATACCTGGTACTCAGGGCAACAGGGCTATGAATCTCCCATTATCATTTAGATCCATCTTTAGAACGTTATTAAATAACGTTATATAACGTTTTTTAATCCATACAAAATAACATTTATATGACATTTTTATAACATTATTGTAACATTATTGTAACAAACATAGAACAAGTATCCGAATTCATATATCTCGGACAAAAGATTACAAATGATGGGAGATGTGAGGAAGAAATTAAAAGAAGGATAACAATAGCCCGAACAACATTCTCCAAAATGTATAGAGTGTTAACATCAAGTAAGATATTAATACAAACAAGGAAGCGTATTCTTCAGTGTTATGTGTGGTCTACTCTAATGTATGGGGCAGAGACATGGACAATCTCTAAGAAAATGTACAAACGTTTAGCAGCATTTGAGATGTGGACTTATCGAAGGATGATGAAAATATCATGGACAAAGAAGATCACCAACAAAGAAGTTCTCAGAAAAATTAAAAATAAGAAAAGCTTGTTTGCCACTATACAGACAAAGAAACTTATTTATTTTGGCCACATCATTCGTCAGAGTTCAATATACCGTACATTGTTGGAAGGGAAGGTGAATGGCAGCAGAGGGAGAGGGAGACCAAGAACATCATGGTTTACAAATATTTCACAGTGGACAGGCTTGAATTATTCACAATCTATCAGAACAGCACAACATCGGGACAAGTGGAGAACCATTGCATCCAACCCTCGACTAGAGGATGGAACTATTGATTGATTGATTGTAACATGTATAACATTAGGCTGACGTCAGTATGACGTGTTTTTGTTATCTGGGAACCAGTCCTTGGCCTATCCTATTAATGCAGAGCGCCAGGCTACGAAGCGCCAAGTATCAATTTAATAAGTTATTGGTTTAAAGTTCCATGGTCCGATTTTTTATCTTATTTTTAAAATAAAAATATCAAATTGATCATTATGAGCTAGTAATCATTAGTATGGAGTCATTTTGATGAAAAATGACTATTTTTGAAGGAATTTGAGCTGAAAAAAAACACAAAATAATGTCGATAAGCTTGCCAAAAGTCCTGTGCCTATGACCCAGATGGTCATCTTGCAGTAACCACGTGATGTGAGATGACCTACTAATCCGGGAACCTGACAGGGCTGTAGGTAGGTATTTCTGTTTGGGTTTAAACATTCTGGGAACAGATTGGTGTGATAGGCCCATGGCACTAGGGTTTTTAACAAAATATTATTTTGGAGAAAGGTTAATTTTATGTATATCTATCGAATTCACCAAGTAGCATCGAATATCTGACATCACATATCCATCGGTATATGATTGACATCGTCCCAATGGTATCAATTTCAAACCATCAAATTATGTAACCACCCACTAAATTGAACATTCTATGATTCAGCCAAGTCTGAGCATTAATGGTTTGACGGGATCCGCTGCAATTGTGCAGGTTTCTGGGTTTAATTCTGTTATATCATCTATGGCTTATCCTCCCTCATACCATACATAGTCCCGGTGGCCGATGCAATTTTCATTGACAAATGTAAAATTTTCAAAATTTAAATTACCCAAATTGATTAATTATATTTATAGAATTGACCAATCAGCATTGAATATCCAACATGGAGGGGATGGGCAACATCCACCTAATTTCCCCTTCCCCTCTATGGCCCTTTACATTAGGCCTACTTGGGTGTTTCAAAGTGAGTGTCCAAAGGGGTGAGGTTATAAATTCACTGGTTATTCTGTATATGATGTCCCAAATCATTAGCTAATGGACCAGTTTCTAAGTTGGATATATAGGATCAAATGTAAGTAGTTGTTTTAATTTTGACAAAATTATATTTCATCGGACCATGCAACTTTAACTCGACCAGGGACCAAACTCCCGCAAGATCCGCGCTCTACCGATTAGGCCACCGCGCCTGGTGACGGTGAATGGTGTGATGCATGATGGTAGCGTAGCACATCCGGTGTTTGTGTACCCCAAGCGGAAGTTGCCGGTGAGCATGTGCTTGCCCATGTGTGCCGCCAGGGGGTGCTGGCTGTGTCTCTGTCATCTGTTTGTCTGCATCCTTCATAGTTCACATATTGTACACATCACCACCAAAACGTCAGCCCAGCCATGGACTCCATTAATGCATAATCGTTGGTGGACGCTGTGAATGGAAATCCATGATAAACCAATCAACAGGATGTCAAGAGCAATTATCGTAGCATGTACACTGCTCTTTTCAAATGCCCGACTGGTGCACCACAGCATCAACAGTCTGGAATAGCTTATCCTACTCACCGTTCACAGGGACAATATTACTTAGCAATCATTTACGGTCAACACACCCTAGCAATGTGATAATTGGGCAATCCTTTATTGCCCGATATAGAACTCCATGTTTGAGATTTCTGTGTGATTATGTATTAACATGATTACAAGTGATATAGGTAAATAAAAGTAAATCTTACACAAGGAAAGAAACAAAAATGATATCTCGGCCTCGACCCCCCCCTCCCCCTCCCGGTCCGGTCTGGTCTATTATGCGTACACAATTATTTGAAGTCAGAGACTATATGATAACCTTCCGATATATGGTCCATGGTTCTCTAGTATAGTCATTTTATTTTTGTTTGGTACATTAGTCGTTTAAGCAGGGGAAATTTCAGTTGCAGACGACTGGTCTTCCTCATTCCACTGCTCCTTGCCCTATCCTAGTAATGCCAAGTGCCTGGCTAGGAAGTGACAAGTATCAATTTTTAAGTCATTGGTTTGACTCGACCAGGATTCGAACCCACGATCCCATGATCTACCAACACGAGAGACGGACGCTCTAACTCATTCGGCCATCCGATTGAGATCAATAATGAATATATCACCATTTCTAAATTCGATTACACTGAATAAAAGAAAGAAAAAAATGAACAAAAAAGAAACAAGTATTTCAGTGTAAAACAGTGGATGCCGATCGATTACTGAAATCCTCTCATGGAGACGAGTAAGATTTATTGTAGGGATTCCGTGAGGGCCATAGGGAAAGGTCAAGGTCGACAGCATCAACAGGTTTCTGTGTTGTAGGTCAAGGCATGTGGGTCTGGGTCAGCTGTCGGGTGTTAAGGGATGGGTTTTCGGTGTTGGGGGTTGGGTATTGGGGTTGGGGTTCAGGTGTTGGCTGTTGGAGGTTAGGGGTTGGAAATTAGATATTGGGGGTTAGAAATTGGAGATTGGAGATTGGGGGTTGATGGCAGGGGGTTGGGGTTGGGGTTCAGGTGTTGGGTGTTGGCTGTTGGAGGTTAGGGGTTGGAGGTTAGATATTGGGGTGGGAATCGTAGATTGGGGGGTTGGGGGCAGGGGTTTGGGGGTTGGTAATTGGGGATAATAGGTTGGCTATTATGGGGGGGTAGCAGTGTTTATGTACACCACCCAACAATTTGACTTGCAAACTGTTAATTGGACATTGGCAGCAATACTGATGTGGGTTAATTAATAGTTGCGTCAGTTATAGTCATCATGGCTGCATCATCAAAGGATGTCAAGAGTGTTTGAGCCATTCAAACTTTCGGTTAGCTGTGCTGTAACCAGGAACATCAACTTTGAGACCATATCTAACAGTAAACCACTACAAATGCACTGAGCCTTCCAACATCTACTCTGTTTATACACACGCTCCAACCTAGTGACAGAATGGGCTGCTATCAGTAGTTAACTGGAAGGATATTACACTATTTTGCGTGTGTTTTTTGTATGCTGTGTTTATAATGTCCATAGCATGTAAGCTCGACTGCTTGGGCTTGTTTTCAATGCTGGCCAGTTGTAACAGTGGTTTAATCTTATCACACAGTAGGAGGTGATAATATGTTTTGTTTCTCACACAGTAGCAGGTAGATGGTGATTATTTAGTATGTGTAGATGTTTGAGCTTGTTTTGTGTTGGGGTTGGCTATCCAAAGTCGATTCGAAAAAAAAAAGGACCATTAGATAGCTAATGGTTTTAGTTCTAACTGTAGGTGTTATTGGTTATATTTTCTGATCACTCTTATAGTGGGTGGCAATAGTTTATTGGTTTTTTGGTTTTTGTTTTACTACTACTTATGAAATAGCCTACTCTACATTTCTAGGCTTGTACATAGTTTGTAGCTGTTAATTATCTACTGAGGGTGGTCCAGATTACCACCCCCTTGGAGCAGCCCAGTTTGTGGGCCGTACCCTATCACATGCCCTTCTGGTCAAAGTAAAATTCAAGAACTCCTCATGAATGCGTGGTGCAGTGTGGCAGTGACACCTACTGATAACAATTATATCTAGTAGCTTTAAAGGATAAAGGACATTATAAGATCTTGAAGTAGAGGCCCATACTTGAGGTCATGAAACACGCATTTTTCTGTCGAGTGACAGATCCATGGAACAGTCTCCCAGACCAATTGCTTGAAGCACCAATGGTAGAAGAATTTGAGAGAAGACTGGATAGACATTGGAGAGGACAACCGTGATTATATGACTTCAGGGCACTTTTTTACCTCGATATGTGTGCACAAAAATAGTCATTTTTTACCTAACGAGCTGGAATTAGAGGCCCAACAGGGCCTAGATCAGCCAGAAGAGGATCTGTAAGTTAATCTGTAAGTTCTGTTTTGCTGAGGCCATTTTCTCAGTCTACCCAATAGCATCACCACCAAAACGTCAACCCAGCCATGGACTCCATTAATGTATAAGCATTGGTGGACGCTGGGAATGGAAATCCCCGATAAACCAATCAACAGGATGTCAAGAGCAATTATCATACCATATACACTGCTCTTTTCAAATGCCTGACTGGTGCACCACAGCATCAACAGTCTGGAATATTCTATCCTACTCGCAGTTTGCAGGGACAATTTTACTCACCAATCATGTAGAGTCAAAACACCCTAGCAATGTGCTAATTGGGCAACCATTTATTGCCCGATATGGAACTCCATGTTTGAGATTTATGTGTGCATATGTATCAACATGATTACAAGTGTTTGTAAATAAAGGTAAATAAATATAGGTAAATAAAAGTAAATCTTACACAAGGTAAGAAACAAAAATAACTTTATATTCAGGAAATGAATGTTTCTTGGTTTACTCAAATGGCGCTAAGCTAAGCTATGTTTCTAGTGTTATGGAAATACCGCTTTCGTAGTCTGCCTAATATCTCCAAGGTGACCTACTTCCTCTTGTTGGGTGTATTTTCAGTAGATGACAAATATTCATCTGTATGCCTGCATAGTTCATAGCTCACGTATTGTACACATCACCACCAAAATCCTCAAATGTAAGTAGACTAATGTAAAGCTTGCTATATTTAATAACGCATCTAGAGCGCAGTCATTTTTATCATAGGCTATTGGAGGTCAAGCATATGGTCATTCTGACATATTTCTTTGGAGGAAACCTGCTGCGGCCACACATGCTACTCTTTCTGATAAGCAGCAAGGGTTCTTTTATACACAATTTCCCACAGGCGGGACATCACATACCCCAGCCTTTGATGAACCAGTTTTGGACCACTGGTTGCCACCCAAGCCTCAGCCCAACCGTGGACTCCATTGATGCATAATTGTTGGGGGACGCTGTGAATGGAAATCCCCGATAAACCAATCAACAGGACATCAGAAACAATTACTGTAGCAGCTACAGTGCTCTTTTCAAATTCCAGACCGGTGCACCAGAGAATCAACAGGCTGGAATTGCCTGTCATACTCACCTTTCACAGGCACAATTTAACTCACCAATCAGTTACAGAAACAAATTAAAACAACTTTCAAACTAGTATAATTATAGCTGGTATTGTATGTGAAGTATACGACATTATACAAGTATAAATACAAAAGGAACATGTGCTTTATATATATATATCTATTCCTCTGGTGCACATTCCCCCGCAGCTGTTGGTGTAATTGGTGGCTGGAAACCTCGTGTCACAAAAAGGCCTATCCAAAAATGTAAATTAATATAAACCATGTTTATGTGAAGCTAATTTTATTTCTCACTAAATCCAATTTTCTTGTAAAGAAATAACTAGAAAGCAATGAACAAAAATATAAGAATATAACAAAATGAAAGTTTTGAATTTTTGACTCCAATGTTTACCTCAATTTTTGGATTGCGATTTACAGGATTTTGCGCCTGAAGTCATCACTTTTGAAGTGAGAGTTGGGAGACCGTTGGAGTCGATTCCCAGGAAAGGGGAAGCAGAGAACTGCCCGGTTACGGGGGGGGGGGGCTGAGAATAATAGGTGTTGGGAAGCGAGAGGTGCCCAGAAGGATCATTGACAAACATTAGGGACTAATCTTTATTTATATTCACATAATAAATTATATAGCACATATATATATATACACAATATAGGGTTGGAGAGAGTCATTCTGTCTGGCTGGTAACAAAAGACCTACCAGCAATTTATTAAGGATAGATTTGGTGCAGAAATGGGCCTTTCGGGTGAGGGTTGGGGCGGAATCTGGAAGCGGTAACTCCAGGTAATTGAAAGCAGTGGAAACACACTTTCCAGCACGCTCTAACTTGGGTAGGCTTGTAGCCGCTGATACACATGGCGAGATGCGAACACATTTCCTATATTATTACTAATATGAGTATAATATTTTTTAGATTTGTTTCTTGATAATTTATACTGCCCATCATTTGATAAGTCTGAATAGACTTGTTTTCACCATTAGACAGTTTGTCGATAGAAAGCCCAAACCTACACTTGTACCGACCCAAGGGATTTTTAACATCCCACACCACATAGACATGGTATGAAAGCAACCAGCCTTTGATGACGCTGTAAGTTATACACAGCGGTGGAAATCCAAATTGGCAGAGGTGGGGGGGGGGCATAGGGAATCGAACCACCAACCTTCAGATTAGGCGTCCGACCTAGACAAAAGTCAGACACTCTAACCACTCTGCCACAGAGAACATCACAATATATATAGGCCCGATACATATATATATAGGCCGTACAAATGAGGATGTGAACACCAATCCAAAAAGTGAGTTAAACATTGAAGTCAAACTTTCAAAACGTTCATTTATTTTTACATTCTTATATGCTTTATAACCATTTCTTAACGAGAAAAGGGGAATTAGTGAGAATTAATATTAGCTTCACACAACAATCTTTTATTTTAATGACATTTTTCGATTGGCGTTTAAAGGATGTGCCTGAGCTATGTATATATATGTGGCAAATTCAGGTCTGGTAAATTTTGGTGAGGTCGGGTGAAGTGAGGTCGAGTAAAGTGAGGTCGGGTAAAGGGAGGTCAGATAAAGTGAGGTATGGTAAAGTGAGGTAGGCTAAAGTCAGGTAGGGTAAATTCAGATCGCATTAAGTGAGGTCGAGTAAAGTGAGGTCGGGTAAAGTGAGGTCGAGTAAAGTGAGGTCAGATAAAGTGAGGTCGGGTAAAGTGAGGTCGGTTAAGGTGAGGTCAGGTGTGTTTGTTTGTTGTTGTTTAACGTCCTAGCAACATCTAAGGTCATATCAGGATGGCTGAGGTCAGGTAAAGTGAGGTCGGGTAAAGTGAGGTCGGGTAAAGTGAGGTCGGTATAGTGAGGTCAGGTACAGTGAGGTCGGGTAAAGTTAGGTAGGGTTTTGTTTGTTTGTTGTTTTACATACTAGCAACATCTAAGGTTGTAGCAGGATGGGTTATCCTGGGTAAAGTCAGGTAGTGTAAAGTTAGGTAGGGTAAAGTCTGGTCGGGTAAAGTCAGGTAGGGTAAAGTTGATTCCGGTAAAGTAGAGTCGGGTAAAGCAGAGTCGGGTGAAGTAGAGTCAGTAGAGTCTGGTAAAGTTGTTGGGTAAAGTAGAGTTGGATAAAGTAGAGTCAGGTAAAGTAGAGTCGGGTAAAGTAGAGTTGGGTAAAGTATAGTCACATGAAGTAGAGTCTGGTAAAGTAGAGTCTGGTAAAGTCGAGTCGGGTAAAGTCGCATCAGGTAAAGTCGAGTCGGCTAAAGTCGAGTCGGGTGAAGTCGAGTCGGGTAAAGTGAGGTCAGGTAAAGTCGAGTCGGGTAAAGTGAGGTCGGATAAAGTCAGATCGGGTAAAGTGAGGTCGTGTAAACTCAGTTTGGGTAAAGTGAGGTCGGGTATGGTCAAATCGGGTAAAGTGAGGTCGGGTAGAGTGAGGCAGGGTAAAGTGAGGTCAGGTAAAGTGAGGTCGGGTAAAGGGAGGTCGGGTAATGGAAGGTCGGGTAAAGTGAGTTCGGGTAAAGTGAGGTATGGTAAAGTGAGGTAGGCTAAAGTCAGGTAGGGTAAAGTCAGGGGGGGTAAATTCAGGTCGCATTAAGGCAAGTTGGGTAAAGTTGGGTCGGGAAAATTCAGGTCTGGTACATTCTGGTGAGTTTGGGTGAAGTGAGGTCGAGTAAAGTGACGAGTGGTAAAGGGAGGTCATGTAAAGTCAGGTCGGTAAAGTGAGGTAAGGTAAAGTCAGGTAGGGTAAAGTCAGGTAGCGTAAAGTTAGTTAGGGTAAATTCAGGTCGCATTAAGTCAGGTCGAGTAAAGTGAGGTTGGGTAAAGTGAGGTCGAGTAAACTGAGGTCGGATGAAGTGAGGTTGGGTAAAGTGAGGTTGGTTAAGATGAGGTCAGGTAAAGTGAGGTCGGGTAAAGGGAGGTCGGGTAATGGAAGGTCGGGTAAAGTGAGTTCGGGTAAAGTGAGGTATGGTAAAGTGAGGTAGGCTAAAGTCAGGTAGGGTAAAGTCAGGTAGGGTAAATTCAAGTCACATTAAGTCAAGTTGGGTAAAGTTGGGTCGGGCAAATTCAGGTCTGGTAAATTCTGGTGAGGTCGGGTGAAGTGAGGTCGAGTAAAGTGACGAGTGGTAAAGGGAGGTCATGTAAAGTCAGGTCGGTAAAGTGAGGTAAGGTAAAGTCAGGTAGGGTAAAGTCAGGTAGCCTAAAGTTAGTTAGGGTAAATTCAGGTCGCATTAAGTCAGGTCGAGTAAAGTGAGGTTGGGTAAAGTGAGGTCGAGTAAACTGAGGTCGGATGAAGTGAGGTTGGGTAAAGTGAGGTTGGTTAAGATGAGGTCAGGTAAAGTGAGGTCGGGTAAAGTGAGGTAGGGTAAAGTGAGGTTGGATAAAGTCGAGTAGGGTGAAGTAGAGTCGGGTGAAGTAGACTCGGGTGAAGTAGAGTCAGGTAAAGTAGAGTCGGGTAATGTAGAGTCAGGTGAAGTAGAGTCAGGTGAAATAGAGTTGGGTGAAATAGAGTTGGATGAAGTAGAGTCCCGTAAAGTCAAGTGGGGTAAAGTCGAGTCGGGTAAAATCGAGTCGGGTAAAGTCAGGTCGGGTAAACTCAGGTCGGGTAAAGTGAGATTGGGTAAAGTGAGATCGGGTAAAGTGAGGTCGGGTAAAGTGAGGTCGGGTAAAATGGAGTCGGGTAAAGTGGGGTCAGGTGAAGTGAGGTCGGGTAAAGTGAGGTCGGATATAGTGAGGTCAGGTATAGTGAGGTCGGGTAAAGTTAGGTATGTTTTGTTTGTTTGTTGTTTTACATCCTAGCAACATCTAAAGTCATATCAGGACATGTTAGGTTGGGTAAAGTCTGGTAGTGTAAAGTCAGGTGGGGTAAAGTCTGGTCGGGTAAGGTCAGGTAGGGTAAACTCGATTCCGGTAAAGTAGAGATGGGTAAAGCAGAGTCGGGTGAAGTAGAGTTAGAAGAGTCGGGTAAAGTAATTGGGTGAAGTAGAGTCGGATAAAGTAGAGTTTGGTAGAGTAGAGTCAGGTGAAGTAGAGTCAGGTAAAGTAGAGTCTAGTAAAGTCGAGTCTGGTAAAGTCGAGTCTGGTAAAGTCGAGTCAGGTAAAGTCGAGTCTGGTAAAGTCGAGTCAGGTAAAGTCGAGTCGGGTAAAGTGACGTCGGATAAACTCAGGTCGGGTAAAGTGACGTCGGTAAACTCAGATCGGGTAAAGTGAGGTCGGGTAAAGTGAGGTCGTGTAAAGTGAAGTCGGGTAAAGTGAGGTCGGGTAGAGTGAGGTCGGGTAAAGTGAGGTCGGGTAAAGTGAGGTCGGGTAAAGTAGGGTCGGGTAAAGTAGGGTCGGGTAAAGTAGGGTCGGGTAAAGTATGGTCGGGTAAAGTAGGATCGGGTCGATATAAAGTCGGGTCACCATGCTTTGTTTTGATGCTGCATGCGGCGGTCGACGCGCTGCCTCACTGCGCATGCGTGCTGACCTTGGCCTGCTTAGCCACTGCGCGGACAGTGCAAACTACCACATGGGCGCCACCTACCAGGCAAAACTGTTACTATATGCCCACAACCAGATATTTCTAGGATAGCCCTGGTATGGTCCCTAGATTATCCTGGTGCACTTTCAGACCGGACCGAATTGTGGGCATTTGAAAACTGCCCACAACGTCACCCGACTGCCAGTAACACGGTAGAAAAGACTACTGAAATGCCCACATCCCATTTAATATAAAACTATATATATATATATGTATATATATATATATATATATATTATATATAATCTATTATATACATATAAACGCTCGGAGAATTATTTATTATTTATTAGTTTCGATTCTACTCGACTTAATATTGGCCAATCGCCGTCGTCCGCTGGCCCCTGCTGCGGTCCTGCGGGTTCGATGCGGCCCGAGTTGGTTTGAATCGTCACTTGCCTCCAGTTTTTTGCTTTTCTATTAGGTAGAACATTTATCGCTCAGCCCGGAGTCGAATAAACGAACCAACCCAATCTGCTGTCTCTCGTCAATTCGTATGGGAGGCATATATATATATATATATAAATATATATGACAACAATTGTGAAGTATGTGCTTCATAGCTGTTCAAAGATGGAAACTATGGGTGTTATTTTGTGGCACTTTGAGTTAACCTGCCCTTTCTTTGGGAAGAGGCGGTGGTGGAGGGTGAGCTGGGGATGTTTGGAGAGGCCCTGTGACCAGGAGCAGACAGCAGCTTGACAACAGTCCGGAGAGAACCGGGGACCAGGAGCATACAACAGCTTGACTACAGCACGGCCAGTCTCACTAGGTATATCGACCACGGACACTGGTATGCACTCAGTGCCCGGCTCCATCTATTGACGACCCACAATGGTGGCCAACTGGTCCCCGGGCCACCCACCACTTCGACACACTGTCAGAGGAACAGCAGACCACACCTGCACACACCTTATGCCTGGCACATACCTCCCGTATAAAACCTAAAACTGCCCGTTTCGCGATTAAGTTTGAGTTTTAGTCGGTTCCAGTCTTTAGGTGTATGACACCCTAATGCCCCACACATACCTCACGTATACGATTCATGCGCTAAGACTTGGATGGCAAACGGACGGTGGGTATCACACATAGACCGTATAAGATACAACTGACCGCTCACATATACCATTTCTCGAATGGCCCGATTAGTTTTTCGAATGTCTTGCGATTTGAGTCTTAAGCACTAAAACTGAGTTTTAAGTCGCGAATCAGAAGCATTAGCAGTTGATATATGTGTGTTGTCCCTGTTGTCAGTTTTAGTTGGGAAACGGGACGGGTCGGGTTGTGACGGGTCGCGTTGGGCAGTCACTTTTAGTGCATGAATCGTATACGGGAGGTTTGTGCCAGGCATTACACACACAAAGACAGCCACACCATTACCACACAGACTAGTAAACTATCAGACTAGCACACCACCGCATATGCACACATCATACACACACCACGACAGTGTGTATATGTCAAGGACACCGACGACACTACAGCACAGACAACCAAACTACCAGAAATAAACATCACCACACCTGAACTAATGTTAAGCATACGACGACCGGTGCGCACCTCAAACACATTAACCACATTACACACGTAGCCGACACTACCACCACACTACCAGACTACCAAACTACTAAACTAGCACACCACACCACCACACCAGCACACCACCGCACCAGCGCACCACCATACCATCACACCACCGCACCACCACACCACCGCACCACCGCACCACCACACCACCACACCACCACACATCCACACCACCACACCAGCGCACCACCACACCACCACACCACCATACCACTGCACCATCACTCCACTGCACCACCGCACCACCAACCCACCACACAACCGCACCACCACACCACCACACCACCGCACCACCACATCACAGCACCTCCACTCCACCATACCACGCACCCCCACCACACCTCACCACTGCACCACCATACCACCGCACCACCGCACCACCGCACCACCACACCACCACGCCACCGCACCACCACACCACCGCACCACCACACCACCACACCACCACACCACCGCACCACCGCACCACCGCACCGCCGCACCACCGCACCACCACAACACCGCACCACCACACCACCACACCACCGCACCACCACACCACCGCACCACCGCACCACCGCACCACCACACCACCACTCCACCACACCACCGCACCACCATACAACTGCACCACCGTACCACCATACAACCGCACCACCGCACAAGCACCCCACCATACCACCACACCACCGCACCACCATACAACTACACCACCCCACCACCACACCGCCACACCACCACACCACCATACGACTACATCACCCACCAGACTTCCAAACCACTAAACTAGCACACTACCACACCACCAGATCACCCACCACAACACCATACAACCACCCCACCACCGCACCACCACACCACCACACCGCCATACAACCGCACCACTGCACCAACGCACCACCCCACCACCATACCACTACACACCCCACCGCACTACCGCACTACCAAACTACTAAACTAGCACACTACCCGCACATCCCAATAATATCACACCCACCCACCCCACACAATCGTACCCCAAACGCTGCCCTATCTCGGGCACACAACCCACCCCACAGCCCCACACACCACCATCTCACACCACCCAGCGCCACACATCGCCATCTCACACCCCACAGCCACACACACCGCCATCTCACACCCCCACTGTCCCACACACCGCCATCCTACACCCCCACAGCCACACACACCGCCATCCCACATCCCCACCATCCCACAGACTGCCATCCTACGCCCCCACATCCCCACATCCGCCATACCACTTCCTCATGGCCCCACACGCCGCCCTCCCACACCCCCACACCTGCACATACTGCTATCCCACACACCCACAGCCCCACACATCGCCATCCCACACCCCCACATCCCCACACACCACCATCTCACACCCCGACAGACCCACACACCGCCATCGCACACCCTCACGGCCCCACACACCGCCATTCCACACCCCTACATCCCCACAAACCGCCATTCCACACCTCCTCATCCCCACACACCGCCATCTCACACACCTGCAGCCCCACATCCGGCCGCCGCACACCCCCACAACCCCACACACCGCCATCCCATACCCATACCGTCACTGCCTCACACACCACCATCCCACATCGCGACATCCCCACACACCGCCATGTCACAACCCCACACACTGCCATCCCATACCCTCACTGCCTTACACTCCGCCATCTCACATCGCCACATCCCCACACACTGCCATCTCACATCGCCACATCGCCACATCCCCACACACTGTTCATGTCACATCGCCACAGCCCCACACACCGCCATGCCACAAACCCACAAACTGCCCTCTCCTACCCCACATCCCCACACACCACCATCTCACACCCCAACAGTCACACATACCGCCATCCCACATCCCCACTGTCACAGACACCTCCATCTCACACCCCAACAGTCACACAGACCGCCATCTCACACCCCCACAGCCCCACACACCACCATCCCACGTCCCCACAGTCACACACATCGCCACCTACACCCTCACCGTCCAACACACCGCCATCCCACATCTCCACTGCCCCACACGCTGCCATCCCACATCCCCACAGCCCTACATGCTGCCATCCCACACACCCACATCCCCACACACAGCCATCCCAAATCCAAACAGCCCGACACACCGCCATCCCACACCCCCACAACCCCACACACAGCCATCTCAGACCCCACAACCCCACACACTGCCATCTCACACCCCACATCCCCACACACCGCTATGCACACTGCAGCACACACCTTCATTCACCCACAACTGAACCCACCACACTGCAGCACACACTCAGACTCACCAACAACTGAACACACCACACTGCAGCACATACTCACATTCACCCACAACTGAACCCACCACACTGCAGCACACATTAACACTCACCAACAACTGAACCCACCACAATGCAGCATAGACTCACACTCGCCCACAACTGAACCCACCACACAGCAGCACACAATCACACTCACACACAACTGAACCCACCACACTGCAGCACACAATCACACTCACACACAACTGAACCCACCACACTGCAGCACACACTCACACTCACCCACAACTGAACCCACCACACTGCAGCACACACTCACACTCACCCACAACTGAACCCACCACACTGCAGCACACACTCACACTCACCCACAACTGAACCCACCACACTGCAGCACACACTCACACTCACCTACAATTGAACCCACCCCACTGCAGCACACACTCACACTCACCCACAACTGAACCCACCACACTGCAGCACACACTCACACTCACCCAAAACTGAACCCATCACACTGCAGCACACACTCACACTCACCTACAATTGAACCCACCCCACTGCAGCACACACTCACACTCACCCACAACTGAACCCACCACACTGCAGCACACACTCACACTCACCCACAACTGAACCCACCCCACTGCAGCACACACTCACACTCACCTACAATTGAACCCACCCCACTGCAGCACACACTCACACTTACCCACAACTGAACCCACCACACTGCAGCACACACTCACACTCACCTACAATTGAACCCACCCCACTGCAGCACACACTCACACTCACCCACAACTGAACCCACCACACTGCAGCACACACTCACACTCACCCACAACTGAACCCACCACACTGCAGCACACACTCACACTCACCTACAATTGAACCCACCCCACTGCAGCACACAATCACACTCACACACAACTGAACCCACCACACTGCAGCACACACTCACACTCACCCACAACTGAATCCACCACACTGCAGCACACACTCACACTCACCCACAACTGAATCCACCACACTGCAGCACACACTCACACTCACCCACAACTGAATCCACCACACTGCAGCACACACTCACACTCACCCACAACTGAATCCACCACACTGCAGCACACACTCACACTCACCCACAACTGAACCCACCACACTGCAGCACACATTAACACTCGCCAACAACTGACTCCACCACACTGCAGCACACACTCACACTCACCCACAACTGAACCCACCACACTGCAGCACACACTCACACTCACCCACAACTGAATGCACCACACTGCAGCACACACTCACACTCACCCACAACTGAACCCACCACACTGCAGCACACACTCACACTCACCTACAATTGAACCCACCCCACTGCAGCACACAATCACACTCACACACAACTGAACCCACCACACTGCAGCACACACTCACACTCACCCACAACTGAATCCACTACACTGCAGCACACACTCACACTCACCCACAACTGAATCCACCACACTGCAGCACACACTCACACTCACCCACAACTGAATCCACCACACTGCAGCACACACTCACACTCACCCACAACTGAACTCACCACACAACAGCAAACTCCCACACTCCCACACCCCAACAGTCACTCCCATGACAATTTCATGCGTCCAGTGCGCCACACTCCCACGCAACCACACACTCACACTCTCACACCCGCCCACACCACACCTACAAACCTATGCCACCATCAACCACCATCCCTGCCCCCCACCCACCCACCCCCGCCCCCCGTGGGCCGTGACTAACCACACACGCCGTACCATTAAACAATAAGGGGTCACGGCTTTGAAGCCTAGTAAGGGTGTAATTGGGGTTTTATGTCCTAGCAACAACTGAGGTTACATTGTGCATATGATCTTGCCTAGGTTAGGACATCCACCCCACTAAAGACTATCCCTGAATGACAACCCCGTTTAACACCTTGGAATAAATCACCAGAAACAAGCTCTGTATGTCCTTGTTCCAGTGCGCAGTGAATATCTGTAATCGCGTAGAGTTGTTGAACTGGGAGAGAGTGAACAGAAACAAGCTATGGATGTCCTTGTTCCAGTGCGCAGTGAATATCTGTAATCACATAGAGTTGTTGAACTGGGAGAGAGTGAACAGAAACAAGCTATGGATGTCCTTGTTCCAGTGCGCAGCGAATATCTGTAATCGCGTAGAGTTGTTGAACTGGGAGAGAGTGAACAAAAACAACCAAGATATATGGGAACCATTGGATGCTCTGAAAAACACTTTTAAAGTTGATTAATCGACATGGTCTCATGAATTCTGCACGGCAACTATAGCGGATACAGTAGATAGGTCTAAGCATTTAAAAAGGTCTATACATGTAGCATAGGCCTATTGGATTGCAAATTCAGGTGGGTAAGTATGTCCATAACCCAACCTTCCGACCGTTTTTCTATGCGCAATGACTATTCGCAGAGCCGCTCTGTAGATAAGTATGGAACCATTTATTCAGTGTGTTGAACAATGATGATGGTCATCTGAAACATACAGTAATACAATGTATAAGTACTAGTACTATTGCTAATGAACTTAGTGAGAACACAGTCATAACCCTCAACTCTGCGAATTAGAGTCACAAATACCGTAATTTGCAGAGCTGCAGCCAATCAATCAGCATGGACCATTTCACTGCACATGCCGAAGGATGATGAAAATATCATGGACAAAGAAGATCACCAACAAAGAAGTTCTCAGAAAAATTAAAAATAAGAAAAGCTTGTTTGCCACTATACAGACAAAGAAACTTATTTATTTTGGCCACATCATTCGTCAGAGTTCAATATACCATACATTGTTGGAAGGGAAGGTGAATGGCAGCAGAGGGAGAGGGAGACCAAGAACATCATGGTTTACAAATATTTCACAGTGGACAGGCTTGAATTATTCACAGTCTATCAGAACAGCACAACATCAGGACAAGTGGAGAACCATTGCATCCAATCCTCGACTAGAGGACGGAACTATTGATTGATTGATTGCACATGTGCAGAATTATTTTGCTTTTTGTTTTGGTTGTAATGGTATGCATTGCGTTTGATTCACCGCAGGGGACAATAGACATTCTTAAGCTCTGTATTCAGTATTGATAACAATAACTATTTGGGTAATAAACATAGTAGCTCTGCAAATAGGCATCATCATCTCATGCTGTCGGTTGCGATGCGACAAAGAATGCTTTCATTACTTGACTGCCGCTCTCTATTTAGCTCTCTGTTGTGAGAGTGATGTCCATGAGTCAGTCTTAATGTCCCTCAGCTTCAGGTTTCTCTTGATGGTATCCTTGAACCGGAGACGAGGGCAACCTCTCTTTCTGTAACAAGAAGACAGTTGAGAATAGAGATCTGCTTTGGTAGCCTGTCTGATGACAACATTTCATGAAAGCTGCCTGCAAAAGTGTTGAAGTGCTGCTAGCTTTTGCAGGTTACCAGCAGCACTCTCTCGGGGAGCAAATAGAGGTTTCACACTGGCAAGAACATGTCCAGACAGGCAAAAAATTATTTGTCCCTGCAGTGGCTGGTCGGGAGATGTTGGGAGTTCCATACATCAACCACCCTTAATGCTGCCACAGTGGCATGGTTTTCTGTTTAGGGTTTGCTCCTTTAGCCTTCGGTTCTGTCAAGAACCTGTACCACAAGGCAGTGGTGTCCAACTCTGCAGGGCAGGGGCGTCAAACTACCTGAGGTATTGCAAGACATGCATTACCTGCAAATAACGACTTCTTCAGTAATCTGCACAGCAGAAAAGAACGATTTATTCAGTAATCTGCATAGTATGGTCTGCGAATAATAAACACACTTAAGCTCTGTGGATAACAATCACTATTTTGGAAATGAACAGAGCGGCTCTGCAATTAATAATCGTATTGTTAGTAAATCTACATAGCTGTATTTGAATCTAGTACCACTTATAAACTTAGAAAAAGCCTCAATGGGATGGAGATAGCAGCTCTGTGAATAATGAACACATTTATGTAATCTACAGAGCAGGACTACGACAGAACAGCTTTGCGAATACCAATCATTCTTCTGCTAATTCGCAGAGCAGGGCAGGTCTGCAAAGTGCCTCGTCCTTTTCTATAATGCTCTTTAGCAGCCCATTCACAGAAACAATGCCTCGAGAGTAACTACCTAAAGCCCTGGTCATATACACGTTAGTGAACGTAGTTGACCATAGTTGAACGTAGGATAGATCAATGGGGGTGAAATGTGCTATCACTACGTTAATCTAGGTTAAGGTAAGACAGGTTTTGGTTGATCACCCACCTAATAGTAATAGTATGGATAAATACGTTACAGTAGAGATCCCAGTAGGTTATGGTACAGATCCCGGTACCTCAAACTACATTCAACTATGTTCAACTACGTTCAACTACGTTACCCTCCACTATGTTTAACTACGTTCAACTACGTTCAACTTTGTCCACTAATGGCGATGTGACCGCGGCAGAATGGCCAAGGTTTTGTGCAGCTCAAATTATGCTAGGGTATGCTAGAGTATCCTAGCATATGCTAGAGTACAGTAATAAGTATGCTAGAGTATGCTAGAGTATGCTCGAGTACGATAGAGGATGCTAGAGTACATTATCATCACAGAGGCTATGTCTGCCTCAAACTTACCTCTCTCTTGAACAGGTCCAAAGCTTAAATCTGAATTCACGGCCCACACTCGTTCTTATCACGTTCTCATCAAGGAGAAGTACTGATGCCGGTACATTCAACTACGTCCAACTACGTTCAACTATGTGTCAACTATGTTCAACTATGTTCAACTATGTTCAACCTCGAATACGTTCAAATACGTTCAAATACGTTCAAATACGTTCAACTAGGTTAGCCTTCACTACGTTCAACCAAGTTCACTAACGTGTATGTGACCGGACCTTTTGACTCTGCCGTTCTTCCTGCTCTGTCGAATGCTACAATAGCTATGCAAAATCAATCAGATATAGCGGCATAGGCCTAGCACACACAGGAATATCCTTTTAATTAATTGCCCACATATGTCCTTGCCTACATCTCCTTGCCCTCAGACGTGGATGCAACAGCCACGTTTCAATGCCATCTCGCCCTATGAGGCAGGTAAGAGTTCAGATTGGTGCTCGTTACTCCTGCAGTGTTGTCTCTATAGCCCTGGTCAGATACACGTGATGGGGCTGTCACACTACGACGTAATGACGTCAACGTAGGGAGAACGTGAAGAACGTTGAACTTCTCGGCGTAGTATGCAAATTTGGGCACAAATTGAACGTGGATGCAGCGTAGTGGACGAGAACGTAACGTTGGTAAAGCGTAGTGATACCGTCAATCACCGAGAGAGGACAACATCACTACGCTCACGGAACGTTATGAACGTTATTCCATCGCCAGAACTACGTTGCTTTACGTTACCTTACGTTATTTACGTCAGGAAACGGTGGCAAAACGGTAAACCTACGTTGGATGTCCGTTAGGCGTCCGTTAACCCGGCGTTTTCACTACTTAAATTAAGAATTGATCAGCTCAGTTAATTTACCTAGCACGTCAACATTTTTCGCCAGCTTTTGTATAGGGTTGGTATTCAGCCCACCAGGGCTACCACGCAGTACAGGGTGAATCTTTTATCTAAAGGGGCTGTCACACTATGACGTATAGCCTCAGGGTATGCCAACATATGTGATTTTCGACCATGTCGGGTACATTCCAGGTATGTTGCTATACATTGTCTTACGTCGCAGTGCGTCAAGGCTCCAAAAAATGTTGTGCATGCTCAAAATATCCAACGTGTGTCGATGTGTGGCTCGTACATTAAACATATGCTGTGTGTATGTTTGGGAGACATCAGCGTATGTTGGGAGTACTTTAGGGATATGTTGTAATATGTTGTTGCACATTAGCCATACATTCAGCCAGTGGGAATGTGCAGTCCGCGTACAGTCCGCGTACTGCCAACGGATGCATAACATACTCCTAACATACTTCGAAAGTATGCTTGCCATATCTCCAGCAAACTGAACTTATACGCCATACTTCTAGTGATGAAGTAACATATGTAACGTTGGTCAGCGTACAGTGAGCATATGCAAGCATTTTGCAAACGTTTTGCAAACGTTTTGTGAGGCACATGAACGCTCTCATACACCAGCAATAGGTCAGAGATACATTCTCCATACAGTATGTAAGTTGTGTGTACGTTGTGTGTATGTTGTGTGTACTTTGTGTGTATGCCCCTTTTTATCCCCCGCCGCTGAAACGTTTGACAAATGCCAACATAATGGCATTTTCTAAGGTTGAGCACGCGCTGGCGCTGTACATCGTAGTGTGACAGGGCCTTAAGTTTGACCCAGCTGCAGGTGATTGAGTTCCCCAATCATCGCATCCAGCGCTGGACATAACCACATGTATTGAACCCCGGTCACTCACTAACTTAACACTTTCGTCAGACTTTGATGTATCCCCTCCGGGCCTGATGCAGAAACCATCAATAACACAGACCATGGCCATGCAGTGGTTATCGCATCTGTTTGACACAAAGCAAGTAATAAGTTCTATGCTTGTCAGAACCTAGTTTTTTTGTTATTTTTGTGGATTCTTACCAGCAGGTGAATAGACTAAAAAATCTAATGTTCTAAATCATCGGTTTGACTCGTCCGCGATTTGAACCCAAGGACCTTGCATCCAGACATTGGTTAGAAATGTCCATTTTGTAAGTGACTGGTTTGACCCGGCTGCAGGTGCATGAGTACCCCAATCATCGCATCCAGCGCTGGATATAGCCACATATATTGAACCCCAGTCACTCACTAACTTAACACTTTCATCAGACTTTGATGTGTCCATTTGTTGTTGCTTTGCATCCTAGCAACATCTAAGGTCATATCAGGACAGGTACCGATTTGTGACAGCGCGCACTCATGGCGACTTTATAGTGTTGTCCAACTGGAACACCAGGCCGCCAGCACCATGACCTGATATCCCACTCAGTCACATTATCCTGACAATGAGCCAACCAGTCCTTGCCCTATTGTCATAATGCTGAGCATCAGGTTAGGAAGTAACAAGTATCAATATATAAGTAATTGGTTTGACTCGACCAGGGTTCGACCCCATGACCCCACGATCTACCAACACGGGAGATGGATGCTCTAACTCATTTGGCCATCCAGTCCGGTCTTGATGTGTCTGCTAGGGGCTTGATGCAGAAACCATCAATAATCCATGGCCATGCAGTGGTTATCATGTCTGTTTTACACGCAGAAGGTAACAATTTCTATGCTTGCCAGAACCTAGATTGTATGGGTTTAAAACAAATAGTTTCCAGTAGGTGAATAGGCTCTACGGCTCTGCATTATCACTTGTGGTGAATAAGGCCAAATACAATGTAAACACTTGGTGATCATCCTCTTGAAATAAAAATCAAGGTCGGGCGGGTGTTTTTTTATTGTTATTGTTGATTTTTTAAGTAGACGTAACAGGTAAGCAGATGCGATGGCCGAATGAGTTGAGTGCAGTAGGTTGTTTCAACCCTGACCCAGTCAAACCAATGACTTAAACATTGATAACAAAAATTGAATTTCTGCTAACCCGATGTACTTTTAACAGTTAAAAAAAAAAAAATCAAGGGCAGACGATTTTGAAGACCGGATCGTATAGTTTTGTATAACCTGACAATTAATTAGAATAAAACAGTTTGTTCACCACAGCACTCATAATACTAACTTAATAGGCACTACCCTGCATTTAACCACTGCTTAACAGAATAAACAACTATTCTAATAATACTACATATTAAAACTCCATCGTCATCTGCTAGACACGTTGCACCTGACACTACAGGTATTGAAACGTGGGAACTGTTGAACAGAAACGAGGCATCCAACCACTCTTTATCTAAAATGGTCCAATCAATATACATACACAAGGATTTGAAACCGGTGGTCTACAACAGGTTCATTGAAGGATGTGGTATGTGCTGTTGTCCTGTCTGTGGGAAAGCGCATATACAATATCCATTGCTGCTTAGCGGAAAGAGTAGTCTATGTGGCGGCAGTAGGTTTCCTCCAAAGAAATATGTCAGAATTACCATATGTTTGACGTCCAATACCCGATGATAAAAATCAATCAGAAGCTGCATAGTCCGATGAAAACATCAAATTTTCAAAACCAAAACAACCATCCAGATTTGATTCTACATATCTACATTAGATACTGATGTACTTATTAAACATTTGTCGTCACATATAAGGAGATACTGAGTCAATTAATATAACCTGTTACTGCAGAAGCCTATGGTGATAGAGTTTTGGCAAACTTGCCAAAATTAATTTAGCATGTTTCCATTTGAAATATCTCAAAAGTTTGCGATTTAAAATAAAAGTTACTTCAAACTAAAGTAAGGTAGATTATAATGAAGGACCTAATATGTTTATCTCAGAAAATGGCAGAGATTCAAAACCATCGGACTATGCAACTTTAAATAATACAAGCTTTCCTTTTTAAACATGGATTAGAAACCCATCCCCACTACCACGGATAATAGAATCCAATACACAGAACTTCAAGCTACCCTTGTGCACAAACATGTAACATATTCTGTCATTTCAATATTGAATTTATGCATAATTTTAACTATTGTCGTTGGGGTGATGAAAATGGGAAATATTGTGCCTAGAGCGGGATTCGAACCCACATCTCCTTGCATTCCGGGCCAGTGTGATAACCATTACACCACCTAGGCTCCCTGACATCACCATACTACCCACGCCTACCTGTCTATGCGGCTCCATGCCCGAGTGGTCAGTGCAGACCACTACACTATTAACACAGATTGCCATAGATAATACATGTCTCACTCTATATATAAGTGTTCAAACTCTACTTTTGAAATGAATATTGTCATTTCCATCCAGGTTTACTAGATCCAGATAGCAATATCATACTACACATATGGATACTGTAACTAACTGTACTGTTCCCTGGATCGTCGAGCAGTATCCAGGTACTGACAAAAGAACGTTTTTAGTTTTTTTTGGTCCATTAGTTGTTTAAGCAGGGGAAATTTCAGTCATAGACAACTGGGGCCGTATGCAGGAGTCAGTGTTAGCGAGGAAAAACGGTGTTTGTCGGGAATTCCGGGTTAGTGGCGAAAAAATGGAATGCATGAGTCAGTGTTAGGCCTAACACCAAAGGCTTAACCGGTGTTACCTTAACCCTAAAAAATATCAGGTTTACCGAGTTTATTAGGACCAAATCTATTCAATGCTGTCATATTTAACAGAATTACATACGCAATAAGTGAAATTTTATCAATTTAACCCTAAATTCGAAGCAATATTAACACTGCCGCCGTAACGGCGGAGATATTAATACTTATATTTTCGAATCGACGAACGTAAAGTAAACAAATCGCCGCCGCCGCTGCGTTCCATACTGGCAGCGACGGTGATTTGTTTACATTACGTTCGTCGATTCGAAAATATAACTAGTAATATCGCCGCCAATGCGCCGGTAGCCTTAAGGAGGGTTCGAATTTAGGGTTAATTTGAATAAATTTCACTTGTTGCGTATCTAATTCTGTTAAATATGGTCTCATTGAATAGATTTAAGCCTCATATATGGGTACAGACGCAGAGGGATTTCCCAAATCTATAAATAATTTCACGTTTAGCTAAAATGTTAGTGTTACGCGCTCCTGCATACCACTTGACACAGTTCCTGACATCGGCGATAGCTAATCGGTAATAGGCTGTAACACCAAACCCCGCTAACACTGACTCCTGCATACGGGCCCTGGTCTTCCTCATTGCACTGCTGGTCGATAGAAAGCCCGAGCCTACACTTTTACCAACCCAAGGGATTTTTAACCTCCCACACCATATAGACATGGTATGAGAGCAACCAGCCTTTGATGACGCCGTAAGTTATACACAGCGGTGGAAATCCAAATTGGCAGAGCTGGGGGCATGGGGAATCGAACCGCCGACCCTCAGATTAGGAGTCTGACCTAGAAAAAAGGCAGACACTCTAACCACTCCGCCACAGAGAATGCCACTTAGTAAAGGAATCAATCAAATTTAGAAGAAGAAAATGAAAAAATTTCATTTATCTGTAAGTAGTTCCCACTCTGAGTTCAGATCTGTCACATTTACCCACCAGATAGTAACAGTTGTGAAGACGGTCAAATTGAACAACACATGCCTATACATATGAGGGTAATAGTGTGATGCCCCTGTCACACTACGACGCTTCTCGCCGGCGACCCGTCAACGTGTGGTGTTTTGGGGCGATATTTGGTGAAATATCGAGACACGCTTGTGGCGCGTTATGGGCGCGTCGGTACACGTTGGTACACTTCTTTGTCGCCGGCGAGTCGCCGCCGGAAGTCGGCGCGCGTTATTGGTCGCTGAGTGTTTTGAACCTGTCCAAAACTTCCAACGCGCGGCAACGCGCGGGACGAAATGGGTAAGAACGCTAGGAGGACGTTAGGCGCGCGTCGCGCTGCGTTGGACGCGCCGGCATAACGTTATGGGAATGCTAGAAAGACGGCGCGCGCGCGGGAGGGTCGTTGCTCACGCGTTGCGCAAACTGGGCCGTTTTTGTTTTACGCCCTAGCAACATTTAAGGTTAAATGAAGACGTCGCGCCAAACTTTTTTTTTTTTTTTCCCAGCGCGTCGACACACGTTGGCGGCGCGCGCATAACGCGCCGCGCTGACGCCGATCTTTTCCCCCAAACCGCCGAAAAGTTTGACGTTTCTCGACGCGCAAGATTTTATTTCCAACGCTGACGGATCGCCGGGAGAAGCGTCGTAGTGTGACAGGGGCATAACATCCTGACACCAGGCAGAGGTGGTGGGAGTAAAATGGATCAGCCGATGCCTGTAAATATGGGGGAAATAGTGTAAAATGGGGGCGGGGGAGGATTAAATGGAACAGCATAATGTATATGTATATAGTGTAATAGTGTGAAACCCAACCACCAAGTAATGCTAGCTATAGAGCTTACATAGCTTACATGTTTTCAAACAAAGAGCAGATTCAATACTATAGAGCAATCAGCATATACAGGATCCTGGTCATGGAAACAGTGTCATAAAAGTGTTGTCTACAAATGGGGAACAATGGGAACATATCCTGCGTAGCCTTGCGCAACATCAAAATCCAAATTTCTGTCATCCCGAACGATAGTCATGTGCAGCTGTCAATTCGCTATGATCCCTGATGTAATCACACTACCCTACCCCCAGATGCAAACTCAAAAGCACCAGATCCTTTTGTTGAGACACTGCCTCTGCCGCCTCCTTACTGTGAAAGTATGATGTCTGAACACTTTGACTTCTGGATACTGAATGGTTTATTCACGGCCTAGGGCTCGCTTGACCCGGCAGATAAACTTTCCATGACGTCATCTTATTAGCATATTCCTTTGTCTCAAACTCTGCATCTCGTTAACATATATTAGCCACACACCTATACGTCTATTACGCATATATCACACTTACTAGGCCAAATAAAATAAAATATTGACGATCGTCCTCTTAATGTAAAAATTGGGGTTGGCCGGATGGTTTTTATTTTTATTTTTCATTTTTGAAATAGATGCGGTGGCTAACCAGACGCGGTGGCTGAATGAGTTAAGTGTCCGCCTCCCGTTCTGGTAGGTAGTGTGATTCAAACTCCTGGGTTCAAACTCTGGCCGAGTCAAAGCACTGACATAAAAATGGATATGGGTCATTCTCTAAAACTGGGCACAAAAGTCTGACATCGAAACCAAAAGTGAAAACCTTCCAAATAATGGCAAACATCCTTCCAACTAATAGCCTAATCCAATGTCCTATGAAGGTTTGCATGTTGTGCATATGTCAGAGTTGAAAAGCCTGAGTTTCACTCTTTGAATTAGATCTTATACAAATTGAGCAATACATTAATATCACTTGTGTAACATGAAAATAAAAGACACACCCAGAACCTCATTTTATCATCTACAACATAGTCAAACAAGATTCTATTGATTACTGTTAAGCAGACAACGTTATGGGTTACAAGAAACAAGTTTTAAAATAAGTTTAAAACAAGTTTGCCTACATGCATGGTCCCAATGTTAAAACTTTCACATTTTCATTCTAGCGCAAAGTCATACAATTATAATGTTGATATTTTGTGTGGGATAAATTCAATACATGTAGAACTGCTAACATACCTAATAGACAGATAATACTTATTTGACTTGCTGTCAATAAAACAAAGACTTAATTATCAGCATAGTAACATGGAGACCAAATATGTGGTGCCCAGTTTTGGAGAATAACCCATATATACATATATATATATGCACATATCTATATATACATATATATATGATGTATAATGCATTATATGAGTATAAATACAAGGGTAACATGTACATCCTATATTTCCTCTTGCGCATTGGTGGAGCGCCCGCACCCCCCCCCCTCCAGCTGTTGGGTAAATTGCCGGGCGGGCGCCCCCCTCACGTCACACACTGGAGGAAATTTATATACAAATTAAACACAGGAAATGTATATGCAAATTAAACACAAAGCGATTGATGGATCGACGTGGGAAACAAACACTGAGGCCACGTACGAGATGACTAACTCAACTAACTCACGGAATCTCTCAATGTGCACCACCCCCCCGCAACATGTGCAGCATGAGACAACTTCAAAGAAGCGGGCTTTGCCTTCTGAGATGAGAGGACTGTGTGCAGGCTAGTTTGCTTGTTTGTTGTTGTTTTACGTCCTAGCAACATCTAAGGTCATATCAGTATGGTTACCGACTTGTGACAGTGCACACTCATGGCGACTTTATAGTACTGTCCCACTAGGAAACCAAGCTGCTGGCACCATGACGTGATATCCCACTCAGTCACATTCTCCTGACACTGAGCACAACCAGTCCTTTCCCTGTCCTAATAATGCCGAGCGCCTGGCTAGGAAGCGACAAGTATCAATTTTAAAGTCATTGGTTTGACTCGACCAGGGTTCGAACCCACGATCACACGATCTACCAGCACGGGAGGCGGACACTCTAACTCATTTGGCCATCCCGTCTGGTTGCGCAGGCTACTAAAACGTCGAGAGAGTCGGCTAACAAACAACAAAAGGGGATGAGTGGGGGGGGGGGGGGGGGGGGAGGTGTTATGCCCCACCGATGCTGCCGGGTTATGGGACTGTGGAGTGAAGTGAAGATGGCACGTGGTACAGGCAGGCTGCGGTGCTGAGTGATCGATTGCGGGTTTTACGTTGTGACAACAGCTGTTGTCGTTCCACGAAGGGTGCTGATTTGTACATATTGCTTTATAGTGATGCGCTGCTGACATGCCGCCACGCAACTGATGCCGCATTTATAAGACAATATTCGATTAGCAAAAACGTAGCAATTGTTAGATGGGTGTCGATTTTTGTCCAGTGTACACTCCTGTTTGCGTTATAGCGCTGCATCATTGACATACCACGCAACTGATGGTGTATTTACACGACATTAATCGATTCGTACAATGCAGCAATTGGTAAGTATTACAGGCTTACTGCTGACATTCCCTTCTCATTGATGGTTTGGTACAGGAACCCAACGCCACCCAACTCAGGTTGACCCAGTTTACATTGCCATTCGCACAGTATCCGGGGAGAGGTTGCATGCACTCGCACCTACACTGCAGTTCGATATACAGTTCGAATAGCTCCACTAGATTTCATGACAACACTAGCCAGTATCCTACCAACAACAAAACAGGAAATGACCCACGATCAGCCTGTTGTGGCCTTGAGCTAACTAGTTATTGACCTATCATCTGAATGAGAAGATCTGGGCGAGTTAGTGACAGTAGCCATTCATTACACACCGTTGATTTTGATTTGATTCCATCCTGGATCAAACGCATGAACTTGTGTACATGACAGGAACATTCAACCTGTTTGAAGCCAAAGGAAATGACTGACAAGTAATAGTATCATTGAAAGCTGCCCAAGTGACATGCTATGGAGACATTCCCATCACCACCTATTTGTTAAAGATATTTATTACTAATGTCATGTGGAATATGAAGAGTTCAGGTGTACAACCCTCTAAATCCCAATCCAAAAATAGAGGTAAACATTGGGTCAAACCATGTAGTCATAAACACCGCCCAGCTATTAATCTTTCAAGCATAACCCTACAAGCTAACCACACTCCATCTAACAGAATAAACAAACCATTCTACTAACACTCCATCTCAAAATCATATCTCCAACAACATGATAATTATGCAATTCACAACACAGTAGGCATACAAACCTGTGAAGGGAAACTATCCACCTAACCACTCCGTAATGTAACCTTCTAATCAATACACATGCATGTATCTAATTATGTATGAATACAACATATAACTACTATTTAATATGTGAATTGTCAAACTATGCCATAAGTAAGTCTTAGAATGATTAATATTGGTATTTCAGCTGACTTAAGCTAACCGCTGATGACAATATCAGACTATATTATATATACATATATTGTAAATAACGGTGTTGTCACATGCCTGGAAGACCAGTGCCTCGGCGCTGTCAAAATACTTTATTCGATGAATAAACTATATTTACAACAACAAAAAACAAACAAATTGTGTTACATTCCTACTTTTTTGTTCATGAATTCATCATATGCAAAGTGGAATTAGTGGAAATTAAAATTACCTTGAGATAACAACTTTTTATTGTTATTACATTTTTGGGTCTTACACCTGAACTCTTCAAGTATAATCCAATTATGATGTAGCTGATAATATGCAATTATGAACGTTTACTTTACAGGGCATCATAAGTTTTATTTTTAAATTCCTACTTGTATGTTGTAGCTGATAATATGCAATTATGAACGCTTATTTTATAGGGCATCCTAATTGTTTATTTTTGTTAAATCCTTCATATATTACTCTAGATATATGAGCTCCACAATCGCATGCTGTTAAACCTGCCTACACTGACACTTGCCATATTAAACTAGGTGTATTCCAAGTTTCGCAGGTTTCCAGTAACGATTGAAGCCGCGACTCAACATGCTGGGTCACCAGCCTTAGTTTACATAGTTAACACTGTGGGAGGCTTAGATTACAGACATCCGAAGTGGTGTTTTTATTTAATGTTGCATAGTCCGGTGGTTTTGAATTTCGGTATTTTTTATGACATAAATATATTAGATCGATCACTAGGATCTACTCTACATTAGTTCAAAGTTACTTTTATTTTAAATGGGAAACCTTTGAGATATTTTCAGTGCAAACATGGAAAATTAGTTTTGTCAAGCTTGCCAAAACTCAGACACCATAGACTTCTGTAGAAACAGGTTATGTTAAATTGACTCAGTATTGCCTTCTACGCAGAAACAAATGCTTAGTAATAAGTGCATCAGTATCTAAGTTAGATATGTCCAATCAAATCTAGATAATTGATTTGGTTTTGAAAATTTGATATTTCATCGGACTATGCAGCTTTAATGTGACATCTTTGCTAGGATAACTGTCAATGCAACAGAAACAAATGAAGCAAATGTATAGCAAGAAACTGTCAAAGTTTGATTATTAGGTGCAAAGTGACTTTTTGGTTTATACTGAAAGAATGGGCTGGGAGTGGCACTAAACCTGACTTCTAGAGTAAGGACAAATACAAAGATTGAATCGGTGATCGTCCCTACCATTGCCTGAAAAGTGGCCCGCTTCCGAATTATTTATTTTTTAATTAAAAAAAAAAAGGTTGAAAATGCGTCGGGCTAGCAGCAATTCAACATTTGTATCAATTTGTATGTCATTCGTTTGACTCGGCCAGGGTTCGAACCCAGGAGTTAGACTCCCACGACCTACCAGAACGGGTGGCAGACACTCAACTCATTCGACTGTTGTATCTGGTTACATATTACATCTATGTAAGAAATTAACAAATTAAAATAAAAACTGCCCGCCTGACCCGGATTTATTTTTCAAAAGGATGATCACCAATTTTGATTTGAATTGGCCTAAGAAGAAGCAGGTTTGCAATTTCAGTCCTTGATAGGGGCCCAATGGGGTTTAGGAATACCACCATTGCCAATAGGGGGCAGCCCCGTCAATAGTGGACTCTCTCCACCTAACTAATACTAATAGTCAGTGCCTACTAGAACATTTAGCAGTACCGTTAAGGCCTGTTTATAGTTTTGACGGTGTGTGACGGCGGCAGACGGCATTAGACGGCGCAAGCCAATGCTCCAATTTAGACTTTACATCAACGCTTGACAGCGTTAGATGGCGCAACATGGTGCAAGCCTTGACCACAATTCAACTATGTTGAACTTTCAAGGTCAGCGCTTCCACACGTCGTGCACTCCCCACCGTTTTGCGGCGTCACATGGGGTTAACCAGTATAAAGTTGATGGCGTCAGATGCCATCAAAACTATAAATGGGCCTTGTAATGCTACAGAGTGTTTCCTCTAGTGGCAGTAATAAACTGGGTAAGACCCGTGACTTGAAGCAAATGTAAGACGCATTGTGCTTTTATCTGTTTGGGCTATCCTGATATGACCAAAGATGTTGCCAGGACGTAAAACAACAACAAACAAACAACACTTTTATCTGGTTGGTTGTTTAGAAAATTGAATACACCACCCTTTGATACAGTATTGCCCTGAAATAAAAAGTAGATATATATATATATATATATAGTATATATACATATATATATATATATATATATATATGAGACTGTTCTCAAAAAAGGTGCTAAGGCAATATAACGGACCAATGACTTTGTCCATTGCAACGATCAACATATTATCTGCTTATGCATTTGCTCAGGATAAACTTATTTGTTTTTTACATGGTGTTTCATACTCCCAATAGAATACATATTGATTTGAAGCAAATGTCCTTGTGTTTTCAGTGTAAGCATTTCTATGCTGTTTTGTGTCAATCACTACAATGGACACAAACAAGAAGAACCTATCACCTTTTGAGACAGGCTCATACAGTACTTAATAGAAAATCTGTGTTTGATTTTTTTTTTAGATTTCACATAATCGGCTGTAATACTTCAAATGCATGTTCTCACAATTAAACTCCTACTTTGGGCATTTGTCTTTCATGTGTCATGAATGTTGGACGTCTTATTCTAAAGATCGGCCTGTCAGACATGCTTTTTAAATCTTAAAAGGGGACCTTGGATTTAATCGACTTCTGAGAGACTAGAAACTACATTGATATTGTGTGTACATATAGGAGTTCCGCAACTCATAATTGATGGCATCAACTTATGAAGCTTCCTACATATATGGAACCATTAAGGAAGATAAATTATCCCTCTGAGAGAAGAAAGCTTCGAGACTAGTCTGATTGTTAGAATGGCATTTATTTTTAAAAGCGCCTTCAAAACAGTATGCGAGAGTGCACCATAGCTTAGTATGCACAGAATGGATGGCGCCTCACCGAACACTTAAGCAGCATTGTCACGTGATTAATCCGTGAAAGGGAAGTTTTCTTTGAACAGTTGGAAGGTGGTTGGCAGCTATTGGGGATTTGCGCTGCTAAAAGCATTCCACATGCGCCTATTGAGTAGCGGTATTGATCAGTTTCGATTAGCATTAATTCTTCTTCTGTAACCGCAGCCCAGCCACTTATGGGCACAGTGCGCAGGCTGAATAGAGAAGGCATAAGAATTGTAGGGAGGGATTCCAGGTTTGTTGATATGAAGAGTTCAGGCGCAAATCCTCGTAAACGCCAATCCAAAAAATGTACGTTAAACTTTACAAATTTACCTGAAAGTAATTTTTAATTCCCTTTAATTCCACATTGGTTGTGAAGAACTGGTTAAGGAGACAAATATAGGAATGTAAACAAAATTTAAATGTTGAATGCTTGATTGCAATGTTTAAGTCAATCTTTGGATTGGGGTGTATGGGTTTGCATCTGAACTCTTCATATGGCTTAGCACACTTTCATAGTACTATTTTTAAGCCAATTCTTGGATTGGCGCTTACATGGATTTGCGCCTGAACTCTTCATATGGCTTAGCACACTTTTATAGTACTACCTGAGTTCCCGGAATTCCTCCCTGAGCATCGATTAAATGTTGTGGCTAAAGACTACGCCTGTTTATAGCCAGAAGCGAATAGGCCACAGGCTCTGCATTAAATATGAATCTACCGTCCGTTAGCAGGGCTTCATCTCTTCTGCCTATTCATAGTATTGTAGCAATCTGGCCTGTCCTCCCAGAGAAGGAGTCACATACATCGACAGGAAGGAGCGGATAGGGTGATTCCATCAGGGAGCTTAGGTAGTTTAGTGGTTTGCACGCTAGTCCCAGAATATTGTAATGGCCCACGGCCCTCCGACTCTCTCTCTCACGCGGTCACACATGGAAGAACACCAAGATTCAATTCAGTGTCTGCTTCACCCTTGGTTTATTGAACCATCTGCTCTCCGCGGCGTCAGTAGTTGTCTGACCTGCCCCCTGACTCGCCAGATCCCACATCGACTCTATAGGTCTGTGTGGGGGGGTGGGTCAGCCACACGCAGTAGAGGTCAGCCCAGTTGGGGTCTGACCGGTGGCTACCCATACCGCCACCTAGCGCAGTGTAATGGTACTGCGCTGGTGGCGTCGTAGTCTCCGCTGCTATCGCGTGATAGTAGAGCTCATGTTCAGACTACTACAATATCAAGAATTTAGGGTTTTAATCCTGCACAATATTTCCATGTGAAACCCATCACCCACAGTATATTATTCCCTGTAATGGTGTACAAGTCCCTACCCTAGTTTATAATTCATACTATGATATATTATATTGAACCATGGTAACGTAGTATCCCTATCATGGCCCATTGTTCCCCACCCTGGCCTATTAAACCATGATATATGGTATATTATTCCCTGCAGTGGTGTATTTTCCATATCAAGGTATATTAATCCCTACCATGCTATATTAATCCCAGTCATGGTATATTACCTCATGGCCCATCTCGATATATTATAACATAATATGATTTACCATTCGCGACCATAGCCTTTTATTCGATATATATGCCCCCCCCCCCCATCCTTCCTGGCCCTCCCCCTACAGGCCCCCCTCCTCCCTCACCCATTCCCTCCCCCTCCTACTCTCCTCTCGTCGCTCCCATTCCCGTATCCAGCTCCCTCCTCCCCTTCCTCTCTTTCCTTCCCCTCCTTCCTTCCCCCGACCCCCTCCCTCTCCCCCCTCCCTCCCCCTTTCCATCCCCTCTCCTACTCTCCTCTCATCGCTTCCATTCCCATCTCCTCCTCCCTCTTCCCCTCCTTCCTCCCCCTTCCCCCTCCCTCTCCCCTTCCTCCCTCACCATCCCCCTCCTACTCTCCCCTCATCGCTCCCATTCCCGTACCCCCCTTCCTCCTCCCTCTTCCGCTCCTTCCTTCCCCCGTTCCCCCTCCCCCATCGCAAAACCACCTTCATTAACCGTGAATACCCCCGTCTAATGGCAGACCCCGTCTAATGGATGTCAGATTCTGTTTTGTTTTCTGCGCTCTCCTTGTCCACCTTCTAATACGACCGGACCTGATTCTCACAATCAGTAGAGGATTGCCGCAGGCTGCTTTTATCCGCTGCTGACTGTAGGCTGCAGCGGAACCACAGAGCCCCCCCCCCACCCCCCCCCCCCCCACCCCCACACACAACCTTTGTTTGGTACTCACCGGATCAGCCAATATAATTACACGGTGCTACTCATGAACTCATTTAAGGACCAACACGTAGCTGTCTGCAATAACTCACCACAATACAATCATTGATTATTAGCATACATGTTGATTGATGCTGTAAGCTCCAAGGACCAACACATACCTGTCAGAAATATATCTCAACAATGCAATAATTGATTATCTTGACAGATTTTGATTGATGATGTAAGCTCTACGGACCAACACAAAGCTGTCAGCAAAATATCACAATATTGGAATCATCGACTAATCCACATATATTTTGATTGATGCTGTAAATTCTAAGGACCAACACATAGCTGGCAGCAATATATCACAATGAGGCAATAATAGATTGGCCAGATCGATTTTGATTGATGATGTAAGCTCTAAGGACCAACACCTACCTGTCAGCAATATATCACAACAATGCAATAATCGATTATCTGGATAGATTTTGATTGACGATGTAAGCTCTAAGGACCAACACAATGCTGTCAGCAAAATATCACAATATTGGAATCATCAACTAATCTGCATATATTTTGATTCATGCTGTAAATTCTAATGATTGACAAAATGTTGTCAGCAAAATATCACAATATTGGAATCATTGACTAATCTGCATATAATTTGATTGATGCTGTAAATTCTAAGGACCAACACATAGCTGGCAGCAATATATCACAATGATGCAATAATAGATTATCCCGATAGATTTTGATTGATTATGTAAACTCTAAGGATCGACACATAGCGGCAAGCAAAATATCATCGATTAATCCGCATAGATTTGTATTGATTATATATGCTCTATGGACCGACACATTGCTGTCAGCAAAAGATCACAATATTGGAATCATCAACAAATCTGCATAGAGCTTTATTGGTGCTGCAAGCTCTAAGAACCAAGGGACCAACACATAGCTGTCAGCAATATATCATCATCATCATCATCATGCTGTCGGTCGCGATGCGACAAAGACTGCTTTCATTACTTGACTGCCGCTCTCCATTTAGCTCTCTGCTGTGAGAGTTGCGTCCATGAGTCGGTCTTAATGTCTCTCAGCTTCAGGTTTCTCTTGATGGTAGGTTCCTCCTAGCTGATTTTCCGCTGTCGATGGAAGATGAGCTTGAGCAGCGCGGTCCTTGGTAACCCGGGCGACGACCGAGCCGGTATGGTGTTTTGTGCGGTTGTACATTTCATGAAAGCTGTCTGCAAAAGTGTTGAAGTGCTGCTGGCTTTTGCAAGTTACCAGCGGCACTCTCTCGGGGAGCAAATAGAACAATTTTTGGATTTGCATTTATGGGAATTTGTGCCTGAACTGTTCATATGGATATTTAAGTGGATTGCCTGTGGAGATTAATCAGAAGCATTAAATGGCTTCTGGAATTAAACCATTTAAATGCTTTACAATTCCAGGGAGACAAGTGTAGGAGTCTGCTTTGACCCCTCAGGTAAGGACTCACATACACAGATAGGTGTGTATGGTGGTTTGTTTGATTGTTGTTGTTTTATGACCTAGCAACATCTAAGGTCATATCAGGATGGGTACCGACTTGTGGCAGTGTGCACTCATGGTGACTTCATAGTGCTGTCCCACTGGGAAACCAGGCCACCGGCACCATGACCTGGTATCCCACTCAGTCACATTATCCTGACACTGAGCACACCAGTCCTTGCCCTGTCCTAATAAGGCCGAACGCTTGGCTAGGAAGCGACAGGTATCAATTTTTAAGTCATTGGTTTGACTCGACCAGGGTTCGAAATAGCGAAATAGCAAATGGTAGACAGGAAGTGTGAACACTTATTTGTCTCATTTTTGCTTGAGTGCAAGTAGATAAGCAACACTAGGAATAATTAGTAGCATGTGGTGAATAAGGGGTCAAATTTCCATGGATCATCAGCCCATGCTTTTTCTAATCTGTTCTTGAATGAATTCATTGACTCGGCATTAATAACATTTTGTGGGAGACTGTTCCATATATTTATGATCCTGTTTGAGAAACTGTGTTGCCTTAACTTTGAAATGGCTCTGGGTTTTACTAGTTTGAGAGTATGGCCCCCGACTGTCTTCGCTTTTATTCAAGGTGAAAAATTGGTTCATATCTATTTATCAAAACCCTTCATAATTTTAAATACCTCAATTATGTCACTTCTTTTCCTTCTGTAGGAATGGGTAGGAAGTTCGAACCCATGACCCCGTGATCTACGAGCATGGGAGACGGACGCTCTAACTCATTCGGCCATCCCATCTGGTCCGTGTATATGGTGGTAGTATCACTATCAGGGAGCCTCATCATCATCATCATGCTGTCGGACGCGATGCAACAAAGACTGCTTTCATTACTTGACTGCTGCTCTCCATTTACATTTCATGAAAGCTCCCTGCAAAAGTGTTAAAGTGCTGCTGGCTTTTGCAAGTTACTAGCGGCACTCTCTCGGGGAGCAAATAGAGGTTTCACACCGGCAAGAACATGTCCAGACAGGCGCAAAACTATTTGTCCCAGCAGTGGTTGGTCGGGAGATGTTGGGAGTTCCATACATCAACCGCCCTTAATGATGCCACAGTGACATGGTTTTCTGTTTAGGGTTTGCTCCCTTAGCCTTCGGTTCTGTCAAGAACCTGTACCACAAGGCAGTGGTTTACAACTCTGCCGGGCAGGGGGGTTAAACTGCCTGAGGTATTGTTATACCTGCAATACCGGCATACTGTTGATAGAGCCTAGATAGACTAATTATTAGAACTCTAGCCCTGAGAATGCAAGAGGTGTGGGTTCCAAAACCTCTTCTATGCACAATATTTCTTTCTTTATTACATCCGTGGTAATATTCTAATATATTCAGTAACCTAGGAAACACATTACTTACCATTAAATATATTTGGGATCGGTTGGAATATGGTAAGGATAATATTCCCATATTCGACTATCACCCCATAGAAAAATAGGAACGTCGTAAAATATAAATATGGGGAAATAGGAACATTGGAATACAGCAAGCTTCATCACATGGACATTATTTATGGAATATTAGAACAGAAAGCTGTTAGACAGTCAATTAAACTGTATTAACTCATGTTCCGCTTTGCGTCTATTCTTAATTGGCAGTCACAGTGGCAATTAAGCCACTCGAATGACAAGCCGCAGTTTGTTACTTCAGTTCCTTAATTAGTTAAAAGGATGACTAAGAGGCATGGGAATATATATATGTATTATATATATATATATATTATATATATAACATGAAGCAAGACAACCAATATTATTACTGAAGCTGAATTCACAAGATTGGAATAAAATTTGACTAGTGAAGTCCAGCGGTGAAAATAAGTGTTAACATACTTATCCATTCTGCATGTTACTAGTAACATGGGTAATTTATGGATGGAGGCGCTCAAACCCCGACACTCACCGGCTGCTGCCCTGGCGCCACCTCTCGGCTTACAAGAGAACCAACCCGAACTCCCCCGCACCTGTAGCCGCCTACCGGCTTAAACCCCAACTAATGCAGCCAGACACTGGAGACAAGCACGTCTTTTCCGCCAAAACATCCCGTGATTTGAAAATTCAAACCGTTCCTCCCCTCTCCACGGTCTCAGTCCTCCTGCAGCCACTATCCAGCAAGGACCTCCACCGCCTTTTTGCACCCATTCACCCACACCTGAAATAGATTATTAAAGTAGGGTTGAGGGTTCGAGTCTGGCTTTCACCAAGACCCCAGATGCTGACAACATGGAGGGGGCCCACCCCATTGTACTGTAATTAACCTTGATGTCCTGTTGAAAAATAAAAGACCAATATATGTCACTGTCCGCCTCCGTCTTCGTAAATTATGAGCAGGGTAAATAAATTCATCACACAAACAAAATACAAAATACATATACAGTAAAACCTCTCTAAATCGACCGACCTTGGGACCGACTTTAAGTTGTCCATTTAGCGAGGTGGTCGGTTTAGGGAGTTAGAATATTGTTACACTGGTATTATTGGGACCCAAATAAAGCGATCGAGATAGGGGAGTGATCAATCTGTGGAGGTTGTCGGTTATGGAGAGTTTACTGTATATAGGTATATTCTGTAAATTAAATATGCAGTAATATATTTGTCATCATTGTTTCAGAGATCACTATGACCTAGGCCTATTTTGAGCGAGTCAGGCCCGGGGCCGAATTTGAGCGAGGCCTATTTTGGTGAGCTTCGTTCAGATTTTGTGAGCTAAGCCTAAGTTCAGTGACCTTGGTCTAATTTGAGTGACCTTGGTCTATTTTGAGAGAGTTAGGCCTAGCGTGAGTTATATATAGCTAGTGTGAGTGAGCGAGGCATAGTTTGAGTGAGCTTGGCGTATTTTGAGTGAGTTTATTTTATTTTTAGTGAACTTGGCATATTTTGAGCGAATTTAGCCTAGTTTGAGTGAGCTAGGCCTAGTTGGAGTGATATAGGCCTTGAGTGGCTTAGATATGCCTAGTTTCAATGAGATATGGCTAGTTTCAGTGAGCTATGCCTACTTTGCGTGAACTGGGCCTAGCTGAGTGGGTTGGGCCTAGTTTTAGTGAGTATACATGTGAACCGCAGATTGAATGAATGAGTGAGATTGATTGACTTAGCTTTGTATGGTCTGACTTAGATTATGTGAGCTTGATATATGGTGTCTGATACCAAACACAGAGGGTGCCACAGGTTGTTCCTGCTGAAAATGGGCATTGCGAGTTCCGCTGGTCCCTGAGGCAGTGTGGACACTGCGACCCAGTGTAAAGTCGTCGGCTGGCAGCTGTAGTTTGTGTAGGCAGGCTATATTAAATCAACACAGGCAAGGAGAGAAAGGAAGAGTATAAAGAGTGAAAATAGAGTGAGAGCTTGCACACTCAGGTTTATTATTATATAGTGGTACATGGATCTGATATGGTATACCACCTGACCATTATCTCCAATCAGCAACAAGCATTTCTAGTTCCACCAATGAACAGTAAGCATTATTGTGGCACCATGGCTACTGTGATCTACCCACCACCATCATGCGGTGTGGCTGCTTGGCCTGCACCTGCCCGCTGTGTCTGTGGGGTGATCCGTGACTAACAGTTGGAGGAGAGGGGGTAGTGAGTAGAGCTCCTGAGTTCCTTACACACTAACAATACTGCCCCTTTCACACTATCTACCTAATACACAATGACTATTGACTACAAGTAAAGAGGCACCAGCAATGATATAAATACATTCATGCACCGGGCCCTATACATCATTTACATTAATAGACAATTTGTATTCCATTATAGACCATTTCACATTCCCCACCAGTGCGGTTTATCTGAATATTTTACAACCTGTACACCAGGGCCATACTCAGGGTACGCCTCAGAGTCAACTCCGAGACGGCTCCGAAACATCTTTTTGGCTAATTTGCATTCAAGGTGCACCTCGGAGTTGACTCTGAGATATTGCGCTTGTCAAGTAGGAGGCAAAAACGCATCCAAAATGGCCATGGGTTTCAGTGGTTTCAGCCAATCAGAGCTGTTCTTTCAATTGCAAATGGCTGCACCCTATTTATTTATTTTTTTTTTTGGTAAAGTATTTATTCATCTGAATATGACATTTGTCAGCGCCGGAGCACTGGTCTTCCGGCCATCTTACTATCGGAATTGACATTTTAAATAATCTAAGTTTGATCAGTGCTGTATTAGTCACAGCACCGATCGTGTAGAATTAAGGGAGTGGCTCCTGCTGTATAATGTACAGCACCAGTCACTGCGGTTCATACAAAAATGGGGAGCGGCACCGAGTAGAGGGTGTATACTCGGGGCAACTCAAACAATCGTTGTGGGTTACATTTTTTTCTTATAAAACAAGCTAAGTTTATAGTTGTCAGGGCATTTTGTCTGTCTTATGTAATGTTCAATGTGTTTAACCAGATTGATAGTTGTGTAGGATGTTCGGTGTGTTGTTGGTTTGTTCATGATGGTTAAGGGTGGTGGCAGGGGAGGGGGGCCCATTGGGGTGGGTGGCAGGGGGGAAAAACCCACAGGAGAGCAAGCGAGGATGCAGGGGGGGGAGGCAGGAGCTCAGGGCTTTGCTAGTAATTACTACAGTAGTCATTCAAGGGCCTGAATAACCAGGTGGGCTTTATATGCATTTTTGAAGGCTAGTATTGTTTCTGTTTCTCTAACTCTGATAGGGAGGTCATTCCACATGCAACTACCTTTGTAAATTGGTGCTCCCTTATATTTATTTGTTGAGGGGTGTGGTACATTGAGCAGGGTGGAGGCTCCTCTTCTTGTTATTCTATTTGTGCGGTCAATGAATTTTTCATCTTTTGCGCGTTTGTGCATTAGTGCCATCAGGTGTAGGTCCCTTCGCTCTGAGAGAGTATCCAATTTTGCTTTCTTGTGCAGTTCAGCCACACTGAGTATCTTGCCTTGGTAAACTGTTCTCAGTGCTCGGTTCTGAATTCTTTGCAGTTTGATCTTTTGTTGTTTTGTTAAGAGTTCATATATGATGTCATTGTAATCTATAACAGGCAATAGTGTAGTCTTGTACAGGAGTAGTGCAGTGTTTTCACTTATGAATTTCCTTAATTTCCTAAAAGTTGTCAGTTTTAGTGCCAGTGTTTGATTCAGTCTTGCCAATTGTCGATTCCCATTTAGAGTGGAGTCTAGAGTTGTGCCCAGGTATTTGTAGGAGTCCACTTCACGAAGTAAGGTACCACCCATTTGTAGTTGGATTTGGGGGGCTCTCGTTTTTCTCATTTTCGCCCCATAGATCACATACTCTGTCTTGGCACTATTTACTGTTAGTTTATTTTCATGGCACCATGTATTCACCTTATCTAGCACCATGTCTGTCTGGGCTGCAGCTGCCACAATATCTCTATTGTGTACTGTGAGTGCTGCATCATCAGCAAATAATGTAAATGTTGCTCTTTCAGATACTAGTGGTAGGTCATTAATAAAGATTAGGAATAGCAGGGGTCCTAGGGTGGAGCCCTGTGGCACCCCGGTCTTGACCCTACGGGTGGTGGACTCATTGTTGTTTAGTTTTGTGCACTGCATCCTGTTCTTGAGATAATTTGCGAAGAAATTATATGCTTTGTTGCCTAATCCAGCTCTTGCTACTTTCTGCATCAGGATCTCATGGTCAATTGTATCAAATGCCTTCTTGAAATCAAGGAAGACACTGATCGTTAGTTCACCTTTATCCATGTTGCCCAAAAGTTCATCCAGTAGAGATGCCAGAGCCCCTGTTGTGGATTTGTTCTTTCTAAATCCATTTTGCTGGTAGGTCAGGTAGTTGGATGATTCAAGGAATGCTTTAACTTGGTCATGTATAATCTGTTCAATAATTGTTCCTGGAAGTGGCAGGATTGAAATTGGTCGCAGTTCACTGCAGTATCTTGGGTTATTGGTCTTGGAGATTGGGGTGACTGTAGCTACCTTCCATGCATCGGGGAAGATGCCTGTTTTAATTATTAAGTTGTACATATGTGTGAATTCCCTAATTAATGTTGTTATCGCCATCTTTATCAGGGCAGTACTGATGTCTTTTATACCAGACGATTTATGGGATGATATTTGATTTGTTCTGTCTAGGATTTCATCACAAGATGTTTCTTGGAGATCATAGTTGTGGTTATTTAGTTTGGCTTGGTAACATTTTTGTTGGGCTGTTCCTCGGTTAAATTTACTGGCTAACCTTTCTCCTATCTCGATGAAATAGTTATTGATTTCTTCTGTAAGTAGGTTATCAGGTATCACATTGCCAGATTCTTCATTGGAAAGGCTACTAATTTTGGTCTGGTTTTCTGGTTCAATCTGTTTGAGTACATGCCAGCATTTTTTGGCATTGTTTCGATGTTTGTGTAGTTGGTCTTGGAGGAATCTTGCTTTGGCTTTTCTGACTTCATTTCTTGTTTTCCTGGTCATACATTTGGCTATGAACTCATCACCAGGGTCTTTAGTTATTTCAAATTTGTGTCTGAAGTAGTCCCTGTCTTGTTGTAGTTCTGTTAGTTCATCATTAAGGTACCCAGCTGTGTTAGTTCTAATAGTGAGCTCTACTAGGGGGCAGTGCAAGTCAGCTGCTTTTGTTATTGTTGTGTTAAGCATTTCCCAGCATTTGTTTGGGTCTTGTTCCACTAGGAGCTCTCTTTGGTTGAATTCCTGCAGTGAGTTTTCCATTTCTCTCTGATCGCAGTTTCGGTATGAGCGTCCCCAGTAGGTGGCAGATCTCTTGTCATTCCTTATTTTCTTTTTTAGTATGTATATTGGTTTGTGGTCACTTATATTATAGTTGATAACTCCTGCATTGGTGCAGTGCTTAATATTGGTGAATGCTAGGTCTATTGTTTTGTCAGAGGTTCTGGTTATCCTGGTTGGTTTGTGTATCATTTGCTGGAGCTCATGATCTGCAGCAAATTGTTTCATTGTTCCCCACAGAGTCTGTTTCTTTTCATTGTAATCCACATTGAAGTCTCCTAGTATAAGTATCTCATATTTGTCCATGTCGGTTATTTGTCTCATGGATTCGTTTAGAAGGTCAATTCCTTCATTTAGATTGCCATCTGGAGGCCTATATATGTTGCCAATGAGTATACTCTTGGTGTGGGGTCTGATTACAGTTGCCCATTGTAGTTCGATGTTGCTGTTGGAGAGGTTAAGGTCCTCATATTTCGATGTATCAGTATGCAGCTCATTTTTTGAATATATTCCCAGTCCCCCTCCTTGTTTAGTTTGACCATCTGGCCGCTTTGTTTTTCTGTCGGCTCTCATGAATTGGTAGCCTGGTACACTGGCTAGTCTATCTTCCATGTGACTGTTGAGCCATGTTTCCGATATTGTGAAGACATCAAATCCTGACTCAGGTAGGTCTATCCTTAGCTGGTCAATCTTGTTGGGGAGACTTCGTATGTTTAGATGGCCAATCTTGAAGCCTGGTTGGCCCTTCAGTTCTGTCAGAGGAAGTGCAGTAAAAGTAGGTGGCCCATCAACCACCAAACCCAGGTCCTCGCAATCGCTCTCCCGTGCACACAACCCCCCCCCACACCCAAGGACCCACCAACCCCCATGTGTGTAAATATTGGTGACTGTTGTATTGACATGTTTATTTGTTTATCTTAGTGAGTGTTGAGTGTTTATCTGGGCTGAGAATTTGTATCTTATCTTTTAAAATTATATTTATGCTCTTGTATCTCACATCATGTGCATTCTTGGTGTGTTTTGTGTGTGCTTGGTGCTCTCATGCAGTAATGTCCATAGTAGCAGGTATTCAAAGCTGTTTTCTATACATGGTAATACTGTAGCTGGCAGTAAGAGGAAAACCAAATCTCAACCTCTCACCACCAGCTCAGTACAGAAGCGGCGCAACCGTCCCAAGATGCAACAACGCGTCGATGGCAATGATGCCTTTACCCAGGACTCTCAGCCAGCAGCGATCACTGACAATTGACATGATTTATAACATTGTGAACATTGACAATATGACAACAGGAGAACATTGTCAGGGAGAACCACCACCACACAGCAATCAGAAGTTCAGTATACTACCAGATAGCCTAATCCCCACAAGTGGTACAACGTCCACTCCATGGAACATCGCATTGATGGCTATGATGTTTTGCTTAAAAGGCACTGGTCACTGGAGCAGCCGGGGGCAGGATATCACCTATGACAGATTTGGGGGTCACAATCCACAGGGTTGGCTGGATATGGATATGGAGGCCACCATTTTCAAGGCACCCGACAGCTAAAGTCGTTCAGACTAGTGCAACATCCGGTATTTCTCCAAGGCGCCGCCTCCTAGGCATACCCTAAATGTGGCGGCGCTGGTTGCAGCTTAAATGTTCACATAGGCAGTTGTGGCTGATGACCCCCCTAGACTTGTCCCTCACTGTAGGCCCAACGCATTAAATTCAATATCCGCTCATAACCACATGCGTTCTAATGGCCATACCTTGTAGATGTCTTGCCATACATGTGTTTATAACGGTGATTGCATTAAAATTGTCCTAGCAAATATTTTTAATTAAACAAAAATATTATTTTGCATAAAATGGCATCATTGCCTTCACTACATCCCCATATTGTAGCTTAGCAGCACGTGACTGCAACCAGGCATGCCTGATCGCAATTTCAGTCCTTCATGCTTCTCTGAGAACCACTATTTTGAAAACCTCATAAAATTCCTAGCATTTATCAAATTCCCGGATGGAAAACAAATGAATCATTCCTGCAAATGGACGATGCATAAATTAATTAAAAAAACTCAATTTTGAAAATCACTACCCAGCCGACCATTGTCCAATGTCAGGGGCGTAGCTAGACCTTTAACGATGTGTACTCCTAATTTTGGCAGGGGGTTTAGGGGGCCGCTTAAGCTTAAGCTGATGGATTTTACACATTTTAGACTTGAGTTTTCGACACTCCGGACTACTATATGCCTCCTCTCTCTCTCTCTCTCTCTTTATTATTTTTTAATTTAATTTTTGTTGACAAAACGATGTGGACGTTTTGGCGTATGCGCATACGCCTAGCTTCGCCCCTGAATGTCTGATCACAAATGTGACGTGTAGTGATATATACATACCTTTTTTTCTTCGCGCATGCGCATTATGGGAGTCTGTGAATACAATACAACCACACACACACAATGACAGTCAGCTCCATCTCCAGCATCGCAGTCATTAGTGGTGAAATCCATTCAGTGTGGATGTCTACATCTGAAGGTGTGTGTGTGTGTGGGTGGAGGACTCACAACAGACGGGGGTTGGAGGGGGTGGGGGTGTGCGCCGGGAGGTGGGAGAGGAGGTTCTGGTAAAGGTGGGGGTCGGGATGGGGTAAACTGATTGTATTATCATTGTGGCTGTCAGCACAGACCCTACTAGCTCCTCCTCACCACTACCACTCCGCCACACCACCCACCACACTCTCCTCTCCTCCCCCCAGTTAAAGCTGCATCATCTGATGAAATATCAAATTTTAAAAACCAAACCAATTATCTAGATTTGATTTTAGATATCTAACTTAGATACTGATGCACTTATTAAGCATGTGTTTCTGCGTAGAAGGCAATACTGAGTCAATTTAACACAACCTGTTACTGCAGAAGTCTATGGTGTCAGAGTTTTGGCAAACTTGCCAAAACTAATTGTCCATGTCTGCACCCAAAATATCTCAAAAGTTTACCATTTAAAATAAAAGTAACTTTGAACTAATGTAAAGTAGATACTAGTGATCGATCTAATATATTTATCTCAGAAAAAATACAGAAATTCAAAACCATCGGACTAGGCAACTTTAACTAACATGCTGTGTAATAAGGCCACTCGCTGATAGCGGACACTGGACTTGGTTCTAATGATGAGCTTCAGTCTGTGGATGTAATGGTCATTATTTCTAATGCCTGGCATACACCAGACGACATGGCGAATACAAAAATAATATATATATGCATATGTTGTAATTGTGTTAGTATCATTATTTTCATAGCACTGTCTGATCATAGAGTGGTGCATCTTCTATGTAGAAAAGCTTTAATTTGGAAGCAACCTGGTGATTCAATTAGTAATGTTGTGTTCTCTGTGGCGGAGTGGTTAGAGTGTCTGACTTTTTTCTAGATCGGACTCCTAATCTGAAGGTCGGTGGTTCTATTCGCCATGCCCCCACCTCTCCCAATTTGGATTTCCACTGCTGTGTATAACTTACAGCAACATCAAAGGCCAGTTCCTCTCATACCATGTCTATGTGGTGTTGGAGGTTAAAAATCCCTTGGGTCTGTAAACGTGGAGACTCAAGCTTTCTATTGACAAACTGTCTAATGGTGAAAACAAGTCTATTCAGACTTATCCCTGATAGGCAGTATAAACAAATCTTCAAGAAAAAATTAATTTGACCGTCCAAACAGGTATATAGTTGATAATGGCTAGATACAGCTGGCATACAGTGTGTAGAGCCCCTCACAGGTGGCGCCATTTGGGCCAATGCTGTACTAAACAGGGCCAGTTAGATAGGATATAGTGAGTATACTATTACATAGGGAACTGAAGATATATAGTGTCCTTGTTTATATTCCCATAATAGATTACAGCGCACATATAGATTGCAGCCGTGTCATGCATTGTCTGATTATGTAGTGGAACATGTTCTGTATACAAAAGCTTTATTTTGGAAGCAACCTGGTGATTTAATATATATATATAACATATATAGACATAGGCTAGAATAAGAACAGCCGGAGGTTGGACTCGGGGGGTGTGCGGGGAGGTGGGAGTGGAGGTTCTGGTAAAGGTGGGGGTTGGGAAGGGGGTACACTGATTGTAATATCATTGTGGTGTCAGCACACATAGTAGCTCCCCCTCACCACTACCACTCTGCCACACCACCCAACCCATTTTCCTCTCCTCCGCCCTCCCCATTAACTAACATGCTGAGTAATAAGACCACTCGCTGATAGCGGACACTGGACGTGGTTCTAACGATGAGCTTCACTCATGTGGATGTAATGGTCATTATGTATAATGCCTGGCATACACCAAACAACATGGTGATTACAAAAATAATATATATATGCCTATGTTGTAATTGCGTTGTCTGATTATATAGTGGAACGTGTTCTGTATACAAAAGCTTTATTTTGGAAGCAATCTGGTGACTTAATATATATATATATATAACATATATAGACATCCTAGAATCATCAGCTTCATGGCACTGCAATGTGGCATGTGCTGCATACAAAAACCTTCATTTGAAACTCCTAACCTTAACCTACACATTACACATTCAAAAGATAAGTGCTACTCTTTAGAATGTGCGAGAGCGAGAGAGCGGGGACAGCAAGAGAGTGCGAGAGAGAGTGCAAAAGAGAGCAAGAGAGCGCGAGAGAGGGCGAGAGAAAGCGAGACAGAGTGAGAGAGCACGAGAGGGAGCAAGCGAGAGCGAGAGAGAGAGCAAGAGAGTGAGAGAGAGTGAGAGAGCGAGAGAGCTAGCAATATACAGTGAGAGAGAGCAACAGAGAGCGACAGAGGGCGAGAGGGAGCGAGCGAGCGAGAGAGGTAGCAAAATAGAGTGAGAGAGAACAACAGAGCGCGACAGAGGGTGAGAGGAGCGAGAGAGCGAGAGAGCTAGCAAAATAGAGCGAGAGAGAACAGAGAGCGACAAAAGGTGAGAGGGAGTGAGAGAGCGAGAGAGCTAGCAAAATAGAGTGAGAGAGAGAGCAACATAGATCGACAGAGGGCGAGAGGGAGCGAGAAAGAGCAAGAGGGACCGAGAGCGAGTGAGAGTGAGCGAGAGTGAGAGAGCGAGAGAGAGCGAGAGAGAGCGAGAGAGAGCAATTGATAGCGAGATAGAGTGAGATGGAGCGAGACCGAGCGACATACAGTGAGAGTGTGCAGCGAAAGAGCGACACAGAGCGAGAGAGCCACACAGAGCGAGAGAGAACAACAGAAACGGTGACACAGAGCGAGAGAGCGACACAGAGCAAGAGAGAACGACAGACAATGCTCTATGGGTGGTATTTATCCGGGTACCACAAAGGGATCACGGCATACGTGAGTTAATTGATTGCCCCTACACAGAGTACTCCCCTCCACACCCCTCCCCCCTCCCTCTCCCAGCCTCCCCTCCCTTCTCCCCCCCCCCCCAAACCCTCCCTCCCTCCCTCCCAACCTCCCAACCTCCCGCCCACCCACCCGCCCTGAGTCCCGGGCAGACAATACTTGCATTGCCTCAATAATATCAGCGCATCGACGCCTGTAATTAGCGTAAGGCTCGAGTCGGGTCTCCAATTAAGGAGTACACTAGGGAAGGCCTCCACAGATACCCGCAGGGATCAGGGTATTGTTTTGATAATCAGGACGCGGGATGAGGCGCTCACCTCACAGACACAGCGAGCGCCACCATGCGGTCTCACCGGATGCGCCGGTCTAATAAGCATCGTCAGGAAAATACCTAACTAAGTAGTATGTAAACCATAGTGGGTGGGGAGTGTAAGTTCCAGCGTTATGTGGCCTGGGTGGTCTAGCGTTTCCGAGTGATATAAGGTAGCGTTATGTAATGGGTCATTTTTCAGAAACTGTGTACCACTTTTGTGGCATGGAAACGACAAGTGAAAACATTCCAAATTATAGCCGAAGATATTAGAAATAATAGTAGAATCAAAATAGATATCAAGGTTTAAATGTTATGTGTACGTCAGACTTGAAATTGTTTAGTTTTGCTTTTTTTTATTTTGATCTCATACAAATTGAGAAAGCTGTTGAAATTAACAGTCCATAACGTCACTTTAACACACATCCATGAAATGATTTTAACATACAAAATAAATCCAAACAACATTTGATTGATTTCACATAAGACAGGCAAATTGTTTCTTACAAGAACAAAATTGAAAAAAATGCTTCTGTAGATGAATGATGTCGATATGCAAATCTGCTTATTTTTACTTCAGCATATTTTGGATACATTTCATGGGATCGATTAAATACATGTAGTATTGCTACCATAATTAAAAGACAGAGTCAACACTACATACTTGAGTTACTATCCCCCTAAAATAACGCAAAATCATTAACAATGTAATATGGGAACGAGAAATGTGGTACTGAGAATGACCTTAATAATATGGGAACGGCCCCTAATTACGTAACAATTGGAAAATATAATGGAACATGAGCTAGATACATGAGACGTTCACCGATATGATCATAATATGTCTTTATGGCCCTGACACATTATGACGCATCTCACAACGTGTAAAATCACTTTTTATATCGAGATGCGTCAAACGTTTCGGCATGGGGGGAAAGTTGGACGAATACATTTCATATACATAGCATATGGCCAATGTATGACCAACATATGGCTAACATGCCTCTCCGTGAAAAAGGCTTGAATTACATTCACGGTACTTTCGCAGAACACCTATGAACGTTATATACGTTATTCGATTGCCAGAACTACGCCTCATATGTTATATACGTCGAGACACGGTGGATAAACACAAAACATACGTCAGACGTACAATATCCATACATTAGCAGTATGCGGACTGTATGTTTCCATTGTCTTGAATGTAGGTCAACATACATCGAATTATGCCTAAAGTATACATAATGTACGGCTGATATGACACCCATGCGTTGTCATATGTCGAAGGGTTTGCAACCCCCTAACGAGCGACGCCGTATATTGATGTACATTGATGTACATCAACATATGTTGACGTACACATAATGAACATGTAACTCATTACTACGTGTCATGATGTAGCGGCCAAAAATCATATACATCGGCATACGTTTGCGCGATGCATCGTAATCTGACAGAACGATTAGTAAGCTTACCAAGCATAAGAAGAGTTCAGGCGCAAAACCCTGTAAACGCTAATCCAAAAAGAGAGATAAAGATTGCAATCAACTCTTCAATACGGCTGTTGTTATACATATCTACTTGTCTGTCCTTTGCCCCATAATCATCTAATCACAAGAAAAGTGGAATTTGCAAGAATTAAAATTATGGTCATGTAAAAATGTGTTATTTGAATGCAAATTTTGGATTGGAGTTTATATGGTTTTGCGCCTGAACTCGTCATATACAGTTAAATGCGTTGAGCAAAGGTGTGTAGTCCGATAAAAGGATTACACAATGTTGTTTTACCTAAATGTGGTCCGACATATTAAACTAGCAGACTGTTGTTTTTGTGAAGCTGCGCAGAAGGACAGGTTTTCACACTTGTTATGTCTCTAAAGCCCTTGTCACACCTCGCCGGATTGAGGAAACGGAAAGAAACCAAACAAATTCTGTTGATATCTGGCAAAGTGTGGTTTGTGTCTATTGCATATCCGTTGCATATCTGTAGATATCCATTGATATCCAGCCCAATCCGTTACAAGTTTTGAACATGCACAAAACTTGGAATGGATGCAGCCGGATTGACAACTACAGTTCTAGTCTGGTTTGAGTTTGTTCAGTCCATTGGCTATCTGTTCATGTACGTTTCATTTCCGTTTCATGTCTATTTCATATCCGTTTCATGTCCGTTTCATGTCCGTTTGTCAGGTGGCCTTTGACCCGATATCGCAATATTTTGACACATTTTATTACATTTTGATACTTATCATGCCCGAACACCACCGGACTAGACAATTCTGTCCTGTTGCTCAATCCGGCGAGGTGTGACAGGGGCTTTAAAAGCATGTATTTTAATAGGTATTACTGTAAACATAAAGACCATCTTCTTTACTATCGTCCAGACCTGATGGCCGAATGAGTTGAGTATCCGTCTCCTGTTTTGGGAGATTAGGGAGTATCCAAACCCATGTGTTTGTGAGTTTGAACCCTGGTCGAGGCAAACCAATGACTGTCACTTACTAGCCAGGCGGTCAACATTATTAGGATATGCTTGGCTCAGTGTCATGATAATGTGACTGAGTGGGATATCAGGTCTCATGGTGCTGGTGTCTTGGTCTCGCAGTGGGGCAGCACTATAAAGGAACAAACTCTGTACTACTAGCCAGTTATTTAATATCCCAAAGTGTATCCCTCTGTGATTAACAGGGAAGATCTCGGCATTTATGGGGTAGAGCGAAGAGCAGTCGGGTGAGGAAGGCCAATTTTCCATGTTTGAAATATCAATTCCAAATATTAAAAAAATTAACTAAAAATGTGTACCTAGGGCCATGTAAGCATCCATGATTTAGATACTCATCAGCATATTGATAGGTTTTTATTTTCAGAAACCTGTTGCTTGCTTGTTTTAATGTTTGGGATTTGGATTTAGAAAGAAGATCCTAAAAATTAGAAACTTGATGTCTAGAAGAAACCAGAAACAAGGGCTATCCCCTCCCTCTGACTGCAGTATGACCACATGAGAAATGGGGAGGAGTGTTTGTTTGTTTGTTGTTTCACGTTCTAGCAATATGTAAGGTTATATCAGGATGGGTACTGACGCGTGACAGTGCATGCTCCGGGCAACTTTATTGTGCTGCACCACTGGGAAATCAGGCTGCTGGCACCATGCCCCGATACCCCACTCAGTCACATTATCCTGACAGTGAACTAACCAGTCCTTGCGCTATCCTATTAATGCTGAATGCCAGGCTAGGAAGTGACAACTATCATTTGAAGTAATTGGTTTGACTCGACCGGGAACCGAACTTCCGACCTTCCGCACGCGAGGCCCGCGCTCTACCGATTAGGCCACTGGTGTGGAAGAGTGTGGATAAGGTCATTCGCTTGGCTAAAGTTGATCCACAGACAATTTGTGTCAATCTATCGAGAAAGCAATGCGAAACGCGGTGCACCTGGTGTTAACCGGACGAACCATGTCGCCACCTACCGGCCATACGCCGACCAGCCTCGTAATCAGATGCGGCCATACATATGCGCATGCGTATGCGCGGGATTTGCGCAGGCGCCGCCAGGGCCTGCTGCGCATTGCGCACGGCACATTGCGCATTGCACATGCTCGTCGTTGAGTCATTTATACTGGCAGCAGATACACCCGCCTCCTCCCTCCTTCCCCTCCCCTCCCCCTCCCCTTCCCTCCCCTTCCCTCCCCTCCCCTGCCGTCACCTCTCTCCCCTCCCCTCCGCTCCCTTCCACTCCCCTCCCCCTTCCCCTCACCCCCGGCCCCTCGAATCCGCCCTCGATTCCTCCCCCGGCTCTCCCCTTCCATCCCTCCCCTCCCGTCCCTTCCACCTCCCTTCAGCTCGGGTCCTCAAATCGCCTCCCCTGCCCTCCCCCTGCACTCCCCTCATCTCCCTTCCCCCCTCCGCTCCTCCCCTCCCTCCAAGTCCCCTCCCCTCCTCCTTCACCACCACTCCCCCTGCCCTCCCGGCCCTCCCCGGCCCTCCCATCCCTCTCTACCCTCCCCTCCCCTCATCCCGCATCCCATCCTTTCCTCTTCCTCCCCCCCCCCCTTCCCCTCCTCTCTCCCCTCCCTCCTCCTCCCTCTCCTCTGCCTGCCCTCCCATGCCTTCCCATCCCCTCTCTCCCGAGCCCTCCCCTCCCCTCATGCCCCCTCCACTCCTCTCCCCTCCCTTCTCCCCCATCCCTTACCTTGCCCCCTCCCCTGACCTGGGCCCCTCACTTCCCATCCTCTCTGCCCTCCCATCCACCCTCCCCTTTCCTCAGCCTGCCCTCCCCTGCCCTCTCTCCCGACCCCTCCCTTCCCCTCATGCCCCCTCCCGTCCTCTCCCCTCCCTTCTCCCCCCCCCCTGACCTTGCCCCCTCCCGTTCCCTCTCCTGTTGGTGGCTGATGACATACGAGACTGGGGGGACAGGGGGTATGGGGTCGGGTGGGGGGGAGCTGTGCATAGTGGCGGCCAGTTCTGTGTGCGTACAACCCGGTGCAACAAATCCTTAGCCTGAGTCCAGGGCAGGATGCTTAAGCCCGAGTCACACAAACCCGGATCAGGGGCCGGACGAGCCCCGGACCGCCATCCGGGGTGGTCCAGGGCGATCCGACATGATCCGGGGCTCATCCGTGGGATGTCTGTGGCGCCCCCCCCCCTTATCTGGCCTGATCCGTGGCTCGTCCGGCACCGTACAGGCTCAGCCCCGGATGTTTTCAAATGTTTAAAACATCCGGGGCGGTCTGGGGGATTTTGCGATCTGGCTCAATCCGGCATTTTGAGCCACGGTTTGATCCTGACCATCCCCGGACTATCCAGGACTACCCCCGGCCTAGCCACGGACCACTCCCGGACTGTCCGGGGGTGATCCGGGATAGTCTGGGGCAGTCTGGGGGGTGGTCCAGCCTCGTCCGGGTTAGTCAGGGGCCGGTCCGGCCCAGTCCGGGCTCGTCCAGGGCCGTTCCAGGGGCGGTCCTGGGGTGGTCTGGGGGTGGTGCGGGGCGGTCCGGCCTTTGGTCCGGGGCTCGTCTGGGAAGGTGTCACTGCAACGCAAAAATCGACGAAAACAGTGATTTTATCCGTGGTGGTCCGGGACAGTCCGGGCCGTTGGTCAGTGGGTGGTCCAGCTCAAAATCTGGGGCTCGTCCGGCTATGTGTGACTGAGGCTTTAACCCTCAAACTCCAAACGTCAACTTTAGCTAAACTGATGACCTTATTTGGACTACACCCCAAAAGTCAAGCCTCCATGACACTCGTTCGCATTTCTCATGTGGTTATATCACAAGGCCTCCCAACCCATGACCTCAACACATGTCTCCTCCGTCATATGTTGGAAAGTATTCCCTTTAATAATTTAGCTTCATATGTAATCAAAAGGAATGCTGTCATTTACCAACATTGAAGGGTGTTAGTATTGCAGTAGAACAACTAATTTCATGCCTTAACCTCCGACGGGATGGCCGAATGAGTTGAGCGTCCGTCTTCCATGTTGGTATATCCTGGGATTCGAATCCACACGTTAAAACCATGGTCGAGTCAAACCGATGACTTAATAATTGATATTAGTTATTTCCTAGCCATGCACTACGTATTATTATGATAGGGCAAGCACTGGTTGGCTCAGTGTCAGGACAATGTGACTGGTTATGTGCACCCGGCGTACTGGGTTTAGTTGTTGATTTACGTCCTAGCAACATCTTAGCTCATATCAGGATGGGTACCGACTTGTGACAGTGCGCACTCATGGTGACTTCATAGTGCTGCCCCACAGGGAAAACAGGCCACCAGCACCATGACCTGATATCCCACACAGTGACATTATCCTTACACTGAGCCAACCAGTACTTGCCCCGTCCTAATAATGTCGAGTGCCAGGCTAGGAAGCTACAAGAATCAATTTTAAAGTAATTCGTTTGACTCATGGGTTCGGATTTCCTGATCTCCCAAAACAGGAGACGGACGCTGTACTCATTCGGCCACCCTGTCTGGTGCATGCTGGGTCACAGCTTCACTTCTCCCTGAAGAACCAGCGGAACTAAAAGTTATATTAATTTGTTTTTCTTCAAAATATATAACCATTTTCAAGTGATTGCATCAGGGAACCTATGTAGTGAAATTCTTAGCATGTTACCCCAGGAATGGCAATAGTCTGGGTTCGAATCCTGATCTAGACTCAATCCTTCCCCTCCAGACGATGATAATCGCCCTCCTGACTTCATCTGATAATTTGACGGCTCAGAAGAAAAACGCGAACTGTTTTTTAATCTACATAGCCAGATATTTTCACGAGTCAGGGGCGTCCGCATGTCCACCCTGGTCAAAATCTCTGATGAGAGTATTTATATAATGTCTTTATATACCACATAAATTTGACAAATTTAAAATTCCAATTACCAACTGACCGGCACTCAGCTATTCTGGCCGGTTGCCTCCGGTCCAGGCCCGCTTGCCCTACCTCTCAGCTTTCACCCGGCTTACCAGGCTGCTCCACCAACTCCCTAGAACCATAGAACATATCAAAGTATCTGTATCGGGTTACCACCCAGACAGCTACCCACAGCATTCTTAATAATATTTGCATAACTGATGTTTATACCACACCTAAATTTGACACAAAATATTCAAAATCAGACAGGGCTTGTCAACTTTGCACGTTAACATTGCCAGAGGATCTACTCTGTTTGTAAAATTCGTTCACCAAGTTAATTCCCCCTGGAATAGTCAGCTTACTCTGAAGACAAATTCATGTGACTTTCGTATAGGTGTGGAGATAATTGTGTATTGCAGTGAGGAGAGGGGTATTATGAGGACTGTGTGCACATAAACTAGTTATTCTACATCCTGCTCAAGTTACAGTTCATGTGCATCATCCGGAAAGCAAGCAATGAATTCAACTAGTCTCCCGGCGTGAAGTCAGATGTCAGATGCCATGGTCTAGTATATAGATGTAAACTATTCTGATATACGGCATAGGGGGAATGCAAATGTTATATTACTGATTGGGGTGCGTGACCAGGTGCATGTATGTATATATATATATATATATATATATATATATATATGTATGGGCTGGTGGTGCCTGAGTGGGATGTAAATAGACATAGTGGTGCTGGCAGGTTTGGGTGTGGGTGCACTCAGGGCAAACCCCCTCTGCTGTGATAGGGATCACCACACTCAAAGGTCAAGGTTGGTGGTGGCTATGGAGCCATACAGCTTGATGGTGGTGGGCAGACCACTGGTATCCATGGGGACCAGTAATACTGGATCCCTATTGGTAGGGCCAAGAATGCTTGTTTTCTATTGTGGGAAAGGGGTGGGGGTGATACTTTACAATGAACCCATGTAACCATATCAATAATAAACCAGAGGGCTTGACTCTCTCTTCTTCATTACACTTTATACTCTTCCTTTCTCTATGTCTGTATTGATTTCACCATAGCCTGCCTACACAGCCACAGATTCTATAGCTTAGATGTTGTCAGGATGTAAAACACCAACAACGAACCACTTTGTTGTTGTTATGTAATGCCAATATTGATGTGGAAGAGGGGACTTGTGGAAATTGCCAAGCTCCAAAAACATAACTAGCCAGAGCAGTCTCCAAACCCAGACTCCAAAAAAACTGAATTTATTTAAAGCTGCATAGTCCGATGAAGCATCACATTTTCAAAACAAACACAATTACGCGAATTTAATTCTAACTTAGATAATGGGGCACTTATTAAACCTGTGGCGCCACATAGAGGGGAATACTGAGGCAATTTAATAGAACCTGTTTCTGCAGAAGCCTATGGTGTCAGGGTTATGGCACACTTGCCAACATTAATTTTGCCTGTTTGCACTTCAAATATCTCAAAGGTTAGCCATTTAAAATCAAACTTATTTCAGACCAACTTAAGGTATATTATAACGATCAACCTAATATATTTATTTCAGAAAATGAAACAAACTCAAAACCATCGGACTATGCAACTTTAACGACTCCTCTAGAACGCATTGATTTTTATCATCGGCTATTGGACATCAAACGTATATGGCCATTCTAGCATATTTCTTTAGAGGAAACCCGATACCGCCACATAGGTTACTCTTTCCCATAAGCAGCAAAGGGTCTTTTATAGGCACTTTCCCACAGACAGGACAGCACATACGACAGACTAAGTTGACATATAGGGGCCGCCACCTACACTCACAATCCCCGACGTCTGTGTGAAGGCGCGAGCGGTAGGTTGACAAATAAGAGTAAACAGCATTAATTATGTAGAGGTAACCCACGTTGCGGTTCAGTTTTTAATACCAAGTGTGTGGGGGAGGGGTATGGACAGTTACAACCAGATGGGATGGCCGAATGAGTTGAGCGTCGGTCTCCTGTTTTGGGAGAAATGGGGATCTGAACACATGGGTTTGTGCATTTGAACTCTGGTCGAGTCAAACCAATGACTTAACAAAATTAATACTAGTCGCTTCATAGCCAAGTACTCTGCATTACTAGGGTAGGGCAAGGATCGGTTGGCTCAGTGTCAGGATAATGCTACTGAGTGGGATATCAGGTCATGGTACTGGCAGTCTGGTTCCCCAGTTGGGCAGCCTTATAAAGGTGCTACGAGTGTGCACTGTCACAAGTCAGTACACATCTTCATATGACATTAGATGTTGCTAGGATGTAAAACAACAAGCACATGCAGAGTGACCTAACCTGTGGAATGGGCAGTGTTACCTAAAGTCACGCAACACTGAGAGTGATACGGGATCCAGGCTTGGGGGAGCAGGGGAGGAAGTTCATCAATTTATTTGATTGAGTGAGCGTTACGAAAACCAACGGGATCCTAGCGAATCAGTTACAGCTCTAGAGTACTCTCAGTTGTATACCCTCAAAGCAAACCAGACAGGATAGCCCAATGGGTTCAGCGCCCGCCTCCTGTTTTCATACGTCATGGGATTCGAACCTTCGCCACGCCAAAACAAAGACAAAGACAACAGACAGGCAGGTCTCGCTAACTATTCGTAAAATAGCTTATTCGCCATTTCTGGCCACGGAACAGGATTCCTGGTCACGGCTCAAGTATCCTGGTCACGGCACCAGAATCATGGCACCAGGATCCTGGTCACGGTGCCAGATCAGGACAGCAGTATACTGGTCACGGTATCAGAATCACGGTACCAGGACCCTGGTCACGTTACCAGAATCACGGTACCAGATCAGGACAGCAATATCCTGGTCACGGTATCAGAATCATGGTGCCAGTATCCTGCTCAGGGCACCATAATCACGGCACCAGTATCCTGGGCACGGTACCATAATCACAATGACGGCAAATCGGTCATTTGTGTGCCTAGATCTGGCCCCGAACCCACATTCCTGGAGTGTTCGCACTAAGAAGCGTCATGATGCAACCACTCTTGCCATGCCTAGTTGTCTTCGCGGGCCATTTTACCTGGTGCAGAGTATGCCTCATATTATTCGCGTAAGCAATGTATTCTTACCTGTGCCCGCCTGAGATGGTACTTCATTCCCTTCAGTAGACAACGCTCACTGACCAATAATGTGTTTTAGACAAAGCCATACGAGTCAACAGTTGAACATTCTCATGGAGAAGACAAATCCATACCTGTTAACATTTGAACATTCTCATGGGGAAGACTATATGTGGAATAAGATTTTACGCCATAATGTTGTTGTCCTCGATAGCTTGGATAAAGAAGTGGAACTCTTCTGATCATTTTATAACTGCTGGTGTTTACCAGTATTCAAATGCTCTTACCTATGTGATCAATTACAAAATCGCTATTACGTGGGGTACTGCAATATCAATTTTTTTAAAGCGGGAGATTGGGCTTACATTGAAAAACCTGATCAGGGGCCGTATGCACCGATCGGATTTAGGGCCTTAACCGCGGTTTGGCTAGCTCGACACGGCTAAATGTGACAAATCGGTATGCACCAATCGGTGCCAGCGCTAACCGCCGACCGTAGCCTAGGCTAAGCTAAACCATTTTCAAATCAGGTTTTACTGCTAGCCGGGGTGCTGCCGCCGCATCGGCGGCAATATATTACCCCCAAATCTATTCAATGCTGTCATATTTAACAGAATTACATACGCAATAAGTGAAATCTGATCAATTTAACCCTAAATTCGAACCGATATTAACGCTGGCGCCACATTGGCGACGTTATTCATATTGTCGACTCGAGGGAATTCCCAAATCTATAAATAACTTCACGGTTAGCTATCCGTCCCGGCTAAAACATTGGTGCATACCACTTTACCTCTTTCGCGGAACCCCCGGTACCCGAAGCTAGCTGACCGGAGCTAGCACCTAGCTCCGGTTAAGCCTAGCACAACTTGGTGCATACGGCCCCAGGAGTTTGGGACAGGTACTTAATATCGGGAGGCACCCGCGTCAATCGGGATACTTGACAGGTATGTATTAGGGGTGTTCAAGGTATGTAGCACATGTACCTGAACACTCTAAGTATTACAAAAAACACATTAGGGTAAATAGCAATGCAGACAATGGAATGGCATGTATTCAGGTATACTGTGGGATATAACTGATTATAGAAATAAGGATGATATATATATATATATATATGAAGAGTTCAGGCGCAAAAGAACGTAAAAGCCAATCCAAAAATGTAGTTTAAATAAAAAATTCCTACATGAAGATAATTCTAATTCTCACTACTTCCACTTACTTCTCCATATGATCAGCAATGAACAAAAGAGAGGGAAATAAAAACGTAAAGTTGTTGAGGGTTTGATTCCAATATTTATCTCCATTTTTGGAGAGATATATATATGCCTATATATGTACTTATATCTATATATATATATATATATATATATATGTGATGCATAACGAATTATGCGAGTATAAAGATACGTAAGGGTTAATTATTATTATTATTTGATATACCCCGTAAGACCAACGTTGTAGCGGTGGCTCCAGCTACCCTCTTCGCCTCAACCGGATGTAGACCAGTGTATGTTATGTGTACATGGTTGTAACTAGGACTACTGCTAAAACCTAACACATGTGAATGCAATCACAACGCAGGTGCAGTCAATGCCTGTATGCTACCCAGATGGGATTCCTGTGTAGAGTTGCATGCTAAGGGGATAAGATAACGATATCAAACACGCAATTTCAACGGGAATTCAATACCACATTGCAATTTCGAAAAGTGCAAAATGTGACGATATGCAGTAGTGACAAAGATCACATAAATCACTAAATCTAATCATTTCTAAATGTATATATATATATACTGTATATGTCCCAATAGAAGCACGCTATCCAATAGAAGCACGCTATCCAATAGAACACCCCCCATTTCAAGATTGAAAGCACACACAAATTTACGATCATATTCAGACCGATTGCACAGAAAATAAGACAATCCCACTTTATTTCAGAGGTACAAGAAAAATGTAAGTCCATATTCAGACTGAATGCACATACAATAAGACAATCACACTTTATTTCAGATGCACGACAACAACAAATCCATGAAATTCTTTAACTTGGAATAAACGTGCATCCATGTGTGTGTACTGGCGCAGTGCGTGTCTAGTGGCACATATACGGTATATATTATCTATATATATATGTATCTAAAACATCCTCCAGTGCGACTGACACTGGTCTACATCCGGTGGAGGGAAGGATGGAGTAGGTGGCGCCACCAGAACAGTGTTGGGTCTTACAGAGTATAACACTAATGATAATAACTCCCTTTCATATCTTTATTCTCGGATAATCTGTTATGTATCACATATATATATATGCAAAGCAGGTCTATGTATTAAACATATAATGGTATTGCTGAGGACTCATGGATCTTCTATAGCATAACATCCAATGGAAGAGTTATTACATAGCTTAGCTTCATAACCAGCCTTGGTAGTTATTATTAAAGAACTCACTAATATGATGGGTTGGCCCTTAACTGGGTTTTAAACCTTATCGATTGACACCACAGCGTTGTAGGATCTATCTGCTCTCTGGCGATACTATCCAGATGGGAGAGTAAGGTTGGGGAGGAGGGGAGGGGAGGGACGGCGGGGTTATGTAGTGATAAGTCGGCGTCAATACCGTAACAAAAACTCTGTAAACCACATAAGCCTACTTTACATCTGTAACTAGTAAACCTAGTAAAATGTAAAACTAGTAAAATGAAAAAGTCACCGGTTGTTCTGGGGGGAGGACTCTGGAACCAACTACCAGCACATGTCAGGAACATTTATTGTTACAAAACTTTCAAGATAAACCTCCATGTACATTTAAATCAACCAGCCTAGGTCAAAGCAGATAAATAATACACTGGGGTCGGTGTTGCCATTCCTTTCCCGTTCCTTGTCCCCCAGCTTCCCCTCCCCCCCAAACAAACAAACATACACTATAAACTCAAACAGTGGTGGCCAACTAGACCAAAAAAACCATCTTCAAAGGAATGAGCCTGGAAAGGATTCTAGTTGGATCCTACTGAGGTACATGATTAATCAATATTAACCTACTTACTAACTCAATAGGCCCCACCTGAGATTACCATGAACACAAGTTCAATCACAAAGGCCCACGTTACATACCCCCCACCACCCTTTCAACGAGTATGTTACCACTAGATAATCAGTTATGCCCCCTACTAACGTCTACCATACTAGTCTAACATCGTTACCTCCCCGCATACGATTCTTTTTTCTCTTATCTTGTTCTTTACCTATCATACATTTACCGATGTTTTGCGTATTTTCCTGTAATTGTCTATCTGTATATTGTTGTAGATTTGTTTACGGTATAAAGGCAATTGTGATTAGGGCTGGAAGACCAGTGCATTAACACTGACAACATGTTATTCAGAGGAATAAAAACACTTGAACAAAAAAAAACACTATTGTATGCCTTTTCTGCTCATCAAGATGTCACCATAATTAAACACAATCAGTGCAATTCTTCTTGATTGTATGTATACCGACAACAGGATGGCATAATGTTTTTTTGTTTATTTTGGTAAAGTATTTATTCATCTGAATATGAAATTTGTCAGCGCCGGAGCACTGGTCTTCTCGCCATCTTACTATTGTAGTTGACAGTCTAAATCGTTTAAGTTTGATTACGGCTGTATTAGTTACAGCACCGATCCTGTAGAAGTAAGGGGGTGGTTCCTGCTATATAATGGGCAGTCATTGTAGTTCATGCAGAAATGGGGAGCAGCACTGAGTAGAAAGTGTATACTCGGGGCAACTCAAACAATCTTTGTGGGTTACATTCTTTTCTTTTAAAACAAGGTAAGTTTATAGTTGACAATATATGTTGTCTGTCTTATATAGAGTTCAATGTGTTTAAACATGTTGATAGTTGTGTAGGATGTTTGGTGTGTTGATGGTTTGTTCATGATGGTTAAGGCGGGTGGCATGGGAGGGGGGGGCATTGTCATGGGTGTCCCTGGTTTTAGTAGTGCTGCATTCTGTGTCTGTGGTAGTGTGTACGTGAAGTATGGATTGAACTACGTTTTCACCATCATTGGTCGTAATGCTCGCATTGCGTTTGATGCGAGGGAAGGAAGAGACACTCCCCCCGCCTCGCCTGCCGTCGTGCAGCTTTCCCACCTGCCCCTGTCATCCGCCCCTCAGCTTTCTCTCACCCCTGTCTCCCTGCACGCCTGCCGCCCTTGCCCGCCGCTTTCTCACCTCCCCCTCGCCTTTCAGTTCCCTCCCTTATAAGGACGCCCGCCGGCCTCCCTCAGGCACTCGCCCTCCAGCCGTCCTCCCTGCAGCATCGCTTTCTTCTCCAGCCACCCACCCAACTCTCTCTTACATTTCTACTTCCTTACTCTCCTCTGCCGGTGGAGGGCTCCTCGGCGCCCCTCCCCTGAACTATAAGCTCCCCGAGCTCCTCCTCCCTAGCATAAGTTATACGGTTCGCTCCTTCTGAGCTCCTTTTTTACTTTCCACTGTATTGTTGTTACCTTGCTCCTTATGAGCTGCCTTTTACTCTCCTGTATAGCTTGTATGTTGTGAGGCGTCCCAATAAACGCCTCTTTTTTCTCCACCTCTGCCTTGCTTTCTTCCTTTTCGCGCATCACTCCTTTGAACCTTGAAGCAGCATTGTCATGTTCTAAAATATTCCGACTTACATTTTGCGTCCCTAATCACAAATACAATAAGATTAAATAATTGTGGGGAGCAATGGTTGCAAAGTCATTTCTGGTGTCCCAACCCTTCAAAACATTTAATGGATTGGTGATGTTGATTAGTGTAACCAATTGCAATAAGCCTGCACTCACGATGCATACATCCCCTATCTGAATTATTCATAATATGCCTTTTTCCGAGAACATCCAGATTGAGCTGCTGGCCACAACATCAGTTCTCCAACTGTCTGATAGCCGATGATACAATCAATGTGCTCTAGAGGCGCCATTAAATGAAACAAGCTTTAATTTTCCCTATATATGCGATGTTTAGCGAATTATGCTAGTGTAAAGGTGTGAAAGGGAATTTACTGTCTATATTATTGTATGCGTTCTGTATATTGCCTCCCACCACTGTCCGATGGTAGTGCCACTACCGGTCCCAACCGCCACTCGCTCTGGAGGATTTGAAGGAAAACTATATCATTATTTCAGAAAGACCATATGTTTGACATCAAATATCCGGTGTTAAAAGTCAATGATGGGATGGCCGAATGAGTTAGAGCGTCCGTCTCGCGTATTGGTAGATCGTTGGTTCGAACCCTGGTCGAGTCAAACCAATGACTTAAAAATTGATACTTGTCGCTTCCTAGCCAGGCACTCCGCATTATTAGGATAGGGCAAGGAGCAGTGGAATGAGGAAGATCAATCGTCTGCGATTGAACTGTACCCTGCTTAAACAACTAATGTACCAACAACCAAATAAATGTACACTAGAGGTGTCGTTAAATAAAACAAGCTTTCTTTTTTTTCCCAATACCATCTGAGGGCAGATAAGATATCATCAGGTGCTGGTTTTCTATGTCCATATGCATTCCCCACGCGATTGTCAAAGGTAGACTTACATTCTGGAAAAGATGCTATCCACAGCAAGCCGGTCAGGATGGTTTGTCAAGGCTGCAGAACACCGAACAGGACAGCCCGGCTATGTAAACAGACGGATGGACGATGCTGAGGTGTTTATGGATACCCACAAAATCCACAGATGGCCCCATGTTTGCTCAGCCCTAAGGAGTTGGGTGTGACAGCGGAGGTACCGGGAGGGTGGGAGCAGTTGAGGGAAGGAGAGGGGGTAGTGGAGGGTGGGGAGAGGGTGACGAGAGGGTGCGAAGAGTTGAGGGAACGAGAGGAGATGGGGGAGGGTGGGGGCAGTTGGGGTGAGGAGAGCAGATTGTGGAGGGGGACGCTGGGGAGAGTAATAGGGATGAGAGGGGACGGTGGGGCGAGTTGGACGGGAGGAGAGGGGATGGTGGAGGGGGCGGTGGGGAGAGGTGGGTGTGGGGGCTAGGAGAGGAGATGGTGGAGGGGGCCTGTGGGGAGTGTGGGGGGGGTGAGGAGATGGTGATGGGGTGGGGGGGTGGGGGTGGGGGAGTTGGGAGGAGGAGAGGAGATGGCGGAGGCGGAACGGTGGGGAGAGTCCAGGGAGGAGAGGAGATGGTGGAGGGTTTGATTGATTGATTGGTGGTTGCTTTACGCCGTTGTAAAATTGTCCGATATAATACATGTGAACCGAGGTGAAGTTACTATAATAAACTACAAACTGTCTATATAATGATAAAGGTTAAATTATAAAAACCCAAAGGCATATGAGGGATGTGTGAACTTGGTAAACTATTATTCATTAGGTATAGAACTTGTATATTGAATAGTCTTTAGAGGGAGTGTCACTTCCGAGTTTGACTAAGAACAGTCTTTGGAAGAGTCACCTCACATGCCCCCTCCCCCCCCACATGGTATTGTTATGATCATTGACCACTGCATTGTACTCTGATTGGAGGAGTGAGTCATGTGACCACTGCATTGTACTGTGATTGATGAATGGAATCATGTGACAACGGCCATCTTGAATCTTGAGAACCTATATAAGCAATAAACCAGAGAGTCTCATTCTCTTACTTTTCATTCTTACCCTGTTTTCCTTCATTACCTGTAGTGCTTTCACTTGACCTATTTACACCACCCACACCATCAGCCGGCACGTTTACAAAATGGCGACCACGACATGAGAAACTACCGAGAATTGGTTAGTACTGACTATAGAGGGTTTGTTAAATAGTTTCGGTGAGTTTCGGTAGCATTTTCTTTTTATTTGTTTTATGGTACTACACATTTATATTTCTTTACTTAATTGTTAGCTGACTACTGTTATTTTTGAACGCACGTGGGTGACTTGAACGCACGTGGTGTGACTTCAATACACGTGTAGTTTCATTTTTGACGTTAGGAGTAGTACTAGAATTATTTAATAGAAACTATATTATATATGTAGTATTTTTATTTCATTTAATTTGATATGCTATTTTAAATTCAAAATTTCTTGAGGTTGAGAGATTTGAGGACTTGACAGAGACTGCGACTGGTGGGTTGGTTGGAGTGGATACGTTGTTTTTCTTCTATTTGATTCTCTATTCTTTTTACTTTTTGCAAGGATTAAATTGAATTAAATTACTTTGTCGACGAATTTCCGACGAAAGTGTCTTTGACGTTGATATTACTGTAATATTATAGTTTTATCGTCTGTCTGAAGCCTCGTGTCGCCGCAAGAATTGTTTCATTTTCGGACTACTTTCGGTAATTTTCTTTAACCTTGGAGTAATTGGGAGCGTATTAATACATACGGAGAGACTTTTCACTTTTCTACTACGTTACAGGTAAATTCTATCGGTTGGATACAATTCTTTGACTCTATTTCTACCGCGCTTTACGCAACACACTAAATTTCCCATTGACCCGCTACAAGGAGGATTTCAATAGCGTGAAAAAAAATACTTGACTTCTGGTATTAAAATATATTTGACTTGTGGTAAGTTGATATATTGTGTATTGTATGTAAAGACATTTAACTTGTGGTAAGTTGATATATCGTATTTGAATACATTTAACTTGTGGTAGGTTGATATATCGTATTTAAATATATTTGACTTGTGGTAAGTTAATATATTATTAAATATATTGTATTTAAATACACTTGTACTACACAATACACACTACACATTCACAATGCCTAGAACACGATTAAAGGAGGATGCTTTACGTGAACAATTTGGATTGTGGTTACAGAACCAAGTAGATTTGGGAATTGTGAGTGATGATTGTGATAGATTAGAAGCATGGACTAAGTTTATGGCAGATAGCATAGAGAACCTAACTGAAAAAAATTAAGAAAGGGTACTGGAGGTTACTGAACGTGCTGAAGCTGACTATCAAAGAGAAGAACGTAGAGAAAAACGTGAGTTAGCTAGTTTAGAACATAAGAGCAGTGAAGCCAAGATAAGAGCTCTAAAAGCATATGGAAAGTCTGTGCCTATGCTGGACGGTACTGACAGAGGTGCATTGAGAGAGTGGGTAGATCTTATTGAGAGGATTGGGGTTCTTGCTGACGTGTCTGACTTAGATATAATTCGGTTTGCACTTTCTAATGCAACGGGCACACTGCATGAAGTGTTATTCACTGCTTTCACAGCTAAAGGTGCTAGGTCATGGCATGATATAAAGGAAGAAATTGCTAGAACTTTGTTAACTGCTGATGAGAAAACTCACTTAAAAAGTATAGTAATGACTATGGTACAGAATGAGGGTGAGACAGTGGCAGCATATTGCCAACGATTTAAAACTGCTGCAAGTAAGGGATGGAAACTACCTTCTGCTACCTTGGGGACTGACACCTTTGAAATTCTACTATCAAGGTTTCTTGATTCATTATTAGATGACAACACTATGTGGTACGTGGAAACCAATAGGCCTAAATCATTAGAGGAAGCTTTCACTCTTGCTATACTAAGTGATAGGTCTGTATTGAGACAGCAACGACGTGCTCAATCAAGACTAACAGATTTAAATATGACTAGTCAGGTAGATAGTCTAAATTGTAATTCTTCTAAATTGTCGAAAAGGGTTCCTGCTGACAGGATTCAGGCTAGTTCGGTAGTAACAGAAGATAGTCAGGCTCTAAAGTCGCTCCAGAATGAATTGAAGTCACTAAGGAGATGTGTAGAACGCTTAACTGTTTCTGAGAATAAATGTACACATGGAGAGATTCACGCGATAAACGTTGCGCCAGCGTATGGTGGCAATTCTTATGCAGCGGGCAGACGTCTTGAGTCGCCGCGCGTAAACGTAGCGCCGAAGGGTCAAACAAGTACAGCTAAAAATAAACTCAGTCCAGTCGGAGAGCACACAGTAAAGTATGCGCTGTCAAAGCAACAGCGAGGAAGCAATGGCAAACCGACGCCGACTGCTCACGCGCAGGCGTCGACGGCTAAAATAGAACACGCGTATCAGACACAGCGTGCTAGTCGTAATACTTTGAGTTGTTACGTATGTAATGAACTGCATTTGATGAGAAACTGTCCACAGTTAAAATTACTGCGTAGTAATATAAACTCTACTGCTTCGGGAAACTAAATAGCGCACTTGATACTCGTCCGAGTATTGCTATTGATTTTAATCAAGTAAAATTAACTGGTCTGGTAGACTCAGGTGCGGCTAAAAGTTTAATACATGTAAAAGCATTTCAAATTTTGGTAGATATTGGAATAGCACATAAACAATTGTATCCAGGTAGTAGGCTGAGATCAATCTCAGGTCATTTAATTCCAACTTTAGGTATGACTTATATTTCTATTTATAATAAGTTATGTCCTTTCTTTGTAGTTGAATCATTAGCTTTTGAATTATTAATGGGCACAGATATAATGGAAATGTGTGAGGCTGAAATTTGTTACAGAAATAAATTTGTTTCCTTATGTGATATTGTACATCCATGGAGTAGTTTAGAATTAATTGATAGAAAAATGGCAGGAATAGTTCTAGAAGTAGACTATTGGAAAAAGCATTTTCCCTTGATATTTCCTGATTCGGATGATAAACTTAAAGCTATTAAGGTAATTGAGATGCATATAAGCACAGGTGATGCATATCCAATAAATCAGAGACCTTATAGAATACCTTTAAGTAAACGACATATAGTGGAAAAAGAATTAAATAAAATGTTAGATGATGATATAATTGAAACTAGTTGTAGTCCTTGGGCTTCACCAGCTACGTTAGTGCCTAAGAAAGATGGTACTATACGTCTCTGTGGTGACTACCGTAAATTAAATGCAGTAACTATTAAAGATGCTTATCCTTTACCCAGGATACAGGACATTTTTGATCAGTTGCATGGTGCTAACATTTTTACCACCATTGACCTTAAATCAGGGTATTGGCAGGTAATAGTAGATGAGGATAGCAGACCTAAAACAGCTATAAATACACACATGGGATTGTTTCAATTTAAGCGTATGCAATTTGGATTAACTAATGCACCTGCAGTATTCCAAAGAATGATGAATGTAATTTTTGCAGAACATTTAGGTAAATGTCTAATTTATTTAGATGATATTATTATTTATTCACCAGATGAGGAGAGTCATGAGAAAGATGTGACTACTATATTGACTATCTTGCAAAATAACAATATGACTATTAAAGAATCTAAATGTGAATTTGGTGTAAAAGAAGTAAAACTCTTAGGTTACGTTGTATGTTCAGCAGGGCTGAAACTGGATCCTGAAAAAATAACTGCAATAAGAGATATGGCTTCACCGACAAGTAAAAAAGAAGTAAGACGATTGTTAGGATCGGCAGGATACTACAGACAATTAATTCCAAATTATGCTGATGTAGTCGCTCCTATAACTTATTTGACTAGTAATAAATGTAGTTTTGAATGGACTATGGAATGTGAAATTGCATGGAATGAGTTGAAAACACTATTATTAGATTGTGTACTGTTGAAATTTCCTGATCCTTTTAAACCATATAAGCTGTATACAGATGCTTCTGAGTACAGTTTAGGTGCTGTATTAGTACAGGAAGATGAAAATGGAATAGACAGGCCAGTGCATTTAATCAGTACTAGATTTTCTTCTGCTCAACGTAATTATCCTACTATAGAGAAGGAAGCATTTGCTATTATTTATGCTCTAGTAAAATTAAGACCTTACTTATACGTGCAGAATTTACTATCTATACAGATCATGCTCCATTGAAATGTTTTTTCACTAAAGAAATTTGTAATACACGTATACAACGCTGGGCAGTATTATTAGCAGAATTTTCAGCACCAATTGTTTATATGAAAGGTGTAGATAATGTCTGGGCTGATATGTTGTCTAGATTGAGACCTAATACTGAGGCAAAAGAACCAGTGGAAATGTTTGCTTTTGATTCACTGTTGGCTGAACAGGTAATTCCTTTTGAACACTATCAACTGTCATATAATGAGGTAATTAATGAACAGACAAAAATGAGAGAGTATACGTTAGGTGGGAATGAAGAAAAGAATTATTTGATAATGGATAATCTTCTTTATTCAACAGTAGCTCCTACTAGGAAAGATACATATCCTAGACTAGTGTTACCAAAAAAATACAGGAATTCTGTGATAAAAATAGCTCATACAGAGGTAGGTCATATGCCTATGTCTAAAACATTAAAACGATTACAGGAACATTTTCGTTGGCCTGGTATGGCTGGAGATATCCATAAATTAATTACCAATTGTGCAAATTGTGTGGTTAACTGTAGTAAACGCACATGTGCGTATCCACAGTCGATGCCATTGCCTAGGGCACCTGGTATTGTGATTGCTGCAGATCTATCTGGTCCATATCCAGTTAGTACTACTGGTAATATATATTTACTGTCTATTATAGATCATTGTAGTGGCTGGGTTGAATATAAAACATTGCCAGATAAATCATCGAAGGGGATTCATGATTATATATTTAATGATTATATTCCTCACCATGCAATTCCTTGTATGTTTATTTCAGACAATGGGTTAGAATTTAAAAATAAATTGATAATAAATCATTTTAAAGAATTAGGTGTAGAGGTAAGACATACAACACCTTATCATCCACAGTCAAATGGTATGGTGGAAAGATATCATAGAACCATAAAAAGCATTCTAAGAAAGTTGGTTAATTCTCGTGCTAATCTATGGGAAACCCATTTGCCTGATGTGATATATGTGTATCGTACTGTACCTGCTGATAGCACTGGCTATTCACCTTTCTTTCTAACCTATGGTAGACATCCAGGTACGAAGCATAGTTCTTTACTGTATCGATCGACGGGGACGATTGATTCGAACTTGGCATATCATGTAGATGATTTATCTATATCATTAGCTAAATCTGTTAAAAATCGAAAAGAAAGTCTAAATTATAATGTTGCTCGCTTGAGGAAAAAGGCGAAGGCAGTAAAACTAACTCCTGGTGATAAAGTAGTTTTGTTTATAAATGAAGCTGGACCTTTGGAGAGGAAATACGATCCAGGTTACATAGTCGTTAGATCACGGGGTTCAGTGGTGACTGTAGTAGGCCCGAATAACGATCGGAAAGTTGTTAACCGTGATAAAGTTAAATTAGTTGACTCTAATATCATTTGGGATGATATTGCTCCACGATTAACTAGAACTGAATGAAGGAAAGGTATTTCACAACCTTTGCCTTTCGATCCGATTATTTCTGATCAAAATCGACGCACTAATGAATTATTAGTGAATAAAACAAAAATAAAACCTAAAGTATTACATTCGAGAGAAATTGGTACTGGGCCACTTACGCGACAGCAAGCGCGGAGCGTAAATCCAATAATTGGTAGTATGACGTCAGATAAAAGAATTGACCAATCACAGCAAAGAACACTGCGGAAGGATCGGCGAATCCGCAGACGTCTGAGTGCTTCGGCTCATTCGGCAAAAACTTTCTTTGTTGCTGCGCCACTAATAAATAACGATTGCGCCATGCCTAACCATTGCGTTAATACGAAGCAAATATTAACAATGGCGCAAGTCGACAGCTCCAAAGCTAATCGACAGGGTTTTCGAGGTCTAATCATAGGAAATATTTATGTTCCTTACTAAATTAGCGCCAAGATTAACGGGTTGTATCGTAAGTTGCCCCACTATTTAAGTTACTAAATTCTCTGGTATTACAGAGATACAGTGAATGGTATTGACACCGTAGTAGCATTTCCATAATAAAGTGAATTTGACACTTATGGCTTACCAAATGCTACGGAGCATTTCGGGTGGAGTAAGCAAAGGAAGTGAATACTTTAGGAAAAATGGTGCTATGTACTAATGTATTGTTATTCTATCGGGACATAGAGCGAAAAAAGTACACCTATGGTGACTGAATGTCTTACTAACAAATAACAATTTCATTTATTTACCATTGACTTTTCTATTTATCTAAGTTAAGACTTAGTACGCCTACAAATTACGGGGTGAGACGTAAAACAGGTGTTACTTAATACTTTGAGTTTATACTGTTTAGCTACTGAAAAGAACTAAATTTCGTCACACTAACGACTGAAATGTTATGTTCATAGAAACTAATACTATAGCACTTTCGCTAAGACTTTGAAGATGTTATGTTTGTGAAAGAGGTAGATCTTGCATATGTAAGAATTGACATTATTGAAGCGGATAAATTGCAAATAACCAAAGATGTTATTTAATCCAATTTAGAACACACCATTGGATTTGCATTAACTTTTCTTAAGTACAAAAATCATTATTCTTTGGCCGTGAAAAATCTAAAAACGCTTAAAATAGCACATTGACTTGCATTACCGTATTGATTCTATTAAATTCTTGCAGGCTAAAAAACTATTTTTCCATAAATATAGGTAATTTATCGAACCTGTATCTCTCGAGTGGGAGAAAAGACGGCTGCGTAAGGTCGATAGAGCAATTCTATTCGACGAGCGTAAACTTTTCGCGAGTATACGGTAAGGACGATAAGAATCGGCAGACGGGAGCCGGGAGTCAATTTCTTATCGGGTGTCGACGGCGACACGCGTGAATCGATAAGGCTAAATTGTTTTGGCTTGTATGAAGCAGTAGTTACAGATAATTCACCGGCGCGTGAAGCGTAATTAGACATAACATGATTAACATGATTGATTTGTCTTTAAATGTCACTAATCGTCGTTGTGGTTGACGGGGATTACACAGAAGCATTTCGTCATTGACTGGAACTGTGGTAAGGTTCAGGTCTTATGTTTTTGTACTAATAAATGCGTAACTCGATAACTAAGATACTTAGAAGCATAAACTAACATACTTAAGACATCTAAAGTATCTATTCTATATTGTTATGTGTATTACAATACAGATAAGTTGATTTAACATTATGAAATAAGACATTTAAATTAACTTGTTAAAACATTTTTTATTTTTCAATAAGAAATGTATTCTATATGTTCATATTACTTAATAATTTGATATATATTATAAAAGTAATTATTTGTTTAACAATAAAACTAAATAATGTTCTTGATTGTGATTCATATGGATGAAAAACCTAAACAGAAAGTTAATACTTGTAAACTACAATTTGATTTAAATTACTTTCTGATCCATATGTTCCAGGCTGATAAATCTTCAGTGAAATTGGAGTAACTGAGTTGCTATACAATGAAGGGAAGTAACTGTTAGTAATAATGATTTTCACCCATGTACAGGACTGATCGTTGGATTGATTTCAATTGTGAGATCGAATGTATAAATACTTTTGTAGAAGTTCTATTCTATGTTGAACTTTTCAAAAATATTCCGCTAAGCAAAAGCATTAGTTGAACGTCGGGAGTTTTTAAGTAATGTCTGACGTGAAGATCTTTTTCATTTATGTCAAAGTGATCTGCAAGATTCTTCCTATTTTTTGTCCTATTGTTTGCTGAGCGAGACATAATTTGCTTTCTACTACTTATCAAGTGGAGAAGATACCTGGTGAGCCAACAGTAATGCCTAGGGTATTGAATGAACTAAATTATTTTTACAAAAGCGACTGTTCGTTGGGAGGTCAGCTAAAATAATCATAGGGATTTCACAATTTTTTTTACAAATATGTTATGTTAACTTCACAAGAGCACGATGACAAATCTTAGCTATGAGTTAAACTGATATATATAATTTTTTGATATGATCTTCAACATTTATTTTTGACAAATGATCAGTATTGGTTCGGATAACATGATTTAACACTGTTAGTCTTGAAAATCTGATTATTATTTTTTATCATATACTTATTGAATTATCTAGAGGAATACTAGGCATAGTTGAACTTATGATTATCATTAAGAAAGTATGATGTTTCACATATCTCGCTTGAGGTAGTGTAATTGATTTTCAGCAGGCTACACAGCGAAATGGGAGTAACTGATGGTAGTAAGACAACATTAATGAACTATTGGGGAATGACTTTCTCACTAATATAAAATGGCATGAACTAATTACTCTGTAACTCCATTACATTATAGATTGCTGCATTTACGTTCATTTGTTATTTTGAATTCAATAGGACTGAAGAGTTGAATATATTTTTGTAATATGTTGTTTAACTTGAGGAAGTATGTTGTAACTCAGCAAGGCTGAAGAGTAATTAACATATATATATTTTTTGAGATCATAAGCCACTTTTTGCAATATATCATACTATTATTAATTAATTAATATTGCTAAGATTGTATAGACATTGTACTATATTACACTGCATAACATGTTTTACTATTGATGATATGAATGATACCACAGATGACTAACAACATTCTATAAGGTTTGACTGAGAGTTTCCTTAAATGTTAAAAATTTTATTTTCTCAACAAACACAACCAAATATGAAACTTACCTGGTGGATTAGGCCACATAAAAACTTGTTTTTTTTTTACAGATTCACGCGTGCCAGGAGACAAACTATGTTTGTCCGATGGGGGATAAGCATAGCTCAGGGGGCAAATGATATGTTGTCTCTTGGGGTGAGCTGTAATGCATACATTCTATCTGCAGCATCTTGTTTCTTGAGATGGGCTGTAGTAGTATCACCCTATATGTTGCATATGGAGGTACAACATAGTTCTTGCTTGGCACAGGACTGTGTGGCCACTTGATATGATAGAGTCAAGTTTTGGGGTTCATAGGGTTGGGATGAGTCATTTTATATGCTCTCATGTTGTCTAAAGATAGGGACACTAACAAATGTTATTCCATAGGGATGGAATGAACGTGTGTTCAGAGGGTGGGAATAACCTAATTATTATGTTCTCATGAACACATAAAACAATTTCGAAAATAAAATCTAATGATTTTAGATTTTCGATTAAAAATGAACAGAAATCTATGAATATTATCATCATTGCCATGAAATATCAAAGATAGAGGTTGTCTGAATTAATTAAAACAATGCATAAAATACACTATTGACATCATTGTCAGCAAATGTTATTCATGTTGAAGTATCATGAACAGTAAATGACTTGGATATTTATTCATTTGTGAAATGTGTATGAATGTTCAGTTTGCATGTGTTCATATATTATTCATTTGAAAGTCATTGACAGGTATGATGTAGATGTTGCATGTGTTTATAGTTATTCATTGAAATTCATTGACAAATGATAGATTAAATATTGCATGATTCATAAAATTCATTTAAAGCTAGATAATATAGTGTAAAATGTTATCATAATTGATTAAATGTCATAGTCAGAGGTTGATAAATGGTTCATTTATAGTGCATGGTTATGATTGAATGTTATCATATATTGTGGAGATATGTTGGTTGAAAGTCATGAACTGCATTAACATTAATTGTTATGATATATATTTCAGATGTAAGTAGCCTAGGCAGAGGTTGTCTATATAAAAGGTTCTTTTGAAAATCATGTACATATGAGGGTTTAGTGTTGCATACAAAATTCATTGAGTTTCATAGCATAATTGATTAACATTATCTATTCCACTGTTAATTTGTTCCATTGACATTGACATATGATTGAACATTGCATATATTATTAACTATTAACTATCTAAAACTATCATTGACATTAATTTGTTATGGGGACCTATTGATGATCTTTTGATACTACAGTTATATCATTAACATTATTCATGTTGTGGAAACATATTAATGATTTGTATACTGAAGAGTTATTTCATTGACATTATTAATGTTGGGGAGACATATTAATGATCTTTGTACTGGAGATGTATATTATTGACATTACTCATGTTATAGGGACATATTAATGATCATGATTTACAAAATAACAAAACTATATTCATTTACAAAATGATATAATATAATCTATGAGGTTATAGATTTAAATTTAAATTTGAAAAATACTTCGAATAATTTTATTGAATATAAAACATAAAATTGATATATTGTATCAGTAATTTCTATGTGAAGGAGGAAAGAAGTCATCTATTGCCTTCTACGAACTATAGGAATCACAGCTGAAACAATTGACATCAGTACGAACAGTCAACTATGCTCAGTGTGCGAGGAGCTGCAGCATATACTGATGATCACTATATTTTCAACATATGTGACTGAGTCAATGATTTCGCGTCCACAGTACGAGGAAATGCTAGGTTCACGTGGAGAACTAAAGCATATGCTGACTAGTGCTTCCATTAGTCTTCGATAGAATCGCTATATCAACATTGACATTCGATGAACTTCGTATGCAGCACTATCAAGCGTAGCAGTTCTGGAGAACTGTACCACAAGCTGATCGTCAATATGTTCGCACCAGAGTTCGGCGGGAACTTTGACATATGTGACTGAGTCGAGGATTTCGCTACAGCAATATGATGGACAATGCTATAGTTCAGTTAGAACTAACGCATATGCTGTAGTGACTGGATCGTGTTGGTGATATTAAGCAACGAAGCCGGACGAGTTCACGTAGAACTACAACAGAGACAGTTATATTCAATATAAAATTGCCGTTTCGTGGAGAAAACGCCGTAACATCGATGATCGACGTCAACAAATACGGAACATTCGAATACTACTATTCTATACGTTAAACTTGAGCAAAAGCATGTAAATCTATTATTATTTAATGATATGAATAAGTATTATGGTTTTGAAGTTCAAAAAGAACCACTGTCATTGCTTTGTTTACATTATGCCGCCAAGTTACGCTATCGTATATGTGAATTTCTGTTGACACGATTATATTTGTTAAAACTGATAATTGATGCTTTATTCTTGTACAGGAGTTACAAAAACACATATTGATTCATCTTTTGCCATTATTTCGGGATAAAACGACTTAAAATTGGTGAAATCAAAGATTTTGGTCTAAATTTGCAAGAAAATAGTCCCTAAAACTAGGTCATCGATTCAAACCGCTTAGGCCTTGTTTTCTCATTGACTTGAGTTCCGTAATGTTATTCCTATGGAGACCTGTCGATCAACCACGCGTCTACCATCGACGTCGCAGGTTTTCTACGAGTTTAGCATTCGGTAAAACAAAAAGCCTTGTAAAAGCGCAGCGATGATGGAATATTTGACAGCAAATACCAAATCCGATTGAGCACTAATGTAAGATCGATGCTAAGTGACTGGACTGTGCCTTAGAATCGTTGCAGAACGACCTCTAAACCGTCACAAAACTAAAAAATGCTCGGAATAAGCTAAAATTGATGGCAAATGAATCGTATGCTCCTTGAGACATCATATATGTTATCAGCGGGGTAAAATAAGACTTAAAACATAGTTAATATTTAAATTATAAAAATAAAATATAGAATTATTTTATTAAATACCATAAAAAAAGAGGAAAATGAAAATTTTCGGAATTTTTTTTCTTTTTGCTCTCGAAGTCAGATGTACCTTATCTATTAGCGCGACTATTTCAGACTCAATTTATTGTTTAGGTTGATAAAAGATATAGAAGATATTAAAGAGGATATAAAGGTGACAACGTAGTACTGTGCACTTCTTGCTATATGCTGGGCAGATGGTAAGAAGTGGAGGGGCGGAGTACGTTGTAAAATTGTCCGATATAATACATGTGAACCGAGGTGAAGTTACTATAATAAATTACAAACTGTCTATATAATGATAAAGGTTAAATTATAAAAACCCAAAGGCATATGAGGGATGTGTGAACTTGGTAAACTATTATTCATTAGGTATAGAACTTGTATATTGAATAGTCTTTGAGAGGGAGTGTCACTTCCGAGTTTGACTAAGAACAGTCTTTGGAAGAGTCACCTCACATGCCCCCTCCCCCCCCCACATGGTATTGTTATGATCATTGACCACTGCATTGTACTCTGATTGGAGGAGTGAGTCATGTGACCACTGCATTGTACTGTGATTGATGAATAGGATCATGTGACAACGGCCATCTTGAATCTTGAGAACCTATATAAGCAATAAACCAGAGAGTCTCATTCTCTTACTTTTCATTCTTACCCTGTTTTCCTTCATTACCTGTAGTGCTTTCAATTGACCTATTTACACCACCCACACCATCAGCCGGCACGTTTACACCGTGTCGGCAGCATAGAGACATTTTTTTATTTATTCAAACCATCGCTTTTAGATGTAAAGGCAGACAATCAATGATGTGCCAATAGACACTCATTAAATTAGAAAGCTCAAAATATTATATTTGTTGTCAAGGGAAACAAATTCCCATAGAAAAAGAAAAGTTTCATTAATAATTGATAGAATCTATTTAGTAAATTATATGAGGTGATACAGTCCAGCTGTCCTCAAAAAGGCTAAAATGTTTTCCTGTTTTACCTTAGTAAAAAGGTCATGCATCTGCAGTGTAGAACTGTTGGTGCTGGGCCAAAAAAATCAACTTAGTAAAATGTGTTTGAGTGTCAGAGGGGACTGACACCCAATACATTCAGGGGGAGGTTCCCCCTTGAGCAGAAAAGCATGTGTAAGCCACGAGTGGCCAATACGGCAGCGGCTAAGGACCACTTGGTCCCACCGACCTCCCGCATGAGTCTGTGGTGGCTTTCCCACAGATGGTTCAATTTCTTTAAGTTTAGATGGTGGAGAGGGATGGTGGGGAGAGTTGGGAGGAGAAGAGGAGATGGTGGAGGGGGTGAGAAGAGTTGGAAGGAGGAGACGAGCTGGTGGAGGGGGGCAGTGGGGAGAGTTGGGGGGAGGAGAGGATATGGTGGAGGGGACGGTGGGGAGAGTTGCAATGAGGAGAGGAGATAGTGATGGGGAGAGGGTTGGAGGGAGGAGAGGAGATGTTGGAGGGGAAAAGAGATGTTCATATATGTATATATGAAGAGCTCTTTATATACATGAAGAGGTATTTTCGAAAGCACGAGCCATGAGCTTCGCATTGGCATTGCAAGCTCTTCATTATCATCATCATCATGCAGTCGGTTGCGATGCGACAAAGACTGCTTTCATTACCTGACTGCCGCTCTCCATTTAGCTCTCTGCTGTGAGAGTGACGTCCATGAGTCGGTCTTAATGTCTCTCAGCTTCAGGTTTCTCCTGATGGTATTACAATTCATGAAAGCTGCCTGCAAAAGTGTTGAAGTGCTGCTGGCTTTTAAGAACTCTGCTCTTCATTATATTGTACCCATTATTCTTATATATATGTAGTGGTCTGCACTGACCTCTCAGGCAAGTAACCACATAGACAGGTAGGCGTGGGTAGTGTGTTGATATCAGGGAGCCTGGGTGGTGTAATGGTTAGCACACTGGCCCGGAATGCAAAGAGATGTGGGTTTGAGTCCTGCTCTAGGCGCAATATTTCCCATTTTCATCACCCCCCATGACACTAGTGCCGTGAAAAGGATCCTGTACAAGCTATGCGCTGTATAGTTGTTGAACCTACCCTGTGCATGTATGTGTTAATGCATTGTCTGTATGTATGTAATTGTAAGCATTAACATACTTACAATTCCAGGGGGACGAGTGTAGTGGTCTGCACTGACCTCTCAGGCAAGTAACCACATAGACAGGTAGGCGTTGGTAGTGTGGTGATATCAGGGAGCGTAGGTGGTGTAATGGTTAGCATACTGGCCCGGAATGCAAAGAGATGTGGGTTCGAGTCTCACTCTAGGCGCAATATTTCCCATTTTCATCACCCCCCCCCACGACACATATAATACGTATTGATGCAAATTATGAATGTGATTCAGAATAAAATGTGTTATTAATTTGGATCTGACATTTGGGGAACAGTTTGTGCCTTGTGTGGGGTTTAGAGTTGCAGTTGCGATCTGCAGCATCGTTAATCCAGTAGCTTCTACATGCGTATCTACACGGCTTCACCTTGATTGATGGTGACTCACCATGTAGGGGCCATGTTCCCTTCATTAGGTAGTTAATTCCACTTGCATCAAAGCGCTGGTCTCCTCAAGCATGCTATAAGGGAGCATGCCACTAATAAATCACACTGAACATGCTAAATTAATCTAGCAAAATATCTACAAGTTATTTTTCGCATGGCCATGGAATACTGTGCTTAGCATTAAACATTACAAGGGAAATCATTTCACCTCGCATTAAAACAATATTCCGATTTATATCAAATTAATACGATATTTTAAGGAAAAGTGTTCTACCCTTCTTTCAATTCATGGTTGTTTGTTTGTTTAAGGAGCCCCCCCCCCCCCCCACCCCCACCCCCCCTCCGCACAAAAAGGGGACATTGACTATTCGCGGTTCCAAATCAACTAATCGTGCAAGTATTACCAGAGTAATCGTGAGAATATCAAAGGTGTAGATATTGGATAGGTAATACATGTCCAGTAAATAAGGCGCAAACATCCTTCTGACTATTTTATATTCAAATATGATTAATTATTGATGGAGCAATATTATGGGGAAGACCACATTTCCGTGATTGAAATAACCCCCGTTTAATCAATCAATTAATATAAGCGAAATTTGTATTTTTAATGATTCAGCTTATATATGACACACGTAGTATAAATGACCCATTCAGTGATCCTTCTAGCAATGTACACTCAGGGCCAAGAGTTGATGGACACATATGTGCGGTAGCTCAGGCATAGAATTGGGCAGTGCGAGTACGGTGAGTTGGAAGAGTCACTGTTACGGGACAGACTGGTGAGTGGGATCAAATGTGATAAACTCAGGGATCGTTTGCTCCAGACGCCTAAATTGACATTGCAAGTATGTGAGGAAATGTGCCGGTTAAGTGAGCAGCATGCGAAACAGCTCACGGCTGGTAGTAGTGCTGAGTATACGCTGAATGCGATACGGCAGCGTGAGTATACACGGTAAGCAACGCAACAGTCGGGTGCGCAACAGCAGTAACAACAGGGCTATCGGCGGCCGTCAGCGCGAGGCGGTCAACAGAACAGGAGCGGTGGTACTCAGCCGAAATGCGGCTGGTGTGGGTACTCACAGCACCGGGATCGGGACACTTGCCCAGCCAAAGGCAAAGCATGTGATGTTTGTAGCAAAATTGGTCATTTTGCGAAAGTCCGTCGAAGCAAAAGTGCTGCGGTAAATGAGCTGACGATGGCCGACGGTGCGGACGGCAACGAGTGGCGCGGTGAACAGCTGGACACCGATCTGTTCGTGAGAGCTGTGTCCAACAAGATGCAAGACTAGGATAAGTTGTGGTATGAGACCATAGCTGTGGGAGGATGTGACGTCCGATTCAAGCTGGACACAGGCTCGGAAGCCAACATTCTCCCCAATGCGGTGAAGTGCCACCTGGTGACATATTCAGGGGAATGGATCACACCCCTGGGACAGACAACCTTACAGGTGCGGGACCAGGTGTTGCAGTTCCAGATCACGAGCAGTGGGTGTGCTATCCTGGGAAAGGATGCGTGTGTTCGCCTACACATGATAGCTCGCATTGACAGAATCCGTGCGGAGGGCAACACTGAGGCAGTCGACATGGTAAAGGAATTTCATGATGTATTCACCGGTTTAGGGACAATTAAGGTTGAAGCTAAAATTCATGTTGACAGTAGTGTACCACCTGTTGTGGATCCTCCACGAAGGATCCCACATGCTATTGAAGATAAAGTAAGGAAAGAGCTAGATAGGATGCTGAGGCTCGGTGGAATCGTAGAAGAAACTGAACCAACTCCATGGGTGAACTCAATAACAATAGTAAAACAGAAAGATAACATTTGTGTGTGTTTGGATCCAACGAAGCTAAACAAGGCTATTGAGCGGGGCCCGTGTCCGACACGGAGGATCGAAGAGGTTGTGGCTAAGCTAGAAGGGGCCAAGTTTTTTTCTGTGGTCGATGCAAAGAGCGGATATTGGCAAATTCAGCTTGACGAGAACAGTTCAAAGTTATTGGGCAGTTCAACACACCGTGGGGTAGGTTCAGATACACGAGGCTACCATTTGGTATCAAAACAGCTGGGGATATTTTCATTTATGAAATGAACAGAATTGTGCATGGCCTAAAAGGAGTAAATGTAGTCTGGTGTATGGCAACTCGGTCCAGGAGCACAATGGCAATTTGCATGCGGTGTTTGAACGGGCAAGGCAGGTAAATTTAAGGTTAAATCCTGACAAATCAGCCATATGTAAATCCAGTGTTGAATATGTAGGGCACCTAATTTCGGAAAATGGGATAACACCGAACAAGGAAAGGGTTCAAGCGATAATTGACATGCCCACCCCCACAAATAAACAAGCAGTATAGCGTTTCCTGGGGATGATTGCATATATGTGGCCAAATTTCTTCCCAATCTCGCAGAAATCACTAAACCGTTGCGTGTCCTGACAAAGAAAGAGACGGCATGGCATTGGGAGGTTGAGCATGAAAAGGCTTTCCATAAGTTAAAAAGTATGATTCCGCATGCGCCCATTTTGCGGTTCTATGATGTTACGAAGGTCATAACACTGCAAGTAGATGCCTCCAAGTCAGGGCTTGGGGCAGCTCTGTTGCAGGAGGGGCATCCAATTGCCATGGCTTCAAAGGCCCGAGATGAGACGCAAAGCAGCTATGCAGTAATTGAGAAAGAGTTGTTGGCGATATGGTTTGGGTGTACTAAATTTCGCAATTACATTTTCGGTAAAAAAGTGAGAGTAGAAACAGATCACAAACTGCTAGTTTCGATAGTGGATAAGCCTCTTCATTAACTGTCTGCAATGCATGAGGATGAGGTTACAGAATTATGATTTGGAATTTGTATATATCAAAGGCAGTGAAATGTTTGTTGCAGATGCGCTGTCCAGAGATCACAGCAGCAAGATTGAACCAAACGAGCTGTTTTACAGAGAGATCAGCATTGCTGCCCTAGAGGTGGTGCAGGGTTGCCTGCAGGACATTAAGGCAGAAACGGCAGCAGATCCTGTTCTAAGGGAAGTAGCGCGCATGGTAGACAACGGGTGGCACGAAGACAAAAAGTTAATACCGGAAAGTACAACACCGTTCCATACTTTTCCAGATGAGATAACGCGGCAGGGGGATCTGTTGTTAAAAGGAGATCGCATAATCATACCTAGACACCTGCACAAAACAATGCTTGACAAACTACACGAAACACATCAGGGTATAATCAAAAGTAAACGATTGGCACGGGAGCATGTATTTTGGCCTGGGATGCAAACTCAGTTAGAAGATGTAATTCAGAGATGCAGTTTGTGTCAGCAATACCGAAACAAACAGCATAGTGAACCGATGACGCCTCATGAGATTCCATGCGTCCCGTTCAATAAAGTAGGCGCAGATTTGTTTCAAATAGGAGAACAACATTTTCTTATTTTGGTGGATTACTTTTCAAAGTGCCCAGAGGTACTGGAATTGCAATCAACAACAAGTAGAGCAGTCATTGTGGCAATGAAGCAAACATTTGGCAGGCATGGGATTCCGGCGGTAGTGGTTTCGGATAATGGCCCGCAATTTGCAAGTGCAGAATATCAGAGTTTTGCACAAGAATATGGGTTTGAATTGAGATTTTCAAGTCCGCATTACCCACAAAGCAATGGCCAGGCAGAAAGACACATCCAAATGGTGAAAACGATGATAAAGAAAGCTAGGCAGGAGTCAAAAAGATTACAATCTTTTTCTGTTAAATTTTCATAACACTCCTTTGGTAGGTCTAGATGCGTCACCCGCTCAGTTATTAATGAGCCGAAAATTTAGATCGAAGTTGCCATCATTGGATAAGCAGCTAAAGGCTAAAACAGTAAAGGTAGATCAGAGCCAGATAAAGAAGATTCAATTGAATCAAAAGAAATTTGTTGACCGTCATGCAGGAAAGCAGTTCAGGAAACTAAAGGCGGGTGAGCGGGTGCAGTACATCACACACAACGGAAAGTGGGCACCGGGCAGGATAGTGAAAGAAATAGGGGAGAGCTCGCGGAATTATGAGATATGCGGCAGGGACAATGTGACGATGAGGGGGAACCGTAGACATATATTTCCGACAGACAAGCGAGGGACACAACACAGACAGGTAGCACGAAACCGAAACCCAGGAATTCAGAATAACAGAAAGATAGTTAATGTAGAGGCCCAACCAGCTAACTATGTAACTCGGCGAGGGAGAGAAGTAAGGCCGGTCAGGAGATTAGGGTATCAATAAAGCGAGTTAATTAAGGAAATCAGTGACATGTCAAGATAGTATGTGAAATTGGGTTATGTTACTGATAAGCGTGTGATTGGTGATATATTCGGTTTAATGAGGTTGGCTAATCGCTCGCTAAGTCAGCAAGGCTGGAGGGGCTGAATGTGCAGGATAAGTATGTGAGAATGTGCAGGATAAGTACAACTAACATGTTTATATCGTGGGAAGTTATGACAAAGAAAGTGAGGGTTATATATAGTAGCAATGCGTGTTGTGTTACATTGGTATATAGCCTAAAGGATAACGCCATTCACAATAAAGGAAATTGGCAGAAGGGGTTGTGATTTGATATGGAAAACACAGTAGATTGTTGTTAGCATTAAGTTTTATTGCTTTTCATTGTTTTTATGATTTGTGAAACGGGTATATGTATGTGCAATTGGCTTGGGAAGAGGATTTTGGATGACGTGCAAAACCATATAAATGCAAATCAAGTTGAGGCTCAAACAGGAACTGATCTGCGTACATGGCATGTGTAGCGTGTGTGAAAGGACAGGTGGACTGTGGTTGGTACAAATCGAACTGGGCTTGATGAGCTCGATACAACATTTGTGAACTAGTTAATCTATTTGTGTATTTTATGCCAGGACCGCTTGTCTTCTATTTCGCTGTGTAAAAGGGAGATGTTATGTATTGTGCTGCGGCTCGGCAGCCGGGACCGCGGGGCAGACCTGAGGGACCAGTGTAGTAGTGGTGTATGTGAATAAACCATTGAGTAACTAGACGTCAACGTGCGCAGTTGTATGTCACTTAATCACATTATATTCTCTGCTCTTATCCTCTCTGCTCCCATCCTATCTACTCTCATCCTCTCTGCTCTCATCCTCTCTGCTCCCACACTTTTTGTTCCCATCCTCTCTGCTCTGATCCTCTCTGCTCTGATCCTCTCTGCTCCCATCCTCTCTGCTCTCATCCTCTCTACTCACATCATATCTGCTCACCTCCTCTCTGCTCCCATGCTCTCTGCTCCCATCCTCTCTGCTCTCATCGTCTCTGCTCTCATAACTCTCTGCTACCATCCTCTCTGCTTCGTTACTCTCTGCTCCCATCCTCTCTGCTCCCATCCTTTTTGCTCCTTTCCTCTCTGCTCCCATCCTCTCTGTGCTCATCCTCTCTGCTGTCATCCCCTCTGCTCCCATCCTCTCCGTTCTCGTCCTCTGTGTTCCCATCTTCTCTGCTCCCATCTTCTCTGCTCTCATTCTCTCTGCTTCCATCCTCTCTGCTCTCATCCTCTCTGCTCTCATCCTCTCTGCTCCCATCCTCTCTCCTATCATCCTCTCTGCTCCCATCCTCCCCGCTCTCTTCCTCTCTGCTCTCATCGTCTCTGCTCCCATCCTCTCTACTCCCATCCAATCTGCTCCCATCCTCTCTTCTCCCATTCTCTCTGGTCCCATCCTCTCTGCTTCCATCCTCTCTGCCCCAACCCTCTCAGCTCCCATCCTATCTGCTTCCGTCCTATCTGTCCCCATCATCTCTGCTCCCATCCTCTCTGCTCCGATGCTCTCTGATCCCATCCTCTCTGCTCCGATGCTCTCTGCCCCCATCCTCTCTGCTGCCATCCTCTCTGCTGCCATCCTCTCTGCTGCCATCCTCTCTGCTCTCATCCTATCTGATGCCATACTCTCTGCTCCCATCCTCTCTGCTCTCATCCTCCCTGATCTCTTCCTCTCTGCTCTCATCGTCTCTGCTCCCATCCTCTCTACTCCCATCCACTCTGATCCCATCCTATCTGCTGCCATCCACTCTGTTCCCATCCTCTCTTTTCCCACCCTCTCTGCTCCCATCCTCTCTGCTCCAATATTCTCTGCTCTCGTCCTCTCTGCCCCCATCTTCTCTGCTCCCGTCCTCTCTGCTCCCATCCTCTCTGCCCCCTCCTCTCTGCTCCCATCCGCTCTGCTCCCATCCTCTCTGCTCCCACTCTCTCTGGTCCAATCCTATCTGCTACAATCCTCTCTGCCCCATCCTCTCTGCTCCCATCCTCTCTGCTCCCCTTCTCTCTGATCCAATCCTCTCTGCTCCAATCCTCTCTGCTCCGAGTGTCTCTGCTCCCATCCTCTCTGCTCCCATTCTCTCTGCTCCCCTTCTCTCTGATCCAATCCTCTCTGCTCCAATCCTCTCTTCTCCCATCCTCTCTGCTCCCAGTGTCTCTGCTCTCATCCTCTCTGCTCCCATTCTCTCTGCTCCCGTCCTCTCTGCGCTCATCCTCTCTCCTCCCATCCTCTCTGCTCCCATCCTCTCTGCTCCCATGCCCTCTGCTCTCATGCTCTGTGCTCCCTTCCTCTCTGCTCCCGTCCTCTCTGCTCCCATCCTCTCTGTTCCTGTCCTCTCTGCTCCCATCGTCTCTGCTCCCATCGTCTCTGCTCCCATCGTCTCTGCTCCCATCCTCTCTGCTCCCATCGCCTCTGCTCCCATACTCTCTGCTGCCATTCTCTCTGCTCCAATCCTCTCTACTCCAATCCTCTCTTCTCCCATCCTCTCTGCTCCCATCCTCTCTGCTCCTGTCCTCTCTGCTCCCATCCTCTCTGCTCCCGTCCTCTCTGCTCCCAACCTCTCTGCTCCCATCCTCTCTGCTCCCTTGCTCTCTGCTCACATCCTCTCTGCTCCAATCCTCTCTGCCGCCATCCTCTCTATCACATCCTCTCCATTCCCCCTCCTGTTCCCTCCAGTCACCACCCTCCCCTCCACCATCTCCCACACCCCCTCACCCCCCACCCCCGATACAATACAAGGGTATTTGTTTTCATGCCAAAGAGCACACAGTTGTGACTGAAGGACAGTAGACCATTTCTGCTGTGTAAACAATTGAAGAACAAATCCTTGCTTGTGATTGGCTACTCTGAGAATCCGCAAATACTCCACTGTTTGCACACTATCACAACCCCCCACACCCCTCTCCTGCATCCAGATTCCCCTTCGCCAGCCCCTCTCTACTGCCATTCTCCTCCTATTTCCCCCATCAGAACAAGCTTGGGAACAGACCGGCACTTGGCCAAGTGAAGGCAAGTGGGTGTATGAATCCACTGGATGAAAAATGTGTGTTCACCGATACCCAAGTTTGTAAAAGAAAAAGAAGGCTTGTTTTCTTTAATGGCGCCTCTAGAGCACATTTATTTGTATCATCGACTATTAGACATCAAACGTATGGTCATTCTGACATATTTCTTTGGAGGAAACCCACTGCCGCCAAATATAGGTTATTCTTTCCGATAAGCAGCGGGGGGTATTTAATATGCACTTTCCCATAGACAGGACAGCACACAACACAGCCTTTGCTGAACCAGTTGGAACCACTGGTTGGTACAGAAAATAGCCCAGTCTGCAAATGGATCCACTGAACAGGATCGATCGGATTATCTACATTTCACAGGTGGACTCTCTAGGGCCTGTAAACCCCAATCCAAACATGTAAATAAGCATTGGAATCAAACTTTCAAAACATCCCTACTTTTTTGTTTATTGCTCCATATTCATGTCATCATAGGCAAAGTTGAATTAGCTGAGAATTGAAATTATTTTCAAGTAAGAATCTTTGATTTAAACTACTTTATGGATTGGTGTTTTCAGGGATTTGGGTCTGAACTATTCAAATATATATTAGCCGTTAGAAATTCAAATTAGTTCAAACTATAATGTAGGTAAATTTTAAAAATCAACCTGAATTTTATCTTAAGAAGTGGCACAAACACAAAACAATGAATCACTTAGCAGTAGAGAACTCCATGTTCAAATAGCATTCACCATTATGTCCATGCCGGTATATGCCATGTCCATTTCATCTAAGCTGTGTATTGTATTTTATAATTTGTTTATTGGTACATTAGTTGATTAAGTAGGGGAAATTTCAATCACGGATGATTGATCTTCCTCATTCCACTGCTCCTTGCCCTATCCTAAGAATGCCGAGCGCCAGGTGAGGAAACAACAAGTATAAATTTGTAGGTCATCGGTTTCACTTGACCAGCGTTCAAACCCACGATCCCATGATCTACCAACATGAGAGAAAGACGCTCTAAATCATTCAGCCTTTCAATCTGGTCCAAAATATATTTAGAATACGATATTGCCTCGCCTAAAACATAATCCTTTTAAGAACATTTTGTTTAAAGCACATGGCAGAGACAAAGGTCTTGCAATTAGGATGGTAAAGTGCCTGTCAACGACTTTGCATGTCAGTGATTGTTTTGAGAGTGGTTATTAGTATTCGGTCTGCTCATTGGGAATTTGGAACAAATTTCTCTGAGGATTGTTTTCTCAATAGTCAACTGTCGGCATCAACAGATGTGCCAAGTAGAGGAGGATTGGGAGAGTGGACGGAGGGAGGGGGGGGGGGTGCTGCCACTGAAGGGATTCTGGGGAACACCCAGGTAAATGTTGATAAAAGTGATACTGAATGGTGAATTCCGGTGAATTCTGATGAGGAAATGAGTAGTAAAATGTGTGAAAATATCGTTTTAAAAGAGCATCAAATCAAGCTAAAATGGTTCTTTGGCAGGAGATTTGTCGTAATGCTTGCATTGCGTTTGTTTCGTGGTGGAGGAGGAGTACCCCCTCTCCTCTCCTCCTTGCCCCACGTCCGTTGACCGTTGGCCGTGTGCCGTTATGTCCCCCCCCCCCCCCCCCCCCCCCCCCCCCCGGCTCCTGCCCTTAAAACCCGGTGTCGCAGTTTCCGCCGTCCGCCAGTTTCTGCGGTATGCATCGCTTCTGCGCATGTGTCAAAATCGAACAGCATCGTCACTAACCTTATAGATTTAATATAACCTTTTTGGTAAAGATGTTTGCTATATGTGTACCAAGCGATTTGTTTCTAGGTGGTGTGGTTTTAGAGATATTTCACTGTATGAAGATTGCTCATGGCCATTGACAATGCATTTGAGTGTAGGCGTACTGCGGAAACTGGCAGACGGTGGAAACTGCCATACTGGGCCCACGGCTGCTGCCTCCAGCCACTCCGCCCCCGGCCTCCTCTAGTGATGCTTTCCTGCCCTCCTCCTTTTATTGTCTTGCATTATCCTCTTGTTCCTTATTGTACTATATTCATATTCATTGTCCTGTATTATCCTTATCTCTCGCACTCCTGAATAAAGTGCTCTTATTTCCACCCCTACCTTATCTTCCTCCTTCGTTGCGTATCACAAACTAACCGTGGGTAATCGGGAGATTGGGGCTACTTTGCTATATTTTAGGCAGACGCCCTTCCAAATAAGGAGACTTGGCACCTCTGCAACCATTTTTACCAACAAACACGCTAAACAAACGAATCGTGCTGGGCATCGGCTCAGGTTCAATCAATCCTACTTTGATCCTTCTCGAACAGCTTTTTTTTTTTTTTCTTGAAGATTTATACTGCCTATCATGGATAAGTCTGAATAGACTTGTTTTCACCATTAGACAGTTTGTTGATAGAAAGCCTGAGTCTACAATTTTACCGACCCAAGGGATTTTTAACCTCCCACACCACATAGACATGGTATGAGAGCAACTGGCCTTTGATGTCGCTGTAAGTTATAAACAGCGGTGGAAATACAAATTGACAGAGGTGGGGCATGGGGAATCGAACCGCCAACCTTCAGATTAGGAGTCCGACCTAGAAAAAAGTCAGACACTCTAGCCACTCCGCCACAGAGAACACCACAAACTACAGGTTATTAATGTCAGTTGACCATCAGGAGTTGTATTCCCCAGTTAAATTAGTACAAAATGAAATAGCAGGAGGATGGGTGGACAGAAATAAATGTGTGTATCACTGCCTTGGCCCGCAGTAACTAGTTAATAATGAAATAATACCAAAAGTATAATTATATTACTATGTAATTTATACATATATGTATAATTGTATTCCTATGTAATTCATAAATATATGTAACATTATATTCTTATGGAATGTGTGTATGGTATAGATATCAGTTATGCAAGTATTATTAAGAATGTTGTGGGTAGTTGTCTGGGTGGTAACCCGATACAGATACTTTGATATGTTCTATGAGTCTAGGGAGTTGGTGGAGCAGTCTGGTAAGCCAGCTGCGAGATGAGAAGTAGGGCAAGTGGCCCTGGACCGCAGGCAACCGGCCAGAATAGCTGAGTGCTGGTCAGTTGGTAATTGAAGAGTTCAGGCCCAAAACCACGTAAACGCCAATCCAAAAATTGGGAAAAACATTGGAATCAAACTGTGGAACAGTCTTTGTTTATATATTCATGCTCTTTTGTTTATTGCTCCATAACCATGTGATCATATGAAAAGTGGAATTAGTGAGCCATACAATTATTTTCAGGCAAAAATCTTTTATTTAAACTACATTTTTGGATCGGCTTTTACATGGTTTTGCGCCTAAACTCTTCAATTGGAATCTTGACTTAATGAAGTTTGGTGGACTTTGTTATGCCAGCCAGAGAAAGAGCCACTTATAGTTATTGTGTTGCGTTTACTGAATTAATAGTACATACATGTATAATTAATTATATTACTATGTAATTTACACCTATGTGTATAAGTATATTCCTATGTAACTTATACATATATGTATAATTATGTTCCTATATTATTTATCCATCTAGATATTTGTATGTGTATATATTGATACATTTATATCATACCGCCAACCCTTTTCCACATACTGAAGTATTCATATGGATATGGATATGTAGATATGGGTATGTGTAAGTCGGACTGCCTGTGCAGTGGACAGGTGGTGGGGGACCACTTGACATATGATACCATCAACTATGGCATCGAAACGCTGGGCCTTCCATTGGGATTCTGTATGGCTGTGTTTTATGACTCCAACTCAGCGATCATATCTACGTGTCTGATTCCTGGATAGGCCGAGAGAGCAGCAATCACCCACCATTGTATACAGTTGAATAGTAAGACATTGCCGCTTAATGCCCTGTCACACTTTACCTGATTGAAGAAACGGATTGAAACGGAACAAAGTCTGTTGATGTCCGGCAAAGTCTGGTTTGTGTCCGTTGCAAATCCGTTGATATCCGTTGATATCCGGCATGATCCGTTACAAGTTTTGAGCATGCACAAAACTTGTAACGGATTGTGCCGGACTGACGTATGTGGTTATTATCTGTTACCGTCCATTCCCAGTCGGTTCCCATCGATTACCCATCCGTTCCCGTCCATTACCATCCGTTACCCATCTGTTACCCGCCCGTTCCCGTCTGTTCCCATCTGTTACCATCCGTTTCCGTCTGTTACATATCCATTACACGTCTGTTGCCATTCATAATAGTTCTTTTTGTATACTGAATTGTCCATTGATCGTTAGATACAATATCAACCGTTACTGTCCGTTACCATCTGTTACCCATCCGTTACCCTCTGTTACCCATCCGTTCCCGTTCGTTACATAATCGATACATTTCAAATCCGAATCGCACCGGATTAGAATATGTTTGTCTGTTTCAATGCGTTTCCTCAATCCGGTAAAGTGTGACAGGGCCTTTAGGGTTAAACATTGGCAGGCTGTGCTGTCATTGTTTTGTTTGACTGTCTATATAGTTTAGAACGGAAATTTAAAAAAAATCTCCCATGGGAAGTTTTGTTTCGAAATGTTTGTATTTCTTTATTTTTACTAACGTGTATATTATTCATCGAATAACATGTTTGTCAACGCCAGACCACTGGTCTTCCGGCCGTACAGTACAATGTTTTTATACACAAATGAAACTACTATCAGTTGTATTAGTAACTGCATGCAAATCCTGTTTGATACTAAAAGTAATATGAATAAGCAATGCTTAGGACCGACCCCCCGATATAACTACAGCAAAGTATTTTATTATTGCGCGTGTATTTTCTTACTCCACTCGCCGTGCGACTGCTTTCAGTGGTGCCCATTCAGTGCTGCAGATTTGCAGCCTTCAGTGCACCAATGCAACTGAAAACTCCCCAAAACAACAACAACACTCGCAGTGTTCGATTTGAAATTCTAGTAACTCGGGTGACCCGAATACCGCCGTCGTTTCCGCGGAAGAAACTATTAATATTTCTTTATTTGTTTTAATTTTGAATAATATCAAAGTTTTGAACTGCTCATATCAGCAAATTCTATGGCAGCGGGCATTTGTTTTGATATATTATTAACCACTAGCTGTCGTCCACCCAGATTGCTGCGGACTGAAGTTCGACAAGTGATTTCCGTTTCCGTTTGCTGGATTTGGGTTTCTCGGTACGAGTTTACAAATGGCAGCGCCCATACAGTGCTATTTCCGTTTCCGTTTGCTGGATTTTGGCGAAGTCATGTTCAGTAAGAGTATTGTTTATGTATTTGTATATATATATATCTACATGCGTTAGTCTTAAGCCTCCCCGTGGGTGGGTCGGTATTATACATTTTATAAAGAAGTATCAGCTGTAGTAGTAACTGTGTACAAGTCCAGTCCAATAAAAGTGTCATCCATTCAGTGAATATGAATTGCATGGTTCTAGAATTGTCTTTAAACATTTGTTCCCTTCTTTCCTTTTTTCTAAAGAAATACATAACAAATATATATACCTATTTTCAAATACATACACAGTATATATGCAAATCAGTGGATGTAATCACAATTAATAGGCTGGTATCTAGTAAATACCTATACTGATTTGCCCATACATGTAAGTTGTTATATATCGAAGGATAAGCTACGGTGACAGAAGAAAGAGTTAACTAAATCAGACACTGGATGTTCATGGCATTAGACCGATAGCTTAGAAATTCTTCTTCAAATATGTATGATTCACAAGTCATAGAATACGACCATTGTATACAGCTGAATCACATTGCCCAGTAAGATATTGCCGCTTAAGGCCCTTTTATTTTTGCTGTTCCTCTGTTATCTCCAGTCAACCATATACGATGACAAAGACAGTTCAGGTAAAAATTGAAAATGTAAGACCTAAATGCACTGGGATTTGTCCCACTGTTTCACTGGTCACATCTGGTCCAGTGAATTATTAACAACCCCACCCCAACAACATAATTCATAAACTAACATAACTAACTACACTATAGTTACACTAGAATATTTCTAACAAACATTAACAAACATTAAAACTTACTACAACTTTACCAAATGAATACAGAAGATAACTTCTGCTTACATTCTAAATACTATGTAAATACTCACATTGATCTGACTAATATTGATCTAGTTAAATGACACTACTGTTACCATATTGGTATGGAACTTTTGGGTTACAGAATTTCAGTGTATTACATGCTGCAAATTGTGTATTCAACAGGTATATTCTATATACCTTTTGTGTAAATAACCCTGAATTGAAAAATGGCTGGACGATCAGTGCTTCGGCCCTGACAAAAGACTTATTCAGCAGAATAAACATATTTACCAAAAAAAATATACAGTAAAACCTCTCTACATGGACTGAGCTTGGAACCCCCTTTAAGTGGTCCATTTAGGGAGGTGGTCGGTTTATGGAATTTGAATGTGGTTACAAATGTACTGTTGGGACCTACAAATAGCGATCCATATAGGGGAGTGGTAGATTGGTGGATATGGTCGGTTAGCGAGGTTTTACCTTTGTCTAAAGATGACTATGGAGGCATTCGACTGGGCCGCCCTATGCGAATATCAAAATATTTCCTTACAAATTCCTATTTGACTGAGACCGGAAGTGGGTTTCTATACATATGATTCGGATGGGTGTTATGGCTCCATCCCCTCAATCCGCAAATATTGCGGATAGAAAGGTCCCAGTCGAATGCCTCCATTCAAAGATGTCTCTTCAGCGAAGTTCTGCTTTGGGATGTTTAATTTTAAGATTTAAATCGATGGTGCAAGCATTATTCTTTAAATCAGTATGGTTCACAAATGAATTCAAGCACATGTGCATGTTGAAATTAGACAGTTTATTTGCGAGTAATATTTGCTGGATAATCTTTTATGCGAACATGAGTAATTTCTTGAAGATTTATACTGCCTATCATGGATAAGTCTGAATAGACTTATTTTCACTATTAGACAGTTTGTTAATAGAAGGCCTGAGCCTACACTTTTACTGCCGCAATGGATTTCTAACCTCCCACACCACATAGACATGGTATGAGAGCAACGGGTCTTTGATGACACTGTAAGTTGTACACAGCAGTGGAAATCCAAATTGGCAGAGGTGGCGGGGATGGTGAATTGAACCATCAACCTTCGGATTAGGAGTCCAACCTAGAAAAATGTCAGACACTCTAACCACTCTGCAACAGAGAACATGACGTAAGTAATGTGGATCGCTATATATTAAGTCTAATCACATTATTCCCAATTTCAACTAGTCAATAATGCTGTGCTTCTAAGCTTGGTATTGATATGAAATGGTGTGGCTAAATGAGTTGAGTGCCCTTTTCGCATGCGGCAGGTCATGGGATTCGCACCCAGGAGTTAGACCTTTACCCATATCATACCGCCAACCCTTTAAAACAAACGACTTCAAAATTGAAGAGGCCAGGCGCAAAACCCTATAAACTCCAATCTCAGAAATGTAATGCCATTAAAACACAATATGGTTGACCTGAAAATAATTGTGATTCTGACTCACTTCACTTTTGTTCTGATGACATGATTATGGAGCAGTGACCAAAAAACTAAGGATGTAAAAAATAATAAAATTCCATTGTGTATCCCCATTTTTTGATTGACGTTTCAGGCGTTTTGCGCTTGAACTCTTCAATTGAAATTCCCGCCCCCCCCCACCAACTCCCCTGAAAATCGGCATTATTAAAGACAAGGCAAGGAACAGTGGAATGAGGACGATCAATGTGTTCACAATTGAAGTTTCTCCTGTTTAATCAAAGAATGCATCCAAAGGACAACAAGAAAAGCTCTCCCTAGTGTGCCGTCCTTCACAGATCCCAACCGCTGGTGCTCATTCCCAATCTGTCAGCCATCCATCCACTAAGTTCACAAGTTTGCCGGTGCGAAACAGTCACATGGTATCCCAGCAACCAGCAAAAACAACCGGAAGTCGACCAAACCAAATTCACCAACCCAGCGTCATCAAAGACCAGTTGCTCTCATACAATGTCTATGTGGTGTGGGAGGTTAAAAATCCCTTGGGTCGGTAAAAGTGTAGGCTCAGGCTTTCTATCGACCAGGAGTGGAATGAGGAAGACCAGTTGTCTATGACTGAAATTTCCCCTGCTTAAACAACTAATGGACCAAAAAAATTCTTCCGTTGAAATACAAATCTGTATATTATAATATACTGTCATTTATCAAGGCAATTCTCTTTCAATGATTTACTTTTGATTGCCAAGCTAATCTCTTGTGATACAGCCTATTTGTTATTGAGCCGATATACTATATAAATATATAATCATCATTTTGGTATTTTGGTGTGCCTTGTGTGGGGTTCCCGCAGACAGTCTTGATGTGCAGTGCGGGTAACTTCTAAGCGTGGCTCTCTGACTTCGCTTTGATTGATGGAGCCGGGTTGTGTGCCGGAGGTGTATCCTTCATTAGGTCATTAATCCCACCTGCACTAAATAGATTATCTCCCCAAGCAAGGGAGAGCTTCACTAATCAATCTCACAAACCATGGGAGAGGTTCACTAATCAATCTCAAAAACTATCGGAGAGCCACACTAATCAATCTCACAAACCATGGGAGAGTTTCACTAATCAATCTCACAAACTATCGGAGAGCCTCACTGATCAATCTCACACACCATGGGAGAGTTTCACTAATCAATCTCACACACTATTGGAGAGCCTCACTAATCAATCTCACAAACCATGCGAGAGTTTCACGAATCAATCTCACACACCATGGGAGAGTTTCACTAATCAATCTCACAAACTATCGGAGAGTTTCACTAATCAATCTCACAAACCATCGGATAGTTTCACTAATCAATCTCACAAAGCATCGGAGAGTTTCACTAATCAATCTCACAAACTATCAGAGAGCCTCACTAATCAATCTCACAAACCACGGGATAGTTTCACTAATCAATCTCACAAACCATGGGAGATTGCAGTAATCAATCTCACAAACCCTGGGAGCATTTCACGAATCAATCTCACACACTATCGGAGAGCTTCACTAATCAATCTCACACATCATGGGAGAGTTTCATTAATTAATCTCACAAACCATGGGAGAGTTTCACTAATCAATCTCACAAACCATGGGATATTTCACTAATCAATCTCACAAACTATGAGAGCATTTCACTAATCAATGTCACACAATATCGGATAGCTTCAGTAATCAATCTCACAAGCCATGGAATAGGTTCACTAATCATTCTCACAACCCATGGAGGAGTTTCACTAATCAATCTCACAAACCATGTGAGAGTTTCACTACTCAATCTCATAAACAATGGTAGCATTTCACTAATCAATGTCACAAACTATCGGAGAGCTTCACTAATCAATTTCACACACCATGGAATAGTGTCACTAATCAATCTCAGAACCCATTTACAAGTTTCACTAATCAATCTCACAAACCATGGCAGAGTTTCATAATCAATCTCACACACCATGGCAGGGTTTCATTAATCAATATGACACCATGGGAGATTTCACTAATCAATCTCACAAACCATGGGAGCGTCTCACTAATCAATCTCACAAACTATCGGAGAGCTTCACTAATCAATCTCACACACCATGTAATAGTTTCACTAATCAATCGCACAACCAATGGACGAGTTTCACTAATCAATCTCACAAAGCATCACAGAGTTTCACTGATTAATCTCACAACCCATGGAATAGTTTCACTAATCAATCTCACAACCCATGGGAGAGTTTCACTAAACAATCTCACAAACCAGAATGAGACCACTTAAATTACAATTAGCCCTACCAATGTAGGTAACGCCATTGTGTGTTTTAACCTTGTGGAGCAATTGAAGATGGACAAAATATTTAGGAATATTTTCTACTGATTGATCTGTTCACAGTATACTCCAAGAATTGACTATGCATTATTGCATAGTGGTGTTCTCTGTGGTGGAGTGGTTAGAGTCTCTGACTTTTTTCTAGGTCAGACTCCTAATCTGAAAGTCAGTGGTTCGATTCCCCAGGCCCCCATCTCTGCCCATTTGGATTTCCACCACTGTGTATAACTTACAGCGTCATCAAAGGCTAGTTGCTCTCATACCATGTCTATGTGGTGTGGGAGGTTAAAAATCCCTTGGGTGGGTAAAAGTGTAGGCTCGGGCTTTCTATCGACAAACTGTATAATGGTGAAAAGAAGCCTATTCAGGCTTATCCATGATAGGCAGTATAAATCTTCAACAACAAAAAATAGTGTTGAACCTTGCTACGATTGTATTGTAAGTACAATGCCTGGATATCGGTAGGTGGGCCAGTCGCTGAAGCTGGGCACTAAATTGTGACATGGAAACAAAAGGTGAAAACCTTCAAATAATAGCAAAACCCTTCCAAATAATATCAGAATCCATGTTCCTATGAAGGTTTGCATGTTGTTCCTATGTCAGAGTTGAAAAAAACAACTATTTAATTTATTTGTATTTAGATATGATACAAATTGAGCAATAAATACATTAAAATCACCAGACGGGATGGCTGAATGAGTTAGAGCGTCCGTCTCCCGTGCTGGTAGATCGTGGAATCGTGGGTTCGAATCCTGGTCGAGTCACACCAATGACTTAAGAATTGATACTTGTCACTTCCTAGCCAGCTTCTCAGCATTACTAGGATAGGGCAAGGAGCAGTGGAATGAGGAAGACCAGTCATCTGTGACAGAAATTTCCCCTGCTTAAACAACTAATGTAACCCCAAAACAAATATGACTTGTGTAAGATGGGAATCAAAGACACATCCATAACATAATTTTAGTATATATAGCCAAATCAACCAACATTGTATTGATTAATCAATTAATGAGTATTTGCTTAATAAGTTAAACAAATAAGGTGATGTCTTAGAAGAAATAAGTTGAAAACACTGTTTGTAAATAGATGGTGTTCATGTGTAAATAATTATTTGAATTGCTGTCAATAAATAATTAATTAATTATCAGCATCATACCAAATATGTGGTGCCAAGTTTGAGAGAATTACCCAATTATAAGTGTGAGATTTACAATTCCAAGGGGGCTGGGGAGCAGAGTAAGGTTCACTGACTGACCTTACTATGTTGTTGATTCGTTGTTGGAGTTTTACATATTGGGAACATCTAAGGCCATTATATGACAGATACCGACTTGTGACAATGCACACTCATGGCGGTTTTATAGTGCTGGCCCACTGGGAAATCAGGCCGCTAGCACCATGACCCGATATCACACTCAGTCACATTATCCTGCCACTCATCTAAACAGTCCTCACCCTATCCTATTCATGCTGAGTGCCTGGTTAGAAAGTGACAGGTATCAACTGCATAAGTCATTGGTTTGACTCGACCGGGAAAGGAACTTCCGATCTCCCGCACAGGAGGCCCGCGCTCTACCGATTCGGCCATCACGCCCGGTTAACCTAACTATGTGAAATGTCACATTGGCAGGTAGGTCTCTTGGTAGAGTCATTGCACCAGAGCTAACAAGTGGGTTAATGTTGAGGTTACAGCCATCCGTGAATGGCAGGACTGGTGGTTCGAGTCTCACTCTAGGCATGGTGTAACTACTCGGTGATACATACAGCTGACAGTGGCCCATGCCCCGTCACCACTAAATAATCCCAGAAGGCACTGCGGACGACGTATCCTCCCCTGAACAATCATCCTCAGCACTCCCAAGAGTCAGTGCTACATGGCGCGTCCGTCTGTCACGTGACCATTAACCAGTCCAGATAATTCATCGTCCCGTTGTTAATTGACAACCACAGGGGACGGTTAGCCGTCTCTGAGCGCCTCGCTGCGGCATCTTTAGGTACTGATCAGAGACAGCCCCCCACACCTACCCCGCCATCTGCCCCCCACCTGCCCCCGCACCTTCCCCATCCTCAACTGGGTTCTCCTCCCTATTGGAGCATCAGCGAGTAATGGAGGTTGCACCATTAGGGGATAGTCGATAGGTGGCGCTGATGGGCAATGCGTCACTTCCATGAGTCGTCATGAGTGCGCACCATTGCAAGTTAGTATGCATCCTGATATGACCCTCTATGTTCTATGATGTACGATCCCAATAAACAAAGACGGTAGCTGGATCTGAGCACCCATCCATTCCGCAACACGCCTCACAGATTAAGCACCACACACACCACACAGCACAGCACAGCACAGCACGCACATATCATCAAGTAACCATCAAGTGTCACACACAACACATGCGTCTCATCAAACAAACAGCACCTGTCACACACCCCATGTCTCATCAAGTATCCAGCAATTGTCACACACCACACGGCCCAACACATATCTTCCAGTAACCATGAATTGTCACATACGCCACACAGGACACCACATGCATCTCATTAACTAACCAGCAATTTTCACTCACCCCACCCAATACACATGTCTCATCAAGTGATCAGCGAGTGGCACACACACCACACAACACACACATCTCATCAAGTAACCAGCAACTGGCACACAACACACAATGCACACATGTCATCAAGTAACCAGCAACTGTAACATACCCATCATGGCACAACACACATATATCGTCAAGTAACCAGCAACTGTCACATAGCTGCGCGGCACAACACATACATCTCAAGTAACCATCAATTGTCACATACCCATAAAGCATGAGGTCAGGAGAGGGTCAGTTGGAATCTGATACTAGCACTATAACGGTGATATGTATCGCACTTCCTCCTGGGGAAGGGCTATGCCAGTGTATTGGTGTCGTCCCGAAATAATATTCCCCTCTCAGGGTAAAACAAGGAATGGGAAGCGAGAGGGGGAAAAGGGGCAGGAATCAGAGGGTGCAATCTTATGCAAATCCACTGATGATAGATAGCTGTGCTCAGGGAATGTATGTCCACAGATGGAATGGAAGAACTATTGGGAATACCTCCATGACCTCCATGACCTTGGGGCATCCGTCTGAGGAGCGCCATCTGCCAGCAGTCGCCAGGCACAGCCATGTTGGAAACGCAGCATGAATCACGCCGAACAATGATTGATTGCGAATCGATCCGGTATGGCGCAAGGCTCGAGCTGAATTCGCTTGAACTCTTCGCTAACCGGGATGTGGGGTGTGCACTGAATCCTATAGCAACATTGGCATCACTTGACTCTGGTGACTCGCACTTTGGATAAGCCGCTTGCTGGCAAAATAAAGCAGACAAGTGTTTTACCTAGATGCAGCTCCACCAATACCGACCAGTTCCTTCTAGAATATTCCCAGAATAATATTTGCATAAGATACCTTATACCACATACAAATATTCACCGACCACTGAGGGCGAAGGACGACCATAGTTAAATTCGAACAAAAATCCCTTTAACAGGGAATCAATGTGTACATGATTTGTTTAGGGCCCAGTGTCAGTACCTATCTGTTTGTCTATTTTGACGTGGAGGTGGTGAACTGGGGAGGAATGCTACAAAACCAAGATGGTGGGTACTGGGTGTTCTCTATTAAACTTTCAAAGTTATTAAGGTCATACATTCTGCACTCTAAAGACAGCGTGCTACGATACGTAGAGGTATTTAAGCAATATATTTAGCATTTTAGAATTGATGTGGTTATTATGATAAGCTACCTCTAACACTAATCTAATCAGATGGTATGGCCAAATGAGTTGAGCGTCTGTCTCCCGCTTTGGTAGATCCTGGAATCGTGGGTTTGAACCCACGTCGAGTCAAAGCAATGACCTACAAATTGATATTTTTCATTTCCTAGCCTGGCGTTTGGCATTACTAGGATAGGGCAAGGATCAGTGGAATGAGGAAGACCAATCTTCCATGATTGAAATTTTCCCCGCTTAATCAACTATTGTACCAACAACAATTAATAAAATGCAAGTGTATCCTAAGTCTGTGAGAAAAACAATGACCCTCCAAGTTGTGAGACAAGTTGTCTATCTAGGGAATTCTCAATAAGCCTAGTTAGGCTAACATACGCCTGTATGCTACAACCTGACATGCGCCTCGTTGAATCAGATACGTTGGGTCGGGCAAGATGGAGTGGATCCAATACACAAGACATACATGCTTTGTCAATAAAATGTGGGCCAGGCGAAGAGGAGAGAACTCCCACTCTGCAGTGAATAAGATGGAAGTTAAGGTGGTTAGAGAAAAGCATTAAGGCGCTGCCATTATTTATATTCACATAATAAATTATATAGTACATATAGATGAGACTGTCTCAAAAGGTGCTAAGCAATATGGGACAAAACTTTGTTCATTGTAATGATCAACATACTATCTGCTCCGCTTATGCATTTGCTCAGGATAAACTGATTTATTTCTTACATGGTGTTTGATAATGACAATAGAATACATATTGATTTGAAGCAAATGTCTGTGTGTTTTCAGTATAACCATTTCTATGCTGTTTTGTGTCAATCATTTCAATGGACAAAAAAAAGAAAGAGTTATCACCTTTTGAGACAGGCTCATATATACGTATATGTAGACATGTATGTACTTGGGTATAGTTGTTACCCTTGGTAGATGACATCTGATCCATGCAGCTCACTTGCCTCAGGCCACATGTTCCCTCAGACCTTGAACTGTTGCAAGGCGATCACCCCATTTTGTTATGTCATGCGACCCTTTAGGTGAGTTGCGGTTGGCTATACTCCTACAAGTCCACCACGTGACAAGCTAGCCTCGGCTTGGTGTTCCTTTGATCCACTTAGGGAGCAATTTCTGAGAAAAGGGAAAGGAAAGCTTCTCTTATTTAACAATGCCTCTAAAACACATTGATTGTTATCATCGGCTATTGGACGTCAAACATATGGTCATTCTGACATATTTCTTTGGAGGAAACCAGCTGCTGCCACATAGGCGACTCTTTCCAATATTTGTTTGTTTGTTGTTGTTTTACATCCTAGCAACGTCTACGGTCATATCACGACGGGTACCGACTTGTGACAGTGCACACTCATGGTGTATTTATAGTGCTGCCCCACTGGGAGACCAATCCGCCAGCACCATGACCTGATATTCCACTCAGTCACATTATCCTAACACTGAGCCGACCAGCCCTTGCACAATAAGCAGCAAGGGGTATTTGATATGCACTTTCCAACAGACAGGACAACACATACCACAGTCTTTGATGAACCAGTTGTCGACCACTGGATGGAATGGAAAATAGCCCAAACTGCTAATGGGTCCACTGGGCAGGATAGATAGGATGACAAACACCTTCACAGGTGGACATTCTATCACCTCAGCTACTACGTCCCGCTCCACAACGACTCTATAGGCCCAACATTTAGCAGGTTATACCAGACTAAGTTCAGGCTTGCTATTGGATTGACTTCTTGGACTTGTGAACCGATCTGAAATAATAATACCAAGAAGCCTACTAACACATGAGAGTTGACAATTCATGGCGCCTCTTTAGCGCTGCTCCATCGAGAAAATCACCATCATTTTGTATCCCATTCAGATATATAGTATTCTTCCATGAAGCCAACCAGTCCTTGTGTTATCGTAACAATAATCAAGGAATCTCTACATTCCCACCTCACAACTTGCCCTACAATCACTGTATCTGCTCCCCCAACCTCACAGTTTGCGATATCATCATTCTCTCTACACCCCAACCATGACAGCTTGTCCTATCAACATTCTCTCTACACCCCGACCATGACAGCTTGTTTTATCACCATTCTCTCTACACCCCAACCCTCACATCTTGTCATATCACCATTCTCTCTACAGACCAACCATGACAGATTGTCCTATCACCATTCTCTCTACACCCCAACCATGACAGCTTGTCATATCACCATTCTCTCTACACCCCAACCATGACAGCTTGTCATATCACCATTCTCTCTACACCCCAACCATGACAGCTTGTCCTATCACCATTCTCTCTACACCCCAACCATGACAGCTTGTCATATCACCATTCTCTCTACACCCCAACCATGACAGATTGTCCTATCACCATTCTCTCTACACCCCAACCATGACAGCTTGTCATATCACCATTCTCTCTACACCCCAACCCTCACATCTTGTCATATCACCATTCTCTCTACGGACCAACCATGACAGATTGTCCTATCACCATTCTCTCTACACCCCAACCATGACAGCTTGTCATATCACCATTCTCTCTACACCCCAACCATGACAGCTTGTCATATCACCATTCTCTCTACACCCCAACCATGACAGCTTGTCATACCACCATTCTCTCTACACACCAACCATGACATATTGTCCTATCACCATTCTCTCTACACCCCAACCATGACAGCTTGTCATATCACCATTCTCTCTACACCCCAACCATAACAGCTTGTCATACCACCATTCTCTCTACACCACAACCGTCACAACTTGTCATATCACCATTCTCTCTACACCACAACCCTCACAGCTTGTCATACCACCATTCTCTCTACACCACAACCCTCACAGCTTGTCATATCACCATTCTCTCTACACCACAACCATGACAGCTTGTCATATCACCATTCTCTCTACACCACAACCCTCACAGCTTGTCATACCACCATTCTCTCTACACCACATCCCTCACAGCTTGTCATATCACCATTTTCTCTACACCACAACCATGACAGCTTGTCCTACCACCATTCTCTCTACGCCACAACCCTCACAGCTTGTCATATCACCATTCTCTCTCCACCCCAACCATGACAGCTTGTCATACCACCATTCTCTCTACACACCAACCATGACAGCTTGCCCTATCATCATTCTCTCTACACCCCAACCATGACAGCTTGTCATATCACCATTCTCTCTACACACCAACTTGTCCTATCATCATTCTCTCTACACCCCAACCATGACAGCTTGTCATATCACCATTCTCTCTACACACCAACCATGACAGATTGTCCTATCATCATTCTCTCTACACCCCAACCATGACAGCTTGTCATACCACCATTCTCTCTACACCCCCACCCACCCTCACAGCTTATTGTATCACAATTTTCTCCACACACTACCCACCCTCAGCGCTTGTCCTATCACCATTCTGTCTACACCGCAACCATGACTGCTTATCCTGGTACCAGTATCTATCTATATACCCAACCCTGACAACCTGCCCAATCAATCATGACTCTAGATACCTCTTCCACCCTTACAGCATCCACTGTCCTCACTCTCGTTAAACACCCATCGCTACAGCCTGGCGTTTAACTGCTGATTCCACACTACATCAATTATAATGATACTATTGTCATGGAGTGGGTGATCAAAATAGGAAATTAATATCGCATTTAGAACTGGCTTTGTTTGACATCCAATAGCCGATGAGAAAAATCAATGTGCTCTAGAAGCGTCGTTAAATAAAACAAACACTCTTTAGAGCAGGCTTTGAAACCACATTATCTACCATCCCAGGGATAGTATGCTAACCATTCCACTACCGAGGTTTCCTGCTGCAATCACCACACCCACACCCACATGTCAGCTTGCCTCAGAAATCACTATTGACTATTACATTTGTCCCTTAGAATTTTAAGTATTTTAAATGGGTTATTTCCATAAGTTGTTTACTTATTATTATTACATACAGGCAACGCACTTACCTATATACATATATGGAGTAGCTTCAACAGCATGTAGCTTGTACATCATCCTGAGCATGGAACCAAAGTTATGGGGCCTGATGACAATGGGAAATATTGTACTTAGAGCAGGTTTTAGAACCCACACCTGTTGATAGTCCAGGGCTAGCATGCTAACTGGTACACTATATATACCTGGAGAATTATTGAAGGCAAAGTACCCAACTATGGCATAACAATGTATCATTCAAAAAGATATTGTAGACTTGGTAAGGTACCAGCAATAAATGCAAAAGCCTCACAGTCAACAAGAACACTGTGGGAAGTAAGTCTTTCTGTCCCAGGAGTCCAGATCTTCAATACAATGCCAGCTTACATTATAAATCAATCAAACTGCAGTGTACAATCATTCAATACACAGCTTGACAAGGTGTTAACAACAAGTCCAGACGAACCACAGATTCCAGGATACACCCAGCTAACGCCAGCAGATTCAAACTCATTACTGCACATGAGAAAGACTGAACAGAGCATCCTCAACACATCTGATGGGTCCTGATGGTGGAGTATCTGACTTGGCCTGAGCATATAGCTCAAACACTCTGATCTATTCTAAAAACTACCTAGGCTCCCTAATGCAATCACGCCTACATGTATATATGTGGCATCTTGTTGAGAGATATGTGCAGACTACTAGTGCTACCTACCACAATATTATTGATGTTTCTTGCCACCAACTATCTAGCTGCCGATGTAATTGCCATATCAGTGAACACGACTTCCGGTACCATGTTTTGTTTTAATTGTTGTGTTTACTCCTGACTTGTGGTCACAACTAATAGCACCCTTATCGTGTTTATGCTTCAGCGGTCTTTCTCTTCACAATTGCATTTTAGTGTGTGATTTAAGCCATAGTGGGTGATGTTATTTTGACGGCCGTCAACAGCACTTCCGGTTCCGGTGTGTTGGGTTTTGTTTTAGCACCCCTTGACTTGTCGTTGCAACTAATATTCCCCTTATCACGTTTGCCCTTGGGCGAGTCTGTTCATTGTAGGTTTTTTTTTAACTGACGTAGGTTCTTGTGGCATTAGCTGGAGATTTGATCAGAACAAATTATGGATCAATAATGCTAGGCTTTAGTCTGAAGGACTACTGTGTGCTGTCAAATACACATTTGTGGTTTGGGAGAATGGATACCGCATTGTAGTTGTGCACATTCACTGTGCTGCCCCACTGGGATACCGTCTTGCCAGCCACATGATATGATACAGCACTTAGTCAGTATATATCTCGGTAGTGACAAGACGGAATTTGTTGAGCAATGCGTTGTATAATTTATTATGTGAGTATTATTTTAGCATGAAGGCGGGTATTATCTAAAATTGGGATATCATAAGAGCCACTGTTTAGGCTACCAACTACTGTGAAATGCAAACCAGAGAGGATGGCCGAAAGAGGTAGAGCGTCCATCTCCCGTGTTAGTAGATCGTGGTGTCGTGGGTTCGAATCCTGGTCGAGTCAAACCAATGACTTAAAAATTGATACTTTTCCCTTCCTTGGCAGACACTCCGCATTGTTCATGTTGGTTTGCCAACATGGGTAATTTGCCCGCGAACAAGGAGTCTCCCCGGTGGCGCCACCTGGGTTTGATCCCTTACCGACCACACCCCTACCAGGTTTCCTGCGAACCGAGTCTGTCGCGAGACCTCTGACGTCACCGCCGCCCATCGTTGGCCCCCGAGGTCCATCAAACATCACTACGACTCCAGCTGCCAGACAAGCAACACACCCCCCTTACTGAGATACTTTTCGCTTCCTAGCCAGACGCTGGGCATTACTAGGATAGGGCAAGGAGCAGTGGAATGAGGAAGACCAGTCGTCTGCGACTATAATTTCCCCTGCTTAAACCACTAATGTACCAAAATATAACAAATGTTTCCTTACTTGTCAGCAACTGTCTCCATAAATTGTGTAGGTCATACAACTGGCCTGGGGTAGTGTTCAATGCACTCCCTTCCTGGCCGTGCTATCTTCTGCTGTCTTCTTTTGCTCCCTACCAGTACCACCACGGTTATCTCAATTTTTGGATGGGCATCTACAGGGTTTTGCACCGGACTTCCTCAATTTTAGCTAACTGAGTGATTGCGCTGTATCTAGTTGGTTCTTAGGGAGCTTAAAGCTGCATAGTCCGATGAAGCATCACATTTTCAAAACCAAAATAATTATATAGATTTGACTCTTCATATCTAACTTAGATATTGATGCACATATTAAGCATTTATTGCCACATAGAAGGGAACACTGAGACAATTTGATAGAATCTCTTAGTGTTGAAGCCTATGGGGTCAGAGTTTTGGCATGCTTGACATGTTTACATGTTTGAATTTCAAATATCTCGAAACTTATCCATTTAAAATCAAAGTTACTTTAACCTGAAATAAGGTAGATTATAACGATCAATTTAATATATTTATCTCAGAAAAATTACCAAAACGCAAAACCATAGGACTATGCGACTTTAAGTAGCTTGGACATATCGGCACCATGCAAAAGAGAACAGGACAAGAAAGAGAAAATAATAAAGAACAGAATCTCTGGGAGAGTAGCTGCTGGCTGGCAGGTCCATTCAGTTGTGTCTATCTGTGAATAGCTCACACTGGAGGGATGCCTGGACGCCGGTCACGTGGGGTCGGCGGGGTCAGAGCTCCATGGCACTATGGAGCGCTCTCCTTGATTAGCTCCAGTGTAAGTCTGGGGTGCTGGGTATAGGTAGGTGTCGCCATTCTAACGGTCCATTGCGTCCAATTACAAATCGGCCCCTGAACGCCGATCACCAGCCCCCCCCCCCCCCATACCTCGCTACCCCCCGGCCTGGCACCCTGATGGCCGAACGCCCCCACATACCACCCCTAGCCCCCCTAAACCCCCTCGTGCCTATCCAGGGACTGGATGCATGATGCGTGTTAGCGCTGCAAAACTAGTTTTGGCAGGAATCCCACTTTATCGGCAAAAAGGTGCATGCAATAGTCAGTGATAGCACTAACACCATGACTCTAAACTAGGGTACGGTAACCCCGTTCCATAGCAGGTTTAAGGGCGGTGTTAGGTACCGATTAGGCCCAAATCTATTCAATGCTATCATATTTAACAGAATAACATCCTCAAAAAGTGAAATTTGGTCAAATTAAGATTATAACACCATGCAACGCTAATACCGCCTCATGCATACAGGCCCAGACATCTTGACGGCTGACCGGCACCCCCACCTCCCACACCACCCCTAGCCCCCCCCTACACCCCTACACACCCTCGCCCCCGTCCAGACACCTTGATGGCCGACCGTTCCTGGCCGACTTTGAAATGTATACTTGTCGCTTCCTAGCCTCTCGCTCAGCATTAATAAGATAGGGCAATGGCTGGTTAGATCACTGTCAGGATAATGTGAACGACTGGGATATTGGGTCATGGTGCTTGTGGTCTGATTTCCCACTGGGGCACCACTATAAAATTGACATGAGTGCGTATTGTCACAAGTAGGTATGCATCCTGATATGACCTTATATGTTGGTAGGACGTAAAACAACAATACACCAATAAACAAAGCATTCAGGCACTGCAGTACTTCCGGTTTTCAACAATAAGCGGATCGGGAACCAGCGCAGATCTGTCTTCGTTATGACGCATGTCTTTAGCCCAAGGGAGATTATCCTGCTGGCATTTTGTAACCAACGGCAATCAATCCTTATTATTCAGACATGATGAGTCAGTACGATGCAGCATATGCAATGAGTTAGTAAGATGCAGCAGACACAATGAGTTAGCAAGACGCAGAATACATAAGGAGTTAGTAAGATGCAGCAGACACAATGAGTTAGTAAGACACAGAAGACAAAAGGATTTAGTAAGCCACAGCATACACCATGAGTTAGTAAGACACATCAGGAGTTGGTAAGACACAGCACACGCAATGAGTTAGTAAGATGCAGCAGACACAATGAGTTAGCAAGACGCAGCATACACAATGAGTTAGTAAGATGCAGCTGACACAATGAGTTATTAAGATTCAGAAGACATAAGGAGTTAGTAAGATGCAGCAGACACAAGGAGTTAGTAAGACACAGCAGACTCAATGAGGCAGTAAGACGCATAAGACATACGGAGTTAGTAAGATGCAGCAGACACCAGGAGTTAGTAAGACTCAGCAGATACAATGAGTCAGAAAGATCCAGCATACATAAGGACTTAGTAAGATGCAGCAGACAGAATGAGTTGGTAAGACTCACACACACAATGCGTTAGTAAGACACAGCATACACCATGAGTTAGTCAAACACATCAGGAGTTGGTAAGATGTAGCACAAACAATGAGTTAGTAAGACGCAGCACACACAATGAGTTAGTAAGACGCAACATACACAATGAGTTAGTAAGACACAGCAAAGGCAAGGTGTTAAGTAAGACGCATCATACACCATGAGTTAGTAAGACACCACATACATAAGGAGTTAGTAAGACGCGGCAGACACAATGGGTTAATAAGACTCAGCAAATACAATGTGTTAGTAAGACACAGCATACACCATGAGTTAGTAAGACACATCAGACAATATGATTTAGTAAGACACAGCAAACACAAGGCGTTAGTAAGATGCATCATACACCATGAGTTAGTAAGACTCAGCAGACACATTGAGTCAGTAAGACACGGCTACACAGTGATTTAGTAAGACACAGCAAACACAAGGTGTTAGTAAGACGCATCATACACCATGAGTTAGTAAGACTCAGCAGACACAGTGAGTTAGTAAGACATGGCTACACAATGATTTAGTAAGACACAGCAAACACAAGGCGTTAGTAAGACGCATCAGACACCATGAGTTAGTAAGACTCAGCAGACACAGTGAGTTAGTAAGACATGGCTACACAATGATTTAGTAAGACACAACAAACACAAGGATGTAGTAAGACGCATCATACCCCATGAGTTAGTAAGACTCAGCCGACACAGTGAGTTAGTAAGACATGGCTACACAATGATTTAGTAAGACACAGCAAACACAAGGCATTAGTAAGATGCAGCAGACACAATGGGTTAGTAAGAATCAGCAGACACAGTGAGTTAGTAAGACACGGCTACACAATGATTTAGTAAGACACAGCAAACACAAGGCATTAGTAAGATGCAGCAGACACAATGAGTTAGTAAGACTCAGCAGACACAGTGAGTTAGTAAGACACGGCTACACAGTGATTTAGTAAGACACAGCAAACACAAGGCATTAGTAAGATGCAGCAGACACAATGAGTTAGTAAGATTCAGCAGACACAGTGAGTTAGTAAGAATCAGCAAACACAAGATGTTAGTAAGACACCGCAGACACAACGAGTTAGTAAGATGCAGCAGACACCATGAGTTACTAAGACACATCAATCACAATGAGTTAGTAAGACTCAGCAAACACAAGGCATTAGTAAGACGCAGCAGACACAATGAGTTAGTAAGATGCAGCAGACAAAATGAGTTAGTAAGACGCATCATACACAATGAGTTAGTAAGATGCAGCAGACACAATGAGTTAGTAAGATGCAGCAGACACAATGAGTTAGTAAGATGCAGCAGACACAATGAGTTAGTAAGACGCAGCAGACCCAATGAGTTAGTAAGACGCAGCAGACAAAATGAGTTAGTAAGACGCAGCAGACACAATGAGTTAGTAAGATGCAGCAGACACAATGAGTTAGTAAGATGCAGCAGACACAATGAGTTAGTAAGATGCAGCAGACACAATGAGTTAGTAAGATGCAGCAGACACAATGAGTTAGTAAGATGCAGCAGACGCAATGAGTTAGTAAGACGCAGCAGACAAAATGAGTTAGTAAGACGCAGCAGACACAATGAGTTAGTAAGATGCAGCAGACACAATGAGTTAGTAAGATGCAGCAGACACAATGAGTTAGTAAGATGCAGCAGACACAATGAGTTAGTAAGCCGCACCAGACAAGCACACATCAGTCCCCATCAGTTACTAATGCAATGCCAGAACTTTGAACGGGACCAACATAACATGATGGATGTAATCAAAGTTGTGAAATGAATGTCAGGTTCATGTCTTTCAAAGTTGACTTGTTTTAAAATGTTCCTAAGCATTTGGTGCTTCCTAAATATACCCTATTACTGCTGAAGCCTATGCGCTCAGAGTTTTAAAAAAGCACACCAACATGAAATGTACATGTTTGCATTTTTAATACATCATAAGTTAGTCATTTCGAATAACATTTCGTTCACACTAATATAAGGAAGATTATAATGGTGAAGCTAATATATTTAGTTCAGTAAATGGGAGAAATTCAAAGGCATCGGACTCTGGAACATTCGATCTAATAGAATAAAATATAGTCTGACTTGGCTATTAATGAAAATAAGCTGCCACGAATATCTAAGCATTGGCATCGTCACGAGCAGACAGATGACTCAGGGAATTGGAACACTGATTGCTTTCTGATGAAAGAATCACTCAAAGCTGGAAGTTATGCCTTTCAAATCTTCTAATCTGGCACTATTCATCACTTTGAAACATGTGGCAGGGATTTATTATATTGCTGCCGTTGCCTACCTCAACTGTTTGAAACCAATCGTGGCAGTTCTGCTTTCAGCTTCTTGACTGCGTCACGTGACATTCTTGCTAAGTACACGTGACCGGGTGCAGTGGCCTAGTCGGTAGAGCGCCGGCCTCGCGTGCGAAAGGTCGGGAGTACGGTTCCCAGTCGAGTCAAACCCAATGACTTTAAAATTGATACTTGTCACTTCCAAGCCTGGGGTTCGGCATTAATAGGATAGTGCAAGGACTGGTTAACTCAGTGTCAGGATATATTGGGATATGGGGTCATGGTGCAGGTGGCCTGATTTCCTGGTGGGGCAGCGCTATAAAGTTGCAATGAATGTGCACTGTCACATGTCTGTACCCATCCTTATATGACCTTAGATGGTGCTAGCATGTAAAACAAGAAACAACCAAATAAACTTGTAACCAATCTCTCACCTCACCCTACCACTCACACTTTCCCACTGATGGCATATATATATATATATATGAGACTGTCTCAAAAGGTGGTAAGCAATAAGCGACAAAACTTTGTCCATTGTAACGATTACCATACTATCTGCTTATGCATTTGCTCAGGATAAACTGATTTGTTTTGAACATGGTGTTTCATAATGCCAATAGAATACATATTGATTTGAAGAAAATGTCCTTGTGTTTTCAGTGTAACCGTTTCTGTTTTGTTTTGTGTCAATCGTTACAATGGACAACAAAAATAAAAAATCACCTTTTCAGACAGGCTCATATATATATATATATATATATATGTATATATATATATAGAATGGCGTTACTTAAGATGATCACAATGTCAACATTGTGTCTGATTCGGTGGGAATGACCCGGCCACCCCCTGTTAGTGTGTTTTGGAATCTTCTTTGAGTGGATGGACGAGTCCACTGTCTGTCCTCCCGATTCTCATGTGGGCCTGTACATCTTATCCTCTGCCATCGTTGATGCCCCCCTCACTTATCAACAACTGGTCAATGTGCAACATTGCACTTAAGCCCATTTATCAATTTGTATTATAGTAAATTCCAGCACTTTGTCCGGAACTATCATCAAAATACATTTTATATTCACCTAATTAATGTGCCATATATTAACGATTTTTATTTTAATTGACCGTTATGGCTAATCGCTTGCCGTTGTATTATTTTATTATTTTTAATAGCATCCAGTAAATAATGTCATCAGAATCCTAAACAACACACATGGCATATAGTCCACTGGGCCACTCCTTTACCATGTATTCGTTTTCCACCCACCCACTCTACGACAACCTTTTTTTCTCATTTGTACTGGCCTTAGCTGCTTCACTCCACCTGCAAATAAAGACTTTGTATCTGTGCTATGATTTTGTGTCGTTCTTTTACGAATCATAGCTAGAATGTATAGCGGTAGTGACGACAAAGAGGCGAGCCACCTGCTAGCTATGGCCCTGGAATGGATGGCTATCATTACATGTTCATTATTCATAGCCAATCATCATCATCATCATGCTGTCGGGCGCAATGCGACAAAGACTGCTATTATTTCTTAACCGCCGCTATTTCGCGTGGTTGTGCATTTCATAAAAGCTGCTTGCAAAGTGTTGAAGTGTTACTGGCTTTTGCAAGTTACTAGCAGCACTCTCTTGGGGAGCAAATAGAGGTCTCACACCGGCAAGAACACGTCAAGACAGGCACAAACTATTTGTCCTTGCAGTAGCTGGCCGGGGGATGTTGGGAGTTCCCTTCATCACCGCCCTTAATGATGCCATGGAAGCATGGTTTTCTGTTAGGGTTTGCTCCCTTAGCATTTGGTTCTATCAAGAACCTATACCACAAGGAAGTGGTTTATAAATTTGCAAGGCAGGGGCATCAAACTCCCTGAGGTATTTTAGCAGATAGGTCCTGCATTACCCGCATAGCCAATATGTAACCTATTATAAATGAAAAGTGCCTCTGCCTGCTAATCAATTCAGTCATTGAGAAAAACATGAATCCAATGTTTCGCTACCCACTTACCATATGCCATGCGCATTGTCCCAGGTTTACATTGAGATTATTTAATGGATGCTATTAACAATAATAAAATCCTAAAACAGCAAGCGATTAGCTATAAGTATAATTGTCAATTAAAATCTAAAGTTTTTAAATGATAACCTTATTCACAATATATAAAATATATGCAAAATTAATGAGGTGAATAAAAGATGCATTTCGATGATAGTCCCAGACAAAATACTGCAATTTAGTAAAACAATTATTTCTTTATGAATGGGCTTCAATGGGAAGTCTTGTTAATCTATGCAGATTTGCACCACCATAGCGCAATTGTCACAAGCCTAAGTAGGCTTTAGTGCGTCACATTGATATCACCAGGTACTGCGGTGATGATGTTAATGTCTAACCAAAATCGCTGTCCTGTCTAGGCAAATCTCTAACGTGTCTAGGCAAATCTCTAACTGGTCTATGGAAATCTCTAACCTGTCTAGGCAAATCTCTAACCTCTCTAGGCAAATCCCTAACCTATCTAGGCAAATCTCTAACCTGTGTAGGCAAATCTCGAACATGTCTAGGAAAATCTGAGACCTGTCTAGGCAAATCTGTAACCTGTCTAGGCAAATCTCTAACCTGTCTAGGCAAATCTCGAACCTGTCTAGGAAAATATCTAACCTGTCTAGGCAAATCTCTAACCTGTCTAGGCAAATCTCTATCATGTCTAGGCAAATCTCTATCATGTCTAGGCAAATCTCTAACTGGTCTAGGCAAATCTCTAACCTCTCTAGGCAAATCTCTATCATGTCTAGGCAAATCTCTAACATGTCTACGCAAATCTCTAACCTGTCTAGGCAACTCACTAACCTGTCTAGGCAAATCTCTAACCTGTCTAGGCATATCTCTAACATATCTAGGCAAATCTTTAACATATCTATGCAAATCTTTAACCTGTCTAGGCAAATCTCTAACCTCTATAGGCAAATATCTAACCTGTCTAGGCAAATCTCTAACCTGTCTAGGCAAATATCTAACCTCTCTAGGTAAATCTCTAACATATCTAGGCAAATCTCTAACAGGTCTAGGCAAATCTCTAACCTGTCTAGGCATATCTATAACCTGTCTAGGAAAATATCTAACCTCTCTAGGCAAATGTCTCTCATGTCTAGGCAAATTTCTAACCTGTCTAGGCAAATCTCTAACCTGTCTAGGTAAATCTCTAACCTCTCTAGGTAAATCCCTAACCTCTCTAGGCAAATAATTGAGGGGAAATTTGCCTAGACATCATTGCATTTACTATCTTTCGGTAACTGGCCTACACGTCCATATGCCTAACTTCAGAGTTTCCCTCCCTACCCTCCCCCTCCCCCCCCCTCCCCGCCGTTCTCCACCTCCCATCTCCCAGCCGACTTCTCCTCTATAACACACGCTCACATCGACTCTTTAGTGCTGCTTCCTACTCGCAACAGTTCAACCCACTCCTCACATTCCACATTCCCACATTCCCACATTCCCACATTCCCACATTGCTACACCCTCCCACTCTCCACCCTTCACCTCCCGACACCCACACTTCTAACCGACGATCCTTATACCCACACCCATCCAGTAACACACACCGCTCCACTTCACCACACACCCCCCATCCTCCACCTCCCCAAAACCACCCTGCACACCTTCCATCACCCCCACACCTACCCTGCACCTCCCCATACCAAGCCTCCATCTCCGCACCACCCCATCTAACATCCACAACTCCACACCCACACTTCCCTCCGTCCCCCTCCCACCACCCACCCACCCCACCCTCCCTCCACCTCCCTGCACCCACCAACATCTCATCACCTCCCCCACACCCACCCTTATCACCTACCCTCCATCTTCTGACCCACACTCCAGGTCCTCACCACATCGAATCACCCACCACCTAGCCGCACCCACCCACCTCCCCGCACCCCACCTCCCGGCACCCACCCACCTACGCGCACTCACCCACCTCCCCACACCCATACACATCCCTGCACCCACCACCTCACCTAACCACCCACCCACCTACCGGCACCCACCCACCTCCCGGCACCAACCCACCTCCCCACACCCTCTCACCTCCCCACCCACCACCTCACCCCACTCACCTCCACACACCCACCCATCTCCCCGCACCCACACACCAACCTTCCAAACCCACCCACCTCCCGCACCCACACACCAACCTTCCCACACCCACCCACCTACCCGCACCCACACACCCACCTCCACACACCCACCCATCTCCCCGCACCCAGACACCAACCTTCCAAACCCACCCACCTCCCGCGCCCACACTCCAACCTTCCCACACCCACCTACCCGCACCCACACACCGACCTTCCCACACCCACACACCTCCCCGCACCCACACACCCACTCGCCCTTGCCAGCCGTCATTAGAACACTAACAGGATTACCTGAGCATCTAAGTGCACGTATCAGGGCCACACTGAGGGAAGCCCTTCGGGGATTTTAACACTCGGCCCGGATGAGCCGCAGATCTCCGTCAGAGTAGTGCGCTGGTGGCTATTCGAACCGAGAGAGGCTCAGCGCTGCGTGCTGAGGCTCGGCTGAAAGCTGCCGTTGTGGGCTAGACACTCATATTCTCTCCACAGAAGCTTTGTTGGGCTTATGGCCCTGTCACACTACAACATAATGCGCCAGTGTAGGGACAACGTGAAAATAAATTTAACACGTCGAAACATGAGTGTGACATCATCCAAACGTCACTGCATCACGTCGAGCTACGTCAAAAGTTTTGGACATGTCCAAAACTTGGACGCACGCTGACGTAATTTGACGTAACCTGACATAACTCGATGTAAATCGACGTCAGTCCAACGTAAGCATGACATAACTCGACGTACCTCAATGTAATGACCAAAATTCACCTACGTTGGCTTATGTTACCTCCTTACGTCGTAGTGTGACAGGCCTATTACCTTAGAATAGACGGTATAAAAGGTATATAATTATACTATTTAGTTGGCATACTATTATACAGGTATAGCTCTTCGGCAGGAGTTATTATTTATTTAACCAATTTTCTAATCGATAATTGTATTTAATTATGAATCAATGCGCTACCTGCTAGGCTCCCTACTCATACGCTGCGGGACTTCAGGGCTACGGTGGCGCCACCACTGGCGTTTTCTGGTACTTTAGAGCCAACTGTGACCTAAGCACTATACTTTAAAAGTTGTTGGTTACGATATGACAGGATTGCCCCTGTCAAGAGGAAACACAAGTTATCAACCCATAAGGGTCTTCCTTTCCTTTCTACCCTCCTGGAAAACCTTGATTTATATTGTCTACGATATAATCTATACCATATTGTCTAAAACATAGTATATATGTACTATACCACATTGTTTACAATATAAGGTATATACTTTATCATGTCTACCAATAAAAAGTATCTATACCACATCATAATGTATACAAAATAATGTATATTCAAAACTGTGCACAACATATTTGGTCTCTACGTTACGATGCTGATAATTAAGTCTGTTTTATCGATAGCAAGTCAAATAAGTACTGTAGCCTCTGTGTATTAGGTATATTAGCAGTTCTACATTGAATTGATCCCACATAAGATATCAAAATTATAATTGTATGATTTTGCGCTAGAGTGAATATGTGAAAATTTACACATTGACACCATACATGTAGCCAAACTTGTTTTCAACTTATTTTTCAACTTTTTCTTGTAAGTCATAACCATGGCTGCTTAACAATAATCAATAAAATTGTGTTTGACTATATTGTATATGTTAAAATGAGGTGTGTGTGTGTGGGTCTGATAGGTGGAGTAATAAGTCGTTGAACTTACACTGTGTGTGTATGCTTACAGCAGTGTTGTGCAAGAGGTGCAAGTGAGAAGTAGTTCACCTAGTGCAGGAGGCAAACTCTCATGCTTCAAGCTAATCCGGTAACCATTAAACTACGTAAAGGCCCTGACACACCACTACCAAAGACCCTATAATACTAAGACGGCTCACTCCCTACCTCTCCCATGGTAATGTAAATTTTGCAGTGCCACCTTGTGGTGGGTTTGATCAGCCCAGCTGCTGGTTGGTGTTTTACATGTAAACACATACAATTATATTGTATTATGAGATAGTTAAGTATGAATACACATCACTATGAAATTGCTATGAACAAAGACACATCATCACCAGCTTCATCATCATCATCATCATCGCCATCATCACACATCTTTCACATTCATATATACATTTATACATATAATATACCAACTGTCTAACCAAGAGAACAGCCAGTGCAGCAAGTGGTGGGTTTGATCATTTTGATTACACTGTACAGGCTGAGTGAGCCGTCTTAGTATTATAGGGTCTTTGCCATTCTGACATATTTCTTTGAAGGAAACCTGCTGCCACCACATAGGCTACTCTTTCTGATAAGCAGCAAGGGGTCTTTTATATGCACTTTCCCACAGACAGGACAGCACATACCACAGCCTTTGATGAACCAGTAGTGGACCACTGGTTGGACCGGGAAATAACACAAACTGCAAATGGGTCCACTGATCAGGATCGATAGGATGACCCACACCTTCACAGGTGGAGTCTTATATTATTTTCTAGCCATTAGAGAGCTATGACCTGGGCATATTGGGATATATCTGTAAATAATGCACGATGTGAATACAAACAGGCTACTCCGATGTCCCATGCTTGTATCAGCCACGTATGATACTATATCTAGAGCACAGCGTTGCCGGCCCACGTGGTATTGCGATATGTGCATATATATAGGCAAATGGTGATCAAATGTTATTGCCAATCAATTCAGCCAAACCCGCTCCAAACACACAAGCCCTGGTCACATACAAGTTAATGAACGTAGTTGAACATAGGATATAATAACGTGGGTTAAACGTGGTGTAAGTACGTTTTGTCATGGATAAATATGTTACGGCATGGATGCTTGTATGTTCAACTACAGTCAACTAAGTTCAACCATGTTCAACTACATTCAACTATGTTCAACGTATGTTAGCCTCCACTACGGTCAACTACGTTAAACTATGTCCAAGTATGCTAAAGTATGCTAGAATACGCTAGATTACGCTAGAGTATGTTAGAATACATTAAGAGTATGGAGCGGTGTGCCAGCCTCTTACATAGCCCTCTTTTGAACATGTCTAAAGATTAAATCGGAACTCACGGCCCACTCATGTGATTACCAAGTTAGCCTGACGGAGAAGTATGGATGCCCATACGTTGAACTACGTTCAACTACGTTCACCCACATAGCCTCCACTACATTCAACTACATCCACTAACGTGTATGTGACCGGACCTTAAGGGGGTGTCTGTCACACTACGACCTATGGCATTAGCGTATGCCGACGTATGCGCTTTTCGACCAACACGTCGGTATAGGCCTTCATAGGTTACGCATAGGTTGGGCATACGTTGTATATGCTTGTCTAGTTAGGGGTAGGTCGGCATAGGTTAGCCGTATGTTGAACCTGCATCCTCCGCGTATCTCTGGCGTATATAGCGTACACCTAGCTTATGTCTAACATGCCTGGCATACCCCTAGCATAATGCGAGCGTACAGCAAGCATATTCCCAGTGTATTGGGTGTCTGTCACACTACGACGTATGGCCTTAGCATATGCCGACCTATGCAAATTTTGACCAACAGTCAGCATACGGCGTCATAGGTTACGTAGAGGTAGGGCATAGGTCAAGTACGCTTGGCATAGGTCGGCGTAGGTCGGTGTAGGTCGCCGTATCTCGACCTATTTTTAGTTTCAAATTATTTTAACACGTTACACACATGCCGCCGCCATACATCGTAGTGTGACAGTGCCTATAGAGAGGGGTGCACCGATATTCAGTGTACACCCTATGCAGGAGACATATTCAGTATGCACATGATACATATTCACCCTACACATGCTACATATTCAGTATACACATGATACATATTCACCCTACATATGATACATAGACAGTATACATGTGCTACATATTCACCATACACATGATACATATTCAGTGTACATAATGATACAAATGCAGTCTACTCTGGTGACATATTCAGTCTACACATGATACATATTCACCTATGAATGCGATATATTCAGTCTACCCATGATACATATTCAGTCTATTCAGGATACAATGCAGTGTATACAGGATACATAGTCAGTCTACATATGATACATATTCAGTCTGCACAGGAGACATATTCAGTCTGCACAAGGCACAGCGGGAGACATTAAGTCTACACACGGGACACCTTCAGTATACACATGATACACATTCACCCTACACATGATACCTACAGTGTATACAGGATACATATTCAGTATACAAATGAGCTATATTCAGTGATTAATCATACATGATACATATTCAGTTTACACATGAGCCATATTCAGTCTTCACAGGAGACATTCAGTATACACACGAAACATTAAATCCACACAGGAGACATATTCAGTATTCACATCCAATACATGAGACAGGGATATTCAGTATCTCTACACATTAGGTACATTCACTATACGCACGAGCCTTCAGTTTACCCAGCAGGTATATTCAGTATGTCTACACATTGGGTACATTCAGTGTCTGCGGGAGCCATATTCAGAACATATTCAGTCTGCACATCAGTCTATCCAGCAGGTATATTCAGCCCATACAGATGGGCCTTATAGATTGTGTGCGCGCTCTTGCTACATTGTACTATGTCGATTCCCCTCTGTACATTACACAGATCAACCTCCTCAGTGATCTGAAGCAAGAGGCTCCCGTCATCGATTGCACATTGGATTAGCTAAATCTAGAAGGCTTGTACATTGGGAAATTAATATACCTGTATATTATTACTACCTGTCTTCAAAGGATTAATCTGCACAAAGACCGACACTGCCTTCATATAGCATGGGGTGGCCGAATGAGTTGAGTGTCCGTCTCCTGTTTTCGGAGATCGAGGATCTGGACCCTGGTCGTGTCAAACCAATGACTTGAAAATTGATAATTGTTGCTTCCTAGCCAGGCGCTCAGCGTTATTAGGATATGGCAAGCACTGGTTGGCTCAGTTTCAGGATAATGTGACTGAGTGGGATATCAGGTCATGGTGCTGGCGGCCTAGTCTCCCAGTGGGGCAGCATTATAAAGTTGCCATGAGTGTGCACTGTCACAAGTCACTATCCATCCTGTATGGCCTTAGATGTTGCTAGGACCTAAAAGAACAACAACCAAACAACAGAAAACGTTTTCTAGCATTGGATTGGTAATGGGAGAAATATATTAGAGTTTATACAATCATCAGGTTATTCGCTCATCGCAGCTATTTGCTGGTTACTGGGTTCACTGAAGACAGAGATTGCAAAATATACACAGATATGTATATGTATACAAACGTGAGGGCAGAGGGACGAAGTTCAGGAGTGTCAACCTATGAAGGTGTCGGTCATCCTATCGATCCTACCCCGTGGACCCATCTGCAGTTTGGGCTATTTTCCTTTCCAACCAGTGGTCCACAACTGGTTAATCAAAGGCGGTGGTATGTGCTCTCCTGTCTCTGGGAAAGTGTATATATAAAAGACCCTTTCTTGCTTAGCAAAAAGAGTAGCCTATGTGGCGGCAGTGGGTTTACTCCAAAGAAATATTTCAAAATGACCATATGTTTGATGTCCAATAGCGGATGATAAAGATCAATGCGCTCTAGAGGTATAATTAATAAACAATTAATAGTGATATTACCCCAATAAATTAACATGGATAATTTGTTATATTTTCAATATCATGGGTGGGATAACTTTTAATTAATATACACACAGTGGATATGACGTTACGCTCTTAATGTCATTAGATAGAGTTTAAAATCTAGACTAGGTTAGGAAAGTAATGAGCGACTGAAGCTGCCAGTTTGTATAGAAGGGAGAGACGGTGCATCATTTCTGAATTGTGGTTGATTCAGTGGGGGTAGCCGATGCGACATGCCACCCTGGAGGGAACACCGCAAACTCTTACATAAAATAGCACGCTGAGTGCCCCAGAGACCTTCACTCGGCGCAGCTGCTCCGGACATATACAACCTAAAACCCTCTTAAATGAGTATTTGGCTCGGCTCAGGGGTCCTCTGTAGGGGACATTGGGTTCCTTCGAGAGTTGGCGCCCCTCGACTTGGACTCCATAGACTAGACCATTTAACCATCTAAACCTGTATGATTACATAATAACTGATAGCTGATTAAACATTTGTTTTCATTCCAAACTTGTAGCGTGTTCGCTCCTTCTCTCTGAATCACCTATCGCATACACAGCTAATCTTCCACTGCCAACATTTGTAATATATGCATAAAAGACATCCAGGCACGTGCCAGCAGTTCAGGACCCTGGGCGGTGAATAAAGCATTTAATATCCAGAAGTCAATGTGTTCAGACATACTTTTACAACATTCAAACACCCAACCTAGGATGTTTGAGGTGGTATAGGAGCCAACAGCAAAGAGCGGCTTTTACATGTGACACTGTGATACTATATCTACAACCCAGTGACCTATATATTGAGTAGTTAGGGTTGGAGTAGACCTTCCAGTGTTAGCGTGTTGGTCAGGCAGAAGGGGGAGCCACCAGGAGTGTCAAGTAAGAAAGGAGTGGAATTAAAGTTACATAATATAAAGGTTTTGAGATTCTGCCATTTTCTGAGATAAATACAGTAGTAGTACAGTACTCACTCAAATCTGCTTTTCATAGTGTGATGTAACTTTTATTTGAATTGGCTAACTTTGGAGATATTTGAAGGAAAATATGAGAAATTAATTCAAGCTCAATGCTCTTAACACCATTAACTTTCGATGCAACATGTTCTATTACATTGATTGGCAATATACTTGAGCTATAGCCAGTTTGCACCTTTCGGTTGAAGCAATTATTGCCAATGTAGGCGGGATGGGCAATATAGCCAATCCCGCCTACATTGGCAATAATTGAAAGGTGCAAACTGGCTATAGCTCAAGTGTTTCAGCTCATTTCGCAGGAAACACATGACTGACATGATATAGAGAGCAAGACCGATACAGCTGAAGGGGGAAAACACACAAGGCAAGTATCATAGTTATCGATTAGAGTATCCGTAAAATACAGAAGGCTCATCGGTAAAGCCCAGATGGAAAATATGCTAGGTGTAGTATACCTACTGCACCACTTGGCACCAGTACAATCACCACTAGAATCACCACCATGATTACTATAACAATCACAACCACAATCACCAACATAATCACTACCATGATTACTACAACAATCACCACCACAATCACCACCACGGTTATTACTACAATCCACACCACGGTCACCAGGGTAATTATTACCACATTCATCACTACAATCATCACAATCACCACCACAATAATCACCATGACAATCAATACCATAATAACTACAATAATCACTCACCACTCACCACCACAATTACTACTACAATCTACATCACAATCACGATGGTAATTATTAACACATGCATCACTCCAATCATCACAATCACCACCACAATCATCACCACAATCAATACCATAATGACTACAACAATCTCCACAACAATCACCACCACAATTACTACCATAATCACAATGGTATTTAGTACCACATTCATCACTACAATCAGCACACTTACTACCACAATCGCCATTTCAATCACCACATAAATACTACAACATTCACCACCACACTTATCAACATAATTTCTACTACAATCAACACCATAATCACCATCACACTCACCACCATAATTGCTATCACACTTACCACAATAATCAGCATGCCAATCACTACCCTAATTACTACCACAATCACCACAATCACAATCACCATTACAATCACTGCCACAATCACCACTCCAATTACCAGAATACATACCAGCAATTTGTAATCCATTCATCACAACCACAACCATATACGCCATCACAATCACCACCACAATAACCACAATATTTATTACTATAATTACTGCCACAATCATCACCCTCACCACTATAACTATCACTATAATTACTAGAACAAGCACTGCCACAATCACCACCACAATTCATATGAGAAACCTCACAACAATACCACAACCCAACAATGATCAAACCATTCACCACCATTATCGATATCACCATTATCACAACTAGTGGACCCACAGTCACCATTACTATAACCACCATAAAGTACAACCACAATCAACACCATAGTCATTAGCACAATCACCACCATACTCACCAATAAATCACCCGATCATAATCACCACAATCACCATCACAATCACCACCATACTCACCAATCAATCACCACTGCCATCATCACCACAATCACCATCACAATCACCACCACAACCATCATCACATGAATACATATAATCACCAACACAATCACCACCACATAGCCCAACAGAATCACCACCAAAATCACCACCAAAATCACCACCACCATTACCATTGCCACCACCGCCGCCATCTCTACCACAATCACTCACCACAATCATCATGACAGTCACCGTTACACACATCAACACAATCATCACCACAATCACTTGAACAACTACCAGTGATTACCCCACTAATATATATGATGTTCTCCACCAACCCACCTTCTAGGAGCAGTGGTAAGAACGTTGTGAGTACCATAACAATGTGCATTGTGCTCTGTGGAAAGTGTCTTGTAGAGGATTTCCAGCACACACTACCGATCTTTTAACGGTAATGGTAGGAACTAATCTCGTGGGTAGCAGCTCACTGTGGTGTTTTCTGCGGTGGAGTGGTTAGAGTGTCTGAATTTTTTCTAGATCAGATTCCTAACCTGAAGGTCAGTGGTTCGATTCCCCATACCACCATCTCTGCCAATTTGGATTTCCACCGCTGTGTATAACTTACAGCAACATCAAAGGCCAGTTGCTCTCATACCATGTCTATGTGGTGTGGGAGGTTAAAAATCCCTTGGCTCCGTAAAAGTGTAGGCTCGGGCTTTCTATCGACAAACTGTCTAATGGTGAAAACAAGCCTATTCAAGCTTATCCATGATAGGCAGTATAAATCTTCAACAACTGTCCAGCATGTTCTGTGAAAAATGTCTTATTCGGTATTTTCACCTCTAACCCGCCCTCTTATGGCATTGCGGAGAACTAATGGTGTGGGTACCTGCTCACTGTGAAGCGTGTTCTGTGGGGCAAAACATGTGTTATATAGGATTTCTACCTCCAATCCACGCTGGGGAGCGGGACGTAGCTCAGGCGGTAGAGTCTCCACCACTGAAGTGTGGGTCATTCTATCGATCCTGCTGAGTGGATACAATTGCAGTTTGGGCTATTATCCATTCCAACTAGTGGTCCACACCTGGTTTATCAAAGGTTGTGGTATGTGATGTCCTGTATGTGGGAAAGTGCATATAAAAGACCCCTTGCTGCTTATCTGAAAGCGTAGCCTATGTGGTAGCAGCGTGTTTTCTATCAAACAAATATGGCAGAATGACCATATGTTTTATGTTAAATTAAATTAAATTGTTTTTCCCTCAATTAACGTTCTAATTGAAATGGCAAGGAATACTGTGAGTACTAGGTTACATTATAGCAAGCCCTGTGGAAAACTATTGTATTGAGGATTACTCCAATGATAAATAATAACGGTATGGATGTTAGTAAATGTGTCTCCCATTTAAGACACATTTGTTTAAATCTGCTTTTAACTAGGTGAAATGTATGTTCCTGTATATTTGTTTATTATGTAAAGCACCTGAGAACGACTTGCTGGATCGGGCGCTATATAAATGTTTTATTATTATTATTATTAATGGGTAACAGCTCACCATGCAACTGGCTCTGTGGAAAATGTATACACGAGAACATTCATCAGTTATTTAACAAGCATGCAACTCCACCAGCAACATCCAAATCATTTAAATGTATTCTAAGTTTAGTTTGTTAGGGAAAAATATAAAAGAGTGTGTGCCTAATCCTTGCATTATGTGTACTACCATTGCAAATATGGCTCGTTCTCTCTATGTTTAATGTTGTCAACATTGTTTTTTAAAGGAGGCGATTCTCACAGCTTGTAGGCGTCTCTACCGGCGTGGCAGGCCCTGCTGTACTTGATACTCGCCTATCTCCAGTGTAGGCAGTCAGACACGCATCACAGGTAAGTTGTGACCTTGACCTTTACACTCTGATCACCTCCTTGTGAAAGGATCGGTTCAGGTGGCGCCCTAAATAACACCTGGGGGTGTGGAGAAGCCTATGTCAACGGTTCTTAGCAAGCAACACAGGCTACTACTACCTTCTGTTTATGGTAAGAGCAGAGCCGCGTTCAGGGTGCGCCTGGGAGCCGCCTCAGACGTCAGAGAAATTGTTCTATTGTGTGCGAGTTAGTACCACTGAATATTAATGCTTTTTCTTGTTGTTGATAATTGTGTTCTGAAGCCCCGGTCACATAACTGTTAGTGGACATAGTTGAACGTAGTGAAGGCTAACATAGATGAAAGTAGTTGAATGTAGTTGAACGTATGGGCATCCATACTTGTATGTGATGCTAACTTAGTAATAACGTGGGTGAGCTGAGATCTCCGATTTAATTTTTGGACATGTTCAAAAGAGTGGTAGGTTAGAGGCTGAACTTGCATCCATAATGCTAACATACTCTAGCATACTCTAGCATACTCTAGCCTACTCTAGCCTACTCTAGCGTGATATAGTGTATTCTAGCATACTTGGACGAAGCCCTGGTCACATAGCCATTAGTAGATGTAGGTGAACGTAGTGCAGGCTAAAGTAGTTCAATGTAGTTGAACGTAGTTGAACATACCGGCATCCATACCGTAACATATTTAACCATACCGTAACATATTTATCCATACTGTAACATTTTATCTGTACCAAAACCTGCCATACCTTAACAATAACATATTTCAACATAGTTTAACATACTTACACCACGTTTAACCCACCTTAGCCTCCACCTCCGTTCAACTATGTCGACTAACATGCATGTAACTGGGGCATAATACAGGGTCACTAGGGTCATTTGGACTAACCGTCTAAACTGCAGTGAGTTCAAGGAGACTTGCATCCTGAAATGTGGCCATCGTAAAAGCAATGGACAGAAGGCCAATGGGTGAGAATGTGTGAATGTTCGATGTGGTTGCGGATACATTCAGATCGAGTGAAGTCCAGAGTAGTTTGAAGAAGTGCAATATTGCGGGCTCTCCTTCAAGCAATAATCCCAGTCTGTGGGAAGTGTTACACACACATTTCCGTTTCACAGTTTCTATAATGTAATATCCCAACGCCATAACTAATAGACATAGCAGTGCATCTTGGATAATTCAGATGTAGAATTTAAGCAATGTTATATCAAATGCATTCTAAAACAACAATTGTTGTTTATAAAACCAAAGTGTAAAGTCGACAGCCGACAGCCGCAGTTGTGTAGGCTGGCTAAATAGGAAATCACTACAGGCAAGTACAAGAAAGGCAGTGTATAGAATGTGCAGAAGGAACCATATGGAGCTTGCTTGTTTTATTATTATATATAGGTTCATGAATCCAAGATGGCTGTCACACCTGATCAGCTCCTCCAATCAGCACTAGGCATTCTGCAACCAACCAATGAACATCCAACCTGCCTGTATCCAAGCCTTGGTTTTTTATGGCTACAGTGCCCTGTTGTGTCTGGGTGTGCAGTGATCTGTAAATAACACTTGGGGGGGGGGGGGGGTATGTGAGCAGAGCTCCCAAGGCTCTGTCATATTAAGAGTAGTGCCCCTCTCACACTATCTATAACTACATAATGTTTATATTAACTCAGCAAAGGATCACCAGCACCACATAATACCTTAATGCCTCTGGCTTTATATAACATTTACCTTTTTATATACAATTATAATTATTATAGACTAGTTCACACCATCCTCCAATGTCTAAATATCGGGAAATTTTACAAAAGTATCTAGTTGGATATGATCCAACTTAGATACGGGGTTCACCAACGAGGCCTCTAGAGCACATTGATTTTCATCATCGGTTATTGGACGACAAACATATAGTCAATCTTAAATATTTCTTTGGAGGAAACCTGGTGCCGCTCCATAGGCTACTCTTTCCGATAAGTCATTACCCGTGGTCACACGTACAATGTTAGGCTGACTTAGATAAGGCGAACTAGATGAGTCAAACGTTGTTGTTGTTGTACATCCTAGCAACATATTAGGTCATATCAGACGGGTACCGACTTGTTACAGTGTGCTCTCATATCGACTTTATAGTGCTGCCCCGCTGGGATACCAGACTGCCAGCAGTATGACCTGATATCCTACTCGGTCACATTAGCCTGACTCCTAAGCCAACCAGTCGTTGCCCTATCCTAATAATGCCAAGCTCAAGACTAGATGTGACAAGTATCAATTTGTATGTCATTGGTTTGACGCGACCAGGGTTCAAACGCACAAACCCACAAACTCATTGGTTCGGATCTCCCGATCTCCCAAAACTGGAGACGGATGCTCAACTCATTCGGTCATTTCATACATACATATGTGCAGGCATACATGCGTACATGCAGACATACACACACATACATACAAACAAACATACACACGTACACTCATACATACATACATACATACATACATACAAACATACATACATTCAATCACACATGCATACACACCTACAAACACACATACATACACACACAACAAACATAAAACAACCATACAATCATACATGCATACACGCATCCAAACACACATGCATACACTCACAACAAACATCAAACAACCATACAAACAAACATAGATACAAACATATATGCACATACATACACATACATGCCCATACACACAACCACACATGCACATACACACAACCATACATGCACATACATACAACCACACATGCACATACATACATACATACACATATGCATACACACATACATACACACATACATACACACATACATACAAATAAACACATACCTACACACATACATACATATGCACATACACACACATACACACATACATGCAAACACATACACATATACCCACATATAGATGAATAAATTGAGAGTGACATGCATAAGCCGACTCAACTAAACCACTTGCATTCATACATGCAACTTAGTCCGACTCAGGCTAAGTCACCTCATCTAATCTACCTCATGAAGAGGTTTACTTGAGGTGAACTAGTTGAGTCGAATCAGCTCTATTTCGCTTCAGCTGCAGATTCACACGCGCGCTTTGAGGCGACTTAGATGAAGCGAACTAGTTGAGTCAACTTAAGGTTGCAATTGGTGATAATTAAAATTTGCTTCACATAATATTCCTTTATTTAAATGACATTTTTGGATTGGCGGTTACATGGGTGGGCGGCTGAACTCTTCATTTAAAGGTGCTATCCTGAGATATTCCTCTCAACGCTAGATCTGCTTACCTTGTATTTGTTGGTAGAGACAATATATTCTGTTCACATCGTCCATGACAGTTACTTTTGATGACAGTTACTTTTGATTGGCTGAATTCCAGGCAGGCTTCTGACTGATAAATGGGGTGAGAAGGACGCCGGAGGTGAATTGCTAAGATTGTTTGTTTGTTGTTCTTTTACATCCTCTCAACATCTCAGGTCATAACAGGAAGGGCACCAACTTAAGAAAGTGCACACGCATGGCGACTTTATAGTTCTGCCCCCCCCCCCTTGGAAACCAGACCGCAAGTGCCATGACATGATATCCCAAAACATTAAACTTAGTCACATTATCTTGACTCTGAGCCAATTAGGCCATGCCCCATTCTGATGATGCGCAGCGAAGGAGGAAGTCAAGGCAGGAGTGGGAAGAAAGCACCCTTTATTAAATGTAAAGTGGGGGGGGGGCAATGTACAATGAGGGGGAAGGTAAATGTACAATGAGTAAATAAAGTGCATGAGGCAATTGAAAGTGTCAAAGTGTCATGTTAGGGGATGGGCCCCGAAGAGCCCTCCGCCCTAGAAGATGGAAGTAAGATAGTAAGGGTGGGTGGGTGGAGAAAATTGGTCATGTAGTGTGTCTGGCAGGTCGAGGAGGTGGAGTGGAGAGGGAAGGCAGGGAAGCAGCTTATAAGGAGGGAGGAGAAGGGAGGGGGGGGTTGTTATGCAAACCAACAGTCGGCGGCGGAAATGGCGAGAGAGGGGGGGGGTTACTCCCCCTTCACTGCAAATCAAACGCAATGCAAGCATTACGACCAATGCTGAGTGCCTGGCTAGGAAGCGACAAGTACACCCCTATACATTTTTAAGTCATCGGTTTGACTTCACCATGGTTCAAACCCACAAACCCATGGGTTCGGAACCGCCAATCTCCCAAAACAGGAGAAAGACGTTCAACTCATTCGGCCATCCTGTCTGATCGAATTGCTAAGAAGCAAGCGAGCTACCACCAAAGAATATTATGTATCCAAGGAATGAGGAATGACCCACGATGTTGGTTTGTTTAATGGGGTTTGACATCCGAGCAACATTTAATGGGTAACTACCAAGTTCTGACCATGGGTGCTGATGGTGGTTCCATATAGTGCCGTCTCAGGTTGCCCTGCCGCCAGCACCATTACCACTTTCTCACTCAGTCAGGATATCGTCACACATATCCTACCTGTGTTTGTCCTTATCCGAACAGTACCCATACCTACACACACACGCATACACTCACACACACTCGCACACACACTCACGCACACATTCACACATACCTACACTCACATACACCTACACTCACACACTAACACACACAGTCACATGCACATACAACACATACACACACTCACATGCACACACTCGCACACACACCCACCACACACCACACACCACACACCACACACCAAACGCACCACGCACACACACCTAGTGTGCAAATCGGCAACAACAACAAAGCTGCCTCTGAGTTTGAGCACGCTTCGGTTCAGCCACTCAGAAATGACAATTAAGTTGTCACGTGACTCCGCCAGCTGTAGAAAGAGACACACTTCTGGTCTGTCTGAGAGTTGTTCACTGGTCGGCCACCAGGGGTCACCCCCACTCACACCCGGTTGAGGGACTGTTAAGCTGCGCATGAGGCCCATCCTGTCTGTTGATTTCTGGCGCCACCACCGGGAGGCAGCACCGAGCATGATGCCATCACCTTTTTCACTTTGCTGCTGACACGGCGTTGAGCAATCAAGCAATCAATCACCGGACTTTACTAGGATCGATCAAGGATTGGTTTGCTTTAGTATCAGGACAACTTGACTAAGTAACGCCAAGTAAATAACAATTGGTAATAGTCCCCGCTCGTGCCTGAACAATATATATATAATCAGTAGACCGCTGGCTTCGTGTGCAGAAGGTCGGGAGTTCGGTTCGCCATCTAGTCAAACCAATGACTTTAAAATTGATATGTGTTGCTTCCTAGACTGGCGCTCAACATTAATAGGATATGACAAGGACTGGTTAGCTCAGTCTCAGGATAATGTGACTGAGTCGGATATTGGGTCATGGTACCATCCGCCTGATTTCTCAGTGGGGCAGCACTGTGACTTTGTCATAAGTGTGCACTGTCAGAAGTCAGTACCCGTTCTTATATGACCTTAGATGTTGCTAGGCCGTAAAACGACAAACACACTCTATATATATGCTACCAAAGCATATCTTCTACTCTCAACTGTCTTCTGGTTAACGAAACAGAGGGGCCCTCGTCTCCGGTTCAAGGATACCATCAAGAGAAACCTGAAGCTGAGAGACATTAAGACCAACTCATGGACATCACTCTCTCAGCAGAGAGCTAAATGGAGAGCGGCAGTCAAGTAATGAAAGCAGTCTTTGTCGCATCGCGACCGACAGCATGATGATGATGAGAATATAGAGCGCATATATATGCCTACCCCTACTGTCATAAACAAGCAAGACAGCCACACCAATAGTACTATTAGTAGTGAACTGATCCCTGGGTGTTTGCAGCCAACAGCTACATCTGCAGAATTTAAAAAAAAGGAAACACAAGAATAACATGTGCCCTCTGGGAAGGCACATCATTCCAGGGGAAGGCGTTGCCTTGGTGCATCTGCAGTGAGCTGCTCAACCCATACATAATGTGTGTCTACAACTGCTCAGAAGGTGGGTGTGGGGGGGGAGGGAGGGGAGAAGGTGGGGAGATGGATGCAGGGGAAGGTGAGCCAGGAGCTGACGTAGATCTGGCCCCAGCCTGGAGTTTGGCATTTGTTGACGTGAGGAGAATAACAGTACATTCATCCCAAGCGCGTCTCAGGCCGGCTTACGGACATCCGAAAGGACTGCCCGCCCCATATTGCATCCACCGCCCTTCGGGGCAATGGGTTTATGTGATATATAAGGAAATAACTGCGTGATCACTGCGCGTCCCATGTGCTGCTGACCGGGCATGGGGTTTGTGGGTATCAGTCATCATCATCATCACGCAGTCGGTCATGATGCGACAAAGACTGCTTTCATTACTTGACTGCCGCTCTCCACTTAGCTCTCTGCTGTGAGAGTTGCGTCCATGCGTGGGTCACATTTCATGAAAGCTGCCTGCAAAAGTGTTGAAGTGCTGCTGTCTTTTGCAAGTTACCAGCGGCACTCTCTCGGGGAGCAAATAGAGGTTTCACACCGGCAAGAACATGTCCAGACAGGCGCAAAACTATTTGTCCCTGCAGTGGCTGGTCGGGAGATGTTGGGAGTTCCATACATCAGCCGCCCTTAATGCTGCCACAGTGACATGGTTTTCTGTTTATGGTTTGCTCCCTTAGCCTTCGGTTCTGTTAAGAAACTGTACCACAAGGCAGTGGTTTACAATCCCACTCAGTCACATTATCCTGACACTGAGCTAAGCAGTCCTTATCCTATCATCATAATGCCGAGCGCCTGGCTAGGAAGCGAAAAGTATCAATTTGTAAGTCATTGCTTTGACTGGACCAGGGTTCGAACTGGATATGACCTAAGATGTTGATAGAACGTAAAACAACCAACCAACCAACCAGCTCCAGCCTGCCAAGCCAATAGGTAAATCTGGCACCGTACTTCATGTTATATCCAATACAAAGCTGCAGATGCTGGGTATCAGTACATCAGCCATATATAAGGTGAGTCTGTTGGGTAGGCTGGACAGGACATGAGGGTCAGTATGGAGGCCTGGTTATGGATGGATGGGCACAGGGTTAGTCGACAAGGGCTTCGGTGAATCCATCAAAGATATATCTTATTAGGTTGGAAAACATTTCCAAGGAATCTCTCAATCTGGTATATATCAATCAGATATCAAATAATCTTAGGAGATGTTTAGTGGATTTGATTTGTTAACCATTTTCAAGTGGGTGATTGTTGCGGAGCAGGAGTATCTATATATGCAATATGTAGAGTATGATGCGAATATAAACCAGCTGCAATGTTGCAATACATCTCATTGCTTTATTATACATATACTTAGGGTACTTATAATGCTCATATATTATACATATGAAGAGTTCAGGTGCAACACCCTGTAAACGCCAATCCATACAACAAAATTGGGGAAAAGATTTGAATCAAACCTTTAACAAATGTATTTTGTTATATTCCTACTTTTGTGTTCATTGCTCCATAATCATGTCATTACAAGAAAAGTGGAAGTAGTGAGAATTAAAATTATATTCATGTACAAATCTTGTAGTTGAGTATAGTCTTAGGATTGGCCTGAACTCTTCATATAATTATGGTACTTCTAATGCTCATCAAGTATGCAGTTATGGTACGTTTAATGCACATCAATTATACATATAATTACAGTACTTCTAATGCTAATTTAGTATACCTGTAGTTATGGTATTTCTAGTGCTAATAGAATATACATATAGTTGCAATACTTCTAATGCTCATTTATTAAACATATAGTTACAGGACTGTGTATGCTCAATTAGTATACACATAGTTATGGTACTGCTAATGATAATATACCATATATATAGGTATGGTACTTGTAATGCTAATATAGTATGCATATAGGTGTGGTACTTCTAATGCTAATATATTATATATAGGTATGGTACTTCTAATGCTAATATATTATAGATATAGTTACAGTACTTATACTGCTCAATTATTATCCATATATTGACAGTACTTCTAATGCTAATATAGTATGCATATATTTATGATACTCTTAATGGTATCTATTATACATATATTTATGTTACTTCTAAAGCTAATCTATCGTACATATGGGTACGGTACTTCTAATGCTAATATATCATACATATAGTTACAGTATGTCTAATGCTAATCTATTATATATAGAGGTATGGTACTTCTAATGCTAATATATTAAAAATATAGTTACAGTACTTATAAAGCTCATTTATTATCCATATAGTTACAGTACTTCTAATGCTAATCTAGTATACATATAGTTATAATACTCATGATGCTAATCTATTATACATATACTTATGGTACTTCTAATGCTAATTTATCATACATGTAGTTATGGGTATTCTAATGCTCATCTAGTTAAGTATGGTGGCGCCAGCTGCCTGGCTGGGAGGATCGGAGTACTTTGCCGCCTCTAGTAACTTCTGGGTGAATAAAAAATAAGAAACTGCAAATGCCCCGGGTGATCCAAGTAGTAAATATGATAATCCAAGGCAGTTGAGCAGATAAGCGCCCGAATGTATCATGGATGCGGATACTGGCAGTTCCCGCTTCTGAGCCTTGTGGTGGTGGTAGGGGGTGGGGGTGAGGTGGGGGTGAGGTGGGGGTGAGGTGGGGGTGAGGTGGGGGTGAGGGTGGGGGTGAGGTGGGGGTGAGGTGGGGGTGAGGTATGGGTGAGGTGGGGGTGAGTGTAGGGGTGAGGTGGGGGTGAGGTGGGGGTGAGGTTGGGGTGAGGTGGGAGTGAGGTGGGGGTGAGGTGGGGGTGAGGTGGGGGTGAGGTAGGGGTGAGGTGGGGTGAGGTGGGGGTGAGGTGGGGGTGAGGTGGGGGTGGGGGTGGTGGGGGTGAGGTGGGGTGAGGTGGGGGTGAGGTGGTGGTAGGTGTGAGGTGGGGGTGAGGTGGGGGTGAGGTGGGGGTGAGGTGGGGGGGGTGGGGGGGTGAGGTGGGGGGTGGGGGGGTGGGGTGGGGGTGGGGTGAGGTGGGGGGGGAGGTGGTGGGTGGGGGTGGGGGGGTGGTGGGGTGGGGTGGGTGAGGTGGGGGCGAGGTGTGGGGGTGAGGTGGGGGTGGGGTGGGGGTGAGGTGGGGGGTGGTGGGGTGGGGGGGGGGGAGGTTGGGGTGAGGGGTGGGGGTGGTGGGGTGGGTGGGGGTGGGGTGGGGGGTGAGGTGGGTGGGGGTGAGGTGGGGTGAGGTGGGGGGAGGTGGGGTGGGGGGGGTGGGAGGTGGGGGGTGGGGGTGTGGGTGGGGGTGAGGTGGGGGTGAGGTGGAGGGGAGGTGGGGGGAGGTAGGGGTGAGGTGGGGGTGTGGTTGGGGGTGAGGGGGGGGTGAGGTGGGGGTGAGGTTGGGTGAGGTGGGGATGAGGTGGGGGTGAGGTGGGGGTGAGGTGGGGTGTGGTTGAGGTGAGGTGGGAGTGAGGTGGGGGTGAGGTGGGGGTGAGGTGGGGGTGAAGTGGGTGAGGTGGGGGTGAGGTGGGGGTGAGGTGGGGTGAGGTAGGAGTGAGGTGGCGGTGAGGTGCGGGTGAGGCGGAGGTGAGGTGGGGGTGAGGTGGGTGTGGGGGTGGTTGAGAGTACTCGGTTCTTATCTGGCCAGCACATAAAGCTATCAGAGGGTGCGGTTCCCAGGGGTGACATTGGCATTTTTGAACGTACATTTTGGCCGATTTCCCTGGCCATTACACAGGCACCCACATCCACCACTAATCGCGCATGCGCACACACCCACATACATGGGCTACAGTCAGCCCCCAGACGCACAGACAAGCGACCGGTTTATAGGGATGAACCCCCAAGAATGAAAACAGTAGTCTAAGATCGTGAAAACCCTAGTCTTTACGGACAAAACCTAGTACTTGACAGGAATGCCTTATATGTCTTTAGTTATAAGCTTTATATCATTGTTTAGTTATGATATGATATATATTGATATGTATATTTGTACAAAAAAAAATAAAAGTTACATTCATATTATATCAGCGGTGGAAGCAGCTACCATGAATCAATTCAAGAATGTGCTGGACAGGGCCTGGGCCAGAGAAACATTCCTGTACGATTTCGAGGATGCATACCATTAGAGCTGAGAGCTATGAGCTTTGTATAGGCTACCTCAAGCCAGCATCAAAGAAGAGGATAATAATAATAACAATCAGTGGTAAGTTCAAATACATTGAAAACCGTGTGGTTTGCTCACCTACGGCTGTAGTTGTAATTTTACGTGTAAAACCATAGTCTTTGCGGCTAAAATTTAGTACTTGTCAGGTATGCCGGTTCCACATCCGGCCATCTCTCAGTCACACTTCCGCCCACCACAGGTCTAAATCATCCACCAGAAACCCCGGTCCAATTCAATCATTATTTTATTCCAATTCAATTCCCCTGTGGAGTGGGGCGGGGGAGTGGGGGTGCGGGGGGAGTGTAAGGAGGAATGAGCATAATTGTAACTGAAAGAGATGGGGTTAGGTTTGAGGCGGAAGAGCGCGTAACGAAGGTGGGATAAGGTGATGTGGGTAGGGAGGTTCAAATAGGTTGAGAGTAGGCGCTTACGGTTCAAAGCCACATTTCACAACGCCAGTGAGTGAATTTCAAGACATCTCCTCATCCTGTCTGTGTTGCCAGTTAGGTCCAGTTATTTGGTGATTTTTATTCTTGGTAAAACAGTTTATTCATCAGAGCATACCATTTTTTTCAGCGCCGAGACACTGGCTTTCCGGCAGTTTACATTGTCCATGATGTTCGCAACATGGGTAATTGAATGAACGAGACTGTGAATCTCAGTAGATTAGGCACTGTGGCGCCGACTATATTCTATTCTTCGAACTAATAACTTTGGCCGCTGATCGACGCGCCACCTACATTATACTTCTTGAACTCCTTATTGCGCAGTTAACTTAATTACGCAGTTAGTTTAATATCAGATTGTGGCGACACCTATATTCGAGTTTAGAACTAGAAATGGTCGCCGATTGACCCGCCACCTGTAGGGATTTCCAGTCAAAGCCGATGACGTGGCACTGGATATCTTCACTTCGACCAGACTTTTCAAACCGAGAGGACGTACTTCTTCCGACAAGATTTCTTAAAATGCCGCCCGTCAAGAACACAAAGGCTAAGAAATCAAAAGTAGGTGATAGTGACAATGCTGGACCTGCGAAGAAGAAGAAAACTAAGGTTGGTGCGAAGTCAGTGGCTTTATCTCCGAATTCGACGACGGAAAGGCATACTCGTTCCAGCCGAACAAAGGACCGGCGCGAGGATCGATCAGTCGATTCGGACCAAGAACAAATGGATGTTACGATCAACGACGATTCGGGATTAACCGTGGCTCTGGCTACTATACAGAAGCAGATGGCAGAGATTAATGCTGGGATAAACTCACGTATTGATGAACTGCAGAAAAACGCTGACAAAAGAAAATCGAGATCTCTTTCTCCCCGCCGGCGCCACCGTGACGTCACGCCACGTGATGGCGGCCATGACACCTTGCTCGGCAGATCTGATCGGGACGGATCCTTCGAACCGACAAGACAGCGTTCCGGCTCGCTACAATCGGCTGGGACTTCATGGGATGCTGGTCACAGATACCGGCGACGTTCTCGCGAAAAATCCGAGTTCGAGCCGTACTCCTACGCTGAACGGGACCGTCGTACCTGTCTCGGTGCTGAGGCACACTCACTCGACGTACTATCTCCGGGAGGTGGACGTGATGGCGAGCGGGAAGACGCAGTCAACGAGCTGCTGGTGGCGGCCGGATCGGCCTTGGGCAAGAAAAGAGGTACGAATAAAATTCTCGCTCCCCATAGATATGTAATAAGAGGTAGCAAAAATGATAAGATCGGCATGGAAGAGGCTACTTGGCCTGAGTACCTAGCGGCACTATGCCGTATGTGCAAGGACAGAAAGCTCCCCAGAAACTGGTCCCACCATGTCTTTGAGCACATGCACCAGGTTCTCACTATGGCAGGAAACTGGGATTGGCACACTTGCCGACAATGGTCGGAGACCGTGTTCACAATGATTGCGGACGGTCGTCTGCCACAGGCCTGGGACGACGCGTACGCTATCAAGGATGTCCAACGCGACATCTGTGCAATTGGTACGCGCGTCGACAAACAGGCTGGTCGATCCCGTCGACAGGAGCCGGCCGCGGCTGCCACTGTCTCATCGGCGTCTGCACACGCCAGTGGTAGAGTGAGTGAATATAGTCGACCTGAATACAACAAGGACGTCGATGGTAAGCCATGTCACGCCTGGAATATCGGTAATGACTGTGGTTTTGCCACATCCCACGGCATTCAGCCCGAGAGGCGCTGTCACCTCTGCGCGTGGTGTGCAAATAAAAATAAGAAGGCCAATCCGCACCAAGAAAAATTGTGCCAGAACAAAAGGAGATTCCAGGAGAGGATCAGCAACAACGAGAAAGGTCAAGCGAAGGATTTTCAGTAGGTGGCCGAGCTGACCCCGCTCACTCTGTCCACGTCGGTTATGCTAATGCGGGAGGTGCGACTCAGCGCACCGGTGATCGACATCGCTCTATTGTAATGACTCGTGAACTGGGTCAAGAAACCAAGGCGCGCGGAAATGTTTTGATTAATAGCCAGGCCGGTATCGGACCCTTATCAGCCGGAGTGAACTTTGGACTTTCACGTGTAGGCACGAATGGTGCTGAGCGAGAATGCGTTCACTCCCTGGTTGTTTCTACTGTAGGCTTGGCTGAGTCGGACAATGCTGTGCCTGTTCATACGATAGACGGTGGTGACGGTGCTGGGAACGCTGGGATGTACGCGCCGGTCTGGCGGCCGGGAGATGGACATGAACCACTGGATCCTCCGATTGAAGGTAGGGAGAGTGTGTCGGTATGTGATTTGGGATCTAATGGGGGTGTCAGTGGTGTATCAACACGATGTGGGGACTCGCCTGATAGGCTACTGATTGATGATCATGTTGATACAGACGACGTGGAATACGTTATTTTGAACATTAATAATGATCAGCTACCATCTTATAACCCACCCCATACCCCGGTCACGTATAGGCACATACTCGATGATATCTGGCCGCACCCGGTCGATAATATATGGGCAAAACATCTAGTCTATCTAGACATCTATATGCACGTGAGGGCCGGTGCCCTACCAAATTACATAGGCCCCAGGATACCCATACCATCGGGTTTGAACATTGGCGTATGGAGGGAGCTATTGTCCGACTATCATGATAAACAATTGCTAGACTTTCTGGAGTATGGGTGGCCTGTAGATTATACCGGTGACCGCCCCCCAGTCGCGTCGGTGGCGAATCATTATGCTGATACGGACAGTGAGGCTCATATGACCGAATACATTAACACCGAACTTAAGCATGGTGCCCTTGCTGGCCCATTTGACATTCCGCCGTTCCGTCCATGGACTCAGGTTAGTCCTATGATGACGCGAGAAAAGCGTGGTACGACTAAGAAGAGAGTCATCGTTGACCTGAGCTACACAGCTGGTGCTAGCGTGAACTCCGGTATCAGGAAGGCCCAGTACCAGGGGCAGCCGTACACCTATACGCTTCCTGGTATCATCGACTTGGCCGATGAGGTCACGCGGCTTGGAAAGGGTGCACTCATCTGGTCTGTGGACTTGGCCAGGGCGTACAGACAGCTTCATACCTGTCCTTTGTCGACCCCGCTCCTTGGCATCACGCTCAAGAAAAAGATATACATAGATCTGGCACCGCCGTTTGGTTGTCGCACGTCTTCGATGGCTTGTGCCCGAACAACAAACGCGGTGGTATACCTTATGAGGAAGCGCGGCCATCACGTTCTGTGCTACCTCGACGACTTTGTCGGGGCGGCCGGAACACTGGACGAAGCGTTAAGAGCCTACCGTGAGATCATTGGCCTCGCTCTTCGGCTTGGCCTGGACCTTGCCACAGAGAAGTGTGTCTCGCCCACAACGGAGGTCTCATGGCTTGGGTTCACAGTCTCCACAGACGACATGACTATAACAATACCACAAGATAAGCTTCAGGAGGTTATCAGAGAGTGCGAGGTGTGGAAGAAGAAGGTTCTGGCGTCTCGTAGGGAGCTCCAGCGCCTCGTCGGACGTCTACAGCATATTGCTAAATGTGTGATCGCGGCTAGGAGGTTCATGTCGAGGATCCTTAATGCCCTAAGGAACGCACCACACAGGGGCAAGCACATCGTGCCTCCGGAGCTTGCACTCGACGTCGGCTGGTTCACACGGTATGCCGCCAGGTCGAACGGACTGGTCCTTCTCCCTCCATGTGCTCGGGAGCCTTGGGTCATTGAGTGCGACTCCTCGCTCAAGGCTGGGGGAGCGCATTCGACTACGACCTATTATGCAGCCGAGTACTCACAGGAGGTTTGCGATAAGCAATATGGAATTGCGCAGCTCGAGGCGATCAATCTGGTCGTTGCACTAAAACACCTCTCTCCACATGAGGCCCATAAATACACCATCATAATAAATACAGACAATGCAACCTCACAGCAGGTGCTCAGCTCCGGGGCAGGTCGTGACCAAGTCATATGTGCCTGCGCTCGCGAAATCTGGCTCTTTGCCGCACAAAGAAGCACGGACATTCTCGTACGACATAAACCAGGAAAGGACATCGTCCTTGCTGATGCTCTGAGTCGTATGTGTTTCGACTTGCGTGCAAGGAGCCTAGCACAGAGACTTGTTGCTGAGGCAGGTCTGAAACTGGTCATTGTGACCCATGACAATGCTTTAACACACAACCTGTAACCTGGGATCGATATTAAACCTTTTTTGCCTTCTCTCCCCAGGTTACTCACAACGTCACCATCAGCGGCTTCTTGATGCCATTAGGGCGGGGCTGGCGGTTGGGACCTGGAGGAATAAGGCAGCTCAGGCAAAGGAATACTACATCTATATGCAAGAACACCAAGCAGACCCGTTGCAACCGTCCCAGTATCATATTATGTCGTATCTATTACATCTTAAAGATCGACTTTCCTCACCGAGTGCCATATTGAACTATCTGAGTGGCGCCCGCACATGGGTCCTGTCATTTGACGGCAGGACGACTTCATTTGACACGTACCTGGTTGGCCTCCTCAAACGAGGCATTCAGAGGGAGTCACGTCATGTGCCTGTCCAGGCCCCTCCTCTGCTACCTATAGATGTTCGGAATATCATCACTTTCTTCCGGACAACTGGTCCAAATGGTCACGTACTGGTGATAGCCACTATCATCGCATACTTCACACTCCTTCGCCAGAGCAACTTGTTTCCTAATCCGTTCATCAAAAACCCAGTACAAGTCATCGTCTCCAAGAGACATCATCGTTCCGGCGATACCTGGATCGCCCTACTGTCCGCGTCAAGCGTGGAAACAATACGTGTCCATGACACCAATTCACCCCGATGGCCCTGCCTTCCTGACGATCAACGGATCACCCCTACGTGCAACCGCGTTGCTTGACACCATACGACTGGCCTTGTCCGTGGCAGGCCACCCGGCCCCTGCGGCCATCACCCTGCACAGCCTGAGACGAGGCGGTGCACAAGCCTGTGCCCTGCAAGGATCGACAATCAATAACATCAAACAGCTGGGTCACTGGACCTCCGATGCGGTGCATGATTATGTGCCAAGGCAGTCGGTTTCATCGGCTCCCAGGACACTTGCTCTACTTTTTGGTTAAGTGCCTGTAATCCTTGAAATATCTAAGGTCATTGTCATCATCAAGAGTAATGTAACAAGCTAATTAGAAAGAATTAAATTGCCACTTTATACTACTGTCTCGTTCTGTTTTCAATTGTCCATGATGTTCGCAACATGGGTAATTGAATGAACGAGACTGTGAATCTCAGTAGATTAGGCACTGTGGCGCCGACTATATTCTATTCTTCGAACTAATAACTTTGGCCGCTGATCGACGCGCCACCTACATTATACTTCTTGAACTCCTTATTGCGCAGTTAACTTAATTACGCAGTTAGTTTAATATCAGATTGTGGCGACACCTATATTCGAGTTTAGAACTAGAAATGGTCGCCGATTGACCCGCCACCTGTAGGGATTTCCAGTCAAAGCCGATGACGTGGCACTGGATATCTTCACTTCGACCAGACTTTTCAAACCGAGAGGACGTACTTCTTCCGACAAGATTTCCCTCCCACCCACCCAACTAGTATGATGTACCGATAGGGTTAAGTGCCTGTAATCCTTGAAATATCTAAGGTCATTGTCATCATCAAGAGTAATGTAACAAGCTAATTAGAAAGAATTAAATTGCCACTTTATACTACTGTCTCGTTCTGTTTTCAATTACATTGTAAATAGGTAGATAAGCGGATATTTAGGTAGGGCATATTAGTAGATTATGAAGGAGGTTAGTGTGTTAGTGGGTTAGCCATAATAAGTTCAACGTTATGGGCTAAGATGGTGGGTCACTGCATAAACTTTGTTGATATTACAACCCCCAACCACACCCCCACCTCACCCCCACCTTAACGCCACCCGCAGTGGTATGCAGGTATTGCAGGTATAGCAATACCTCAGGGAGTTTGATGCCCATGCCATGCAGAGTTGTAAACCACTGCCTTGTGGTACAGGTTCTTGACAGAACCAAAGGCTAAGGGAGCAAACCCTGAACAGAAAACCATGTCACTGTGGCAGCATTGGGGTTGATTTATGGAACTCCCAACATCTCCTGACCAGCCACTGCAGGGACAAATAGTTTTGCGCCTGTGTTGACATGTTCTTGCCGGTGTGAAACCTCTATTTGCTCCCTGAGAGAGTGCTGCTGGTAACTTGCAAAAGCCAGCAGCACTTCAACACTTTTGCAGGCAGCTTTCATGAAATGTAGCATCAAGAGAAACCTGAAGCTGAGAGACATTAAGACCGACTCATGGACGCAACTCTCACAGCAGAGAGCTAAATGGGGAGCGGCAGTCAAGTAATGAAAGCAGTCTTTGTCGCATCGCGACTGACAGCATGATGGTGATGATGATGATGATGAGTGTATGTGATGGGTTGGGTAATGATAAATGGTAGTAATGTGATCCTGTCTGATAATGCAGTTAGCATTTCTGCTATATCTTATATTTGTTCCTTCCTTTGCTGTACATAATCTGAACTGGTGATATTGCTGCACCAATAATATGGATGGTAAATTAATGAATCTAGATGAATAGGTGATTATGATTTAAGTTGATGGTTGAGGGACCATATTGATTGGTCACAATGTTAGCATTGTCTTTATTTTGAGTGGAATGGTTCCCCACAGGCCACCACCCTCATCACCTCATGGTTGGACGGGCTTCTTCCCCCATGTCAGGGGGGGGGGGAGTGGGACGTAGCACATGCGGTAGAGTGTCCACCTGTGAAGGTGTCGGTCATCCGATCGATCCAGCTCAGTGGACCCATTTGCAGCTTGCGCTATTTTCCGTTCCAACCAGTGTCCCAAAATTGGTCCATCAAAGGCTCTGGTATGTGCTGCCCTGGCTGTGGGAAAGTGCATATGAAAGACCCCTTGCTGGTTATCAGAAAGAGTAGCCTAAATGGCAGCAGCGGGTTTCCTCCTAAGAAATATCTCAAAATGACCATAAATTTGACGTCCAATAACCATTATTATGAAAATCAATGTGATCTAGAGTTGTCGGTACATAAAACAAGCTTTTCTTTTTGTTCCCCCCGTGTCCATCCGAGTCATGGTGGGATGACCCTCCACCCCAATGCACTTGTCTGCTATATATAAGCCCGGCTGCCACCAGCCATCGGTATTTCTTATCGAGTCAGCTCCACATCCACCCCGCACTGCCGTTTATTGGGGATGCATCTCTGCCCCCCCCCACCCCCAAACAAAATGTGTAATCACTATGTTTGATACCCATATGACCTTGTCAAGCCATTCCATATCGAATCAGCTACTTGTGGGTTGTGCATTTAATACACCAATAATATCACTAATTGTCACTTTGATATTACTCTGTCTACAGAGGTATCACAGTGCTAGTCAGCTATTTCCCAATATGGATGTGCCAGCCTTCTAGGCTGTTATTAGGAATCTAATATTTAAATTTATTACTAGACTTGACAGGTCAGGGAAATACAATAATACGGGGAGTTGTGAAAAGAGAAGAGATTGATCTCAGATTTACGTCTGCCATATGGAGGCATTGGTACAAACTACTGTATGTAGACCAACATTTTGATATTGGTTAGTATGGCATTATTCATACTATTACTTATATCTTATTCACATTTATTTGTATGTCTCCCTCCTATGGACCAAATTATGTAACTACCATAATCCTAAGTCTGAAATAAAGAATTGAATTGAATTGAATTACCCTTCTCTCAGTTCCGCCATCATCCGTTGAGCAAGAGGACACCAATCCTCACACCCAGTTCAGTTACCGCGCCGCAAATATAGTCAGAGTTTAGTTAGTGACCTGTGGTGGCGCCACTGGCCAGATACGCTGCCTGTGAATTGGTGCTATTCAGCATCAGAAACAGATACATAATAGAGGTGGCATTGCTCACGGACACAGGTGACTCAGAAGCATGAGTGGGTTAATCAAGGCTTTTATTCGGGCGCTGCCCGCCCGGCGGCATGTACATTGACTGTGTATCATCGGGCAAGAAGTGAATCATCGGGCAAGAAGGGAAAATGAAATGTAATGAGGGCATATGAGTCATGGGAACGATTTAACAAACGAGTAATCAATCTTGTTAAAGTACAATAGCAATAGTTAATGATACAAATATGAGATAACAGTAGAGTGTAACTTATCAGAAATGTGACATTTAAGTAGGTGTGATCTGTCAACTGCGTGGGTGTCAGTCGCTCATTAGATGGTATTCTTTATTTTTTAGTTGAAATGCTTGATTGGTTTTTGGTTTTGTTGATTGTTGTGGGAACAATCAACTGCAGGTGTGGTGGGTGCGTAAAAGTGAAGGTGGGAAGTGGTCAGTGCGGGCGTTTGGAGAAGACTGCGATATAGCGATATAGAGCTTCGGTGGCTCCGGAAGACACCTGGATAGTGCCTGGCCGTGATGGCTGGCAGGAGTTGTTATATAGGCTGGAGGGGGGAAGATGGCTTCCCCCCCTCTCCCCCCCTCCCCGCATCACTCACTCCCCCCCCCTCCCCCACCACCACAGTAGTCGCAGAGGGGAGGGCTTCGGCCTTGAGCCTGCCTTGTCCAGCAATGACACCGAATGAGCGACCTCGCTCATTCAAGACAATTATACACATTGTTCATATTCACATAATTAATTATGCAGTATGCGGCACTTATCTATAACATCGGGATGATGCCGTAGAATGCCGCTCGCCGTTGGGGGCTCTCTATTAAATTTACATTATTGTAGCAGTCTGCACAAAACACTCGATGTCCCAGACTCCCAGGCAAGAAGCCATACAAAAAGACAGGATCGCATAAGTGATTGCACCGTGGAGTCTAGATAGGCTAACGGTTAGGCCACCAGCCCCAGCATGTTAAAAGATGCAGGTTCGAAACCAATTCTTGGCACAATAGTCCCCCTTCTAATCACCCCCTATATAAAGGATTCACCCGGTATTCGTAGTACATGGGTGAAGACCAGCCTTATATAAAAACGGTCGAAAAAGCGGGTTGATGAAATGAGAGCCTAATTTCACAATCTAAGAAGCAACATTTATTCTTTGTATATGTCTTCATATTTCCCCGCTACCTTTGAGTTGAAAAATATAATAAAACAACTGGTTTAATTAGACTTAAAAGTGAAATCGACGGCGTTCTATGGCCGCCATCTTGTCTTTTTGCATTCTCTCCCATGTCACCAACTCTGTGCCGATATAAGTAACCATTTGACACTGGAGCCAGGCATTCTACTTCATGTTCCATGCTAGAGCTATTTTCGCCCGTATTTACACTACGTTGTCGTTCACCCATGTACTAGAAGTACCGGGTGAATCTTTTATCTAATCACCCCCATGATACTGGTGCTGTGACCAGGATCCTGAACAATCTACATGATTGTATACTAAGTGCTAAGGACCTGAAGGACGTAAACCATTTAAAAAAGTTATAATTCCAGGGTGATGTGTGTAGTAGTCTGTCCTGTTCTTAGACAATGAGCCAGATAGATAGGTTGGCGTGGATGTGGCGATTGCATCAGGAAACCTACAGAGCTTATGATTATGGCGCTAGCCCTCGAATTTCAATTAATGTGGGTTCGAATCCCACTCTAGGCACAATATGTCCCATTTTCATCATGCTAGCTAAATCCTGGTCGAGTCAAACCAATGACGTAAAGATGTATACTTGTCGCTTCCTAACCAGACGCTTGGCATTACTAGGATAGGGCAAGGAGCAGTGGAATGAGGGAGACCAGTCGTCTGCGATTGAAATTTCCCCTGCTTAAACACCTAATGTACCACCAACAAAAATAATTGTCATCAGGATGCAGGTTTTATATTCCTATTATCAGTAGATACAGTGCATTCCGCACACAGGGATTCCGCACACACTTGTAACTTAGCAATATTTCTATCATGACGTCATTATGTAAATATTGTTCTGAGATGAACTCAGCTGCAAGTCCCACATTGCCGGAGACAAGTCCATCCACTACAGTAACTGTAAACAGACGTTCTTACTGCGCATGCACAACATATGGAAACCGGTGTTGCAGTTTCCGAGGGACACCAGTTTGCCAGGGACACATCGCTTCTGCACATGCGTCAAAATCGAACAGCATCGTCACTAACTTTATAAATTTAATATAATGTTTTTGGTAAAGTTGTTTTCTATATGTGTACCAAACGATTTGTTTCTATGTGGTGTGGTTTTAGAGATATTTCACTTTTTCTGTATTTTCTGTATAAACATTGCTCACGACCATTGACAATGCCTTGAGTTTGACGGTATGCGCAGTGCAAAACGTTAGTTTTATTCAAAATTAATAGAAATCAAGAACCCTAACCTTATAACTTTAATATAATCTTTATGGTAAAGATGTTTTCTATATGTGTACCAAGCGATTTGTTTCTAGATGGTGTAAGTTGAGAGATATTTGATTTCTTCTGTATGAAGAGTTGCTCATGGCCGTTAACAATGCATTTGAATGGATGTGTCCCTAGCAAACTGGTGTGCCTGGCAAACCGCAACACCGGGCCTTCTGAACACGAGATCTCGGAGCGCTTCCGGTATGGGAACGCTCATGCGTCCTCACTAGCGTCAGTCGTCATTAGAGGCCTTCTCCACTAGTGCCCTCTGGTGGGCATTCCTGGTAGCTGTGGGTATTTAGGTTTCTTGGCTTTGCATGTGGTGCTGGTGTCGGGGCTGGGCCTGGCGTGTTTCTAGTCCCTCGTCCCAGCTTTCTAAGTTCCATCCTGGTCTGTATGCATTATATCCTAGCCTGACATGGCATTCTCTCATATATGGGTAGCGGTCTGCATAACACATCTTATAATGTACCTGATACAGACACACAGTGCAAACAATACCAATTCACCACTAACGCCTACCAGCACCCCGCCCAACTCCACCCAGCCCCCCCCCCCCCCCCCCCCGCCCCCAACTGACCACACCTCTCCGCATGAATGTATAAAGTTTGGATGGATATTCCTCTATTTATGTAGTATTTAATCCATGTCATATTTCCTGCAAACGTGGCGTCTGTTTTAATCCTCATTCATTAAGCAGCTGTTGCACCTCGATGGATTCGGGGAAACGGAAAGAAACCGAACAAAGTCCGGTTTGTGTAAGTACAAGTTTTGATCATGCACAAAACTAGGAACGGATGCCACTGGATTGACGTATACGGTTCTTGTCCGGTTTGAGTTTGTTTCGTCCTTTGGCTATCCGTTCATGTCCGTTTCATGTCCGTTTCATGTCCGTTTCATGCCCGTTTCATGCCCGTTTCATGTCCGTTTCATGTCTGTGTCATGTCCATTTCATGTCCGTTTCATGTCCGTTCGTCCAGCAGCCATTGACCCGATAGCGCAACATTTTGACACATTTTAACACATTTTGATACTTTACACCAACAAACTAGGGAATTCTGTCCATTGCTCAATCCGGCGAGGTGTGAAAGCCGCTTTAAACATGTAGCCATCTCTAAAATTGAATAGTTCAATGGTCTTGATTTTCTGTCACTTCTTATCGACAGCTTGATCGTTATAATCTATCTCACTTTATTTTTATAAAGACATATTGATCGAGATAGTCTACCTAACTTAAACTTCAAGTAAGTTCAATTTTACATTGGCTAATTTGGAGATATTTGAAATGCAAACTTTTTATTTTTATCTTGGTAAATGATGATTTTATTCAGTGAATACAAGTATTTTTTCAGCGCCGAGGCACTGGTCTTCCGGCCATGTTATGTAACATTCATTCACATGACTATTAGTCTAAAATCAACAAGAGTTTGATGCAAGGACACAAGGAAGAAAAAAGAAGACTAGTGCTGTTACCCAACAGCATTGACGTAGAACAGGGTGTAACTTTTGTATTGTCAGTGTCATGGTTAGGGTAACTTTATACTAATATATTGTCATGGGGGTGATGAGCCCTAGGCTCCCTGACATCACCACAGTACCCACGCCTATCTATCTATGTGGTTACTTGCCTGAGAGGTCAGTGCAGGCAACTACACTCGTCCCCCTGGAATTGTAAGCCTTTTAATACTTACAATTACATACATACAGGCAATGCACTAACACATACATACACAGGGTAGGTTCAACGACCATACAGCGCATAGCTTGTGCAGGATCATGGTCACGGCAACCAGTGTCGTGGGGGTGATGAAAATGGGAAATATTGAGCCTAGAGTGGGACTCGAACCCACATCTCTTTGCATTCTGGGCCAGTGTGCTAACCATTACACCACCTAGGCTCCCTGATATCACCACACTACCCTTGTGTACCTGTCTATGTGGTTACTTGCCTGAGAGGTCAGTGCAGGCCACTACAATATGTTGGATTAATTTTGGCATTCACCATCAAATTCTGACACCATAACCTTCCACGGTAAGACGATTGATTAGATGGATTTACTAATATTTGCTTATATCCAGCAAGAACTGCTTAATGCGTTGAATCAAATTTAGAGGTGTTTGTTTGTTGTTGTTTTGCATCATAGCAACATCTAAGGTAATATCAGGACGGGCACCAACTTGTGACAGTACGCACTCATGGCAACATTATAGTGCTGCACCACGGGCTCACCAGGCTGCCAGCACCATGACCTGATATCCCCGTCAGTCATATTATCCTGACACTGATCCAACCAGTCCTTGCCGTATTATAATAATGCCGAGCGCCAGGCTAGGAAGCGACAAGTATCAATTTTGAAGTCATTGGTTTGACTCGACCAGCTTTCAAACCTACAAACTCATGGGTTTGGTTGGATCTTCTGATCTCCCAAAACAGGAGACTGACGCTCTACTCATTCAGCCACCCCATCTGGTCTAGAATTTAGAGAAATTGTTCTGTTTAGAAAATATTATACAACATTACAGTTTATTGACTAAGTAAGACACATCCAATTTGTTTTCCTCATTTGGGTTATTCAACAATCATTCACCATGTCGGTGCTATAGGATCCTGGCCATGACACCAGCATTGTAAATGGTGATCAAAATAAAAAACATTGCGCCTAGAGCTGGACTCGAACCCATATTTTTTTAATTGGAGCTGATCGTCAAGCTAAGTATCGACAATAATAATATTATCGATTTCGCCAGCCTTTAACAAGGCAATAAAGACAACAACAAAATAGGGTTGGATTGAATTCATTTGAGAATCCTTGCTTGGAGAAAGCCACTACCTCCCACGAAGCAAGAATCACACGCGACTCATTCGGCCATTGAATCCGATTAAAATATAGAAATATCAAGCGGACTATAGGTTCGGGTTTGAAATATCAAAGTGGATAGAGTAAAACTGAAATATGTGTTGGCGTGTCTCTACGTGCATAGAACAACATCGTTGTGTTGTGGCCATCTTGGAGCGGTTTAAAGAGAAGGCAGCTCAAGTGACTGGCTGACATCAGTCAGAACTCTTATTCCTACACAAAGGCGGCATCGTGCATGTTTCTATGGTTACAGGCTGAGGTACGCACGAAGATCGGGGTCAGACATACTCGCCCGTACCTGACAGTGGACGTCGTCGTCATTGCGAAGTTTACATATATATGTATATATATGTATATATGTGTGTATGTGTGTATGTGTGCATGTGTGTATGTGTATATGTGTATATGTGTATATGTGTATATGTGTATATGTGTATATGTGTATATGTGTATATGTGTATATGTGTATATATGCAAATATGTATATATGTATACATTATGTATGTATGTATATATGTATATATGTATATATGTATTTGTATATATGTATATATGTATGTATGTATATGTATGTATACATGTAGATATGTATATATGTATGTATGTATATATGTGCATATGCATGTACATATATATGTATATGTGTATGTGTACATATGTATATATGTGTATGTGTGTATGTATATATGTGTACATGTATATATGCATGTATGTATATATGTATATATATGTATATATGTATATATGCATATATGCATATATGCATATATGTATATATATATATATGTATATATGTAGATATGTGCATATGTATATATGTGTATGTATATATGTATATATGTATGTATGTATGTATGTATATATGCATATATGTATACATGTATATGTGCTCTATAATCTATTATGGGAATATAAACAAGGACACTACCCCCTAGCAGTTCTCTCCCTTACTTACTCTATACCCTAATGTCACTGACCTATTACTACCTTAGGACTAGGTTAGTTCCTTCATTCTCCACTGCACTGCCACCTGTGAGCAGCTCATGACCGCATGATACCAGCTGCGCCTGGTCACTACCACTACCGCTCCCTCTCAGCAGGACGGATTGTGTATATGATCGCCGTGAATATGGCCTATGCTGCAGACACAGCGTAAAGCAACCACCAATCAATCAATCAATCTGTATACATGTATATATGTATGTGTATATATGTATATATGTATATATGTATACATGTGTATATGTATATATATATACATATATATATATATATATTCATACGCTTATATGTGCATAAATAGATGACCTTTAAAGACACATTCTATTATATTTATTCATTAGCAAGTATTACAATATTCATTCATGCGTAAACTTGTAAATTTCCAGACACTAATTTTAGTGAATTTGCAAATAACATCCCAAATTGAATCATTATTCATCATACCCACTCCCGTGATGAGGAACCGAGAGTCTTTACCCTTAGTGCCTGCGTACCAACGTGAAATTAGCCACTGCACATGTGCAACACCACTTGGGTATTTTACCTCATTATTGAATGACTTTAAGCCCCAATCACACATAGCCGGACGAGCTCCGGATTTTGAGCCGGACCACCCACGGACCAACGGCCCGGACTGTCCTGGACCGCCATGGATAAAATCGCTGTTTTCGTCGATTTTTGCCTCGCAGTCACACCTTCCTGGACGAGCCCCGGACCAAAGGCCGGACTGCCCCGGACTGCCCCGAACTGCCTCGGACCGCCCCGGACTGCCCCGGACCGCCCCAGACCACCCCCCGGACTCCCCCCAGAATGGCCCTGGACGAGCCCGGACTGGGCCGGACCGGCCCCTGAATAACCCGGATGAGGCTGGACAAACCCCCGGACTGCCCCGGACCACCCCCAGCCTATCCCAGATCACCCCCAGACAGTCTGGGAGTGGTCCGTGGCTAGGCCGGGGGTAGTCCTGGACCACCCCTGGACAGCCCCGGTCCACCCCGGACCACCCCCAAATTACCCAGACCCCCCCCGGACCACCCCCGGACCACCCCCAGACCACCCCCGGACCACCCCAGATCATGCCAGATTGAGCCCGGATCACAAAATCCCCCGGACCCCCCCGGATGTTTTAAATATTTTAAAACATCCGGGGCTGAGCCCGTACAGCGCTGGACGAGCCAAGGATCAGGCCGGATCAGGAGGGATCAGGAGGGGACCACCCCGGATGGCGGTCTGGGGCTCGCCCGGTATGTGTGACTGGGGCTTTACCAGTAGCACTGTGTCCCCTACTTTTGAATTGAAGCTTCCTAATTAAGGCCTTCGAATGATTTCTTGACGTAGAATTACTTGCCGAGGCAGTCAAGTTAATTGCATCAATTCTTATGTTCCCCATTGTTTATTTTCACTTGTTCTTAATCTCTACTTTTTCACGAAAATAGTTGAGATTAAATTCGATGTGTAATTGCTTTCTTCCAAATGTGCACCCCAGCCCTAAAGAGTATGGAGTTGTTTTGTACCTCGGAGGGTTATGTTTTAAAAAATCGATTTATTTTATTTGACAGTGTTGGTTGCTTGCTCAAATGTGGAAAGAAATTCTTGGGGAATTGACGTGGCGCTAAGCAGGGTGACAACCGGAAGTGTGACGTCACAACACATCCGGTATGTGTGTGTGTGCTGAGCGTTGCTGATTGAGAGGTGTACGAACCTATTTCAACTACAAATTTCCCCATGAACTCTCAATGTAAGCAGAGGTTTTTTTTGTTTCTTATTAAACAAAGTGCAAATACAATTACAGAGATATTAAAGTTATGTATCTTTGAGATACCTTGTCAACATACATGGGGTTAAATAAAAGTCAACTCAATTCAAAATTGTCCACTCATCCACTTATCCTGTTGCCGATGATTATTGTCGTAGGGGTGATTAAAATGGGAAATATTGAGCCTAGAGTGGGACTCGAATCCACATCTCTTTGGATTCCGGGCCAGTGTGCTAACCATGACATCACTTAGCCTCCCCTATCACAGTAGTGTGACTGTCCACAGTGGTAGCACACTGTAGTTATTGGTGTCAATACATGTGTATGCACACGTGCTTAAAGTTGCATAGTCCGATGGTTTTGAGTTTCTGTAATTTTCCTGAGATAAATATATTAGATCAATCACTAGTATCTACTTTACATTAGTTTAAAGTTACTTTTATATTAAATGGTAAACTTTTGAGATATTTGAAGTGCAAACATGCAAAATTAGTTTTGGCAAGCTTCCCAAAACTCTGACACCATAGACCTCTGCAGTAACAGGCTCTGTTAAATTGACTCAGTATTCCCTTCCATGCAGAAACAAATGTTCAATAAGTACATCAGTATTTAAGGTAGATATGTAAAGATCAAATCTAGATAATTGTTTTCGTTTTGAAAATTTCATATTTCATCGGACTATGCAACTTTAAGGGAAAAATTGTGCGACGTATGGTTGGCGTGTGCGTCACGGGTGAGTAATTTCTTTGACCTTTGAACATTTGTGGGCGAATCAGCTGAGGTTATACCCTAAAGCCGCCCTTCTGAATGTACATGTGTTGTTCAATGTGGCTTCTTTTTGTTTTCCTTTTTTTGGTGTGGTGTTAATACTGTCCAAGGTATGTAGGTATTGCAGGTATTGCAATACCTCAGGGAGTTTGACACCCCTGCCCTGCAGAGTTGTAAACCACTGCCTTGTGGTACAGGTTCTTGACAGAACCGAAGGCTAAGGGAGCAAACCCTAAACAGAAAACCATGTCACTGTGGCAGGATTAAAGGCGGTTGATTTATTGAACTCCCAACATCTCCTGACCAGCCACTGCAGGGACAAATAGTTTTGTGCCTGTCTGGACATGTTCTTGCCGGTGTGAAACCTCTATTTGCTCCCCAAGAGAGTGCTGCTGGTAACTTGCAAAAGCCAGCAGCACTTCAACCTTTTTGCAGGCAGCTTTCATGAAATGCACACCTGAAGCTGAGAGACATTAAGACCGACTCAGGGAAACCACTCTCACAGCAGAGAGCTAAATGGAGACCGGCAGTCAAGCAATGAAAGCAGTCTTTGTTCGCATCGCGACCGACAGCATGATGATGATGATGATGAGCATGTAAGCTTGAGTGCTCAGGCTTGTTGGTTTAATCTTATCACACAGTAGGAGGTGATAAAATGTTTTTTTTTCTCACACAATAGCAGGTACATGGTGATTATTTAGTATCTGTAGATGTTTGAGCTTGTTTTGTGTTGGGGTTGGCTATCCAAGGTCGATTGGCTTTAGATAGGGGATGTGCGCCTAGATATTCATCGTTGCAAAATCATCCAGTATTAACAGCCGCCTTCCAAGCAACATCAGAATACACCACCCCACCAGTTAAGCTAGTGACATCTGTTGGCAGACCCGGGAACCACTCTAGTCGGGTACATCCCCAAATTGCCTATGATCTCACAGGTTATATCTTGTAAAGAATTATTGGAAAAAATAATAAAAGGCTTGATTATATTCAGATATTCATATTGCAACAGGAGTCAAGCTCTTATCCTTGTAATATATATATATTAAAAAAAATATAACTATATTGTATTTTCCTTCTAGAATTTCACCGCAGCTCTCTTCATGTATTAGACCCCTCCAGTTGAGCTAGTGACATTTGTCTGTAGTATTCTGTACTGATCTCTAAAGGCCCAGTTACACCTTACCGGACTGGGGAACCGGACACTGTCCGGTGAAATACAGCAATGTCCGGTACATGTCCGGTACCCATCCGGCCGTGCCCGGTGGTGTCTGGCAGTGTCCGGTACAAGTTTTGAACATGCACAAAACTTCTACCGGACACCGCCGGACTGACGTGTCCGGTTGCTGTTCGGTTTGTCCGGGTCATATCTGGTACCCATCCGTATGTGTCCGGTACCCATCCATTGGTGTCTGGTTGGTGTCCGGTTTGTCCGTTTTGTCAAGTTCATGTCCGGTACCCATCTGTTACGTGTCCGGTTCTCGTCCGGTTCTCGTCCGGTACATGTATGGTACATGCACGGTACTTGTCCGGTGGCCCGTTGGCAATTGACCCACTTATTCTCCATTTCGATACAGTTTGTCACCGGACAGCACCAGACTAGACAATTCTTTGTCCGGTTCATGTCCGTTGCTCAATCTGATAAGGTGTGACAAGCACTTGAGGCAATGGGCCATGTAGACAGGTAGGCATGGATAGAGTGATTGCATCAGAAAATGTAGGTACTGCAATACTCAGCACGCGAGCCACAGAATAGTATGAAGTGTAGGTTTGAATCCTGCACTGGTACAAAATATTTACCATTTGTCTCAGCCCCTACCATGCAGTCCCCATGACACTGGGTGCCATGGCCAGGATCCTGTACAAGCTGGGCGTTGAACCTACCTTGTATATGTATTGATATACAAGTGCATAAGTCTGGCATGGCCCCTAAGCAGAAGCTGAGATGGATCTGCCACAGTCTCAACCTTAGCCCATTTCAGATAAGCTAAATGTGTCATACTCAAAAGCCCTCAGGCCTTTTCTTCCCATGCCTATGGTCATCTCATCAAGATTTGGATATCATCCACATCCCCGGCATGTCAACAATGTTTTATTCTAAATACTGTTCCCTCCTCAAATAGGCTTCAACCCATCAACATAAAGCCTGTTGACTTAGATAAATATGTATTGTCATGAATGTTGAAGTTTTTTTGGTACATTAGTTGTTTAAGCAGGGGAAATTTTAATCGCTGATGATTGGTTTTCCTCATTCCACTGCTCCTTGCCCTATCCTAATTGTAGTAGTCTGTACATGAGCTCTACTACCACGCGGTAGCAGCAGAGACTACGCCATATGCCAGCGCAGTATCACTACATTGCGCTAGGTGGCGGCATGGGTAGCCACCGGGCAGACCCCAACTGGGCTGCCCTCTACTGCGGGTGGTTGACCCCCCCCCCACACACACACACCTATAGAATCGATGTGGGATCTGGCGAGTCAGGGAGTGGGTCAGACAACTACTGATGCCGCGGAGAGCAGATGGTTCAATAAACCAAGTTGAAGCATACTCTAATTGAATCCTGGTGTTCTTCCGTGAGTAACCATGTGAGTGAGAGTCGGAGGGCCGCGCCTGGCTAGGAAACGACAAGTCTCAATTTTTATGTCATAAGCTTTAATTTCATCATAATTTAATCACAATTTAATCATAATTCTTAAATCATAATGTTGACAATATCAATACTATTATTAACGTGGATACAGCCAACATCCACCAACATACCACTCATATCTGCATTTATTTTAGACTAGTTTATACACGTGAGTGCATGTAAAGGCCCAATCACACCTTACCGGACTGAGTACTGGACACCACCAGGCAAAGAATTGTCTACTCCGGTGGTGTTCGGTGTCGAACTGTTGCAACGGCCGACGGACGAATCGGACGCTAAATGGACAAGAAACGTACATTAACGAATAGTCAACGGACGAGAAACAGACAAGAACCGGATGGCAACCGAATGTCAAACGGACAGACCGGACACCAAACGGACACCAACCAGACATCTACCGGACACCTACCGGACCCCTACCGGACTGTTCATGGACACGCCAAAAATCGATGGACCGAATTCCCGCAGCACCATCAACATACTCTTTAGGATACAAAACGGATGAGCAACGGACATGAAACAGACCGGACGGACCAAACAGACTTAAAACGGACACCAACCATACACTTCAGTCCGGTGGTGTCCGGTACAAGTTTTGTGCATGTTCAAAACTTGTACCAGATACCGCCGGACACCACCGGACACCACCGGACAGATAACGGACATGCCCGACGCCAACCGTATATAAATCCTACATTGCCGTATTTCACCGGACAGTGTCCGTTTTCTATATGGTTCCTCAATCCGGTGAGGTCTGACTGGGACTTAACATAATACATATAGAAAAGAGTTTCCTTTCCCATTACCGCTACTGTGTTCACGTGCCGATGATGTTGCGGTGTTTTCCAGCTTAAACTTTTAAAGCAATTAATATGTGTTATTTGCATCTATGTTATTTATTTCCTATTAATATATGAAGAGTTCAGGCGCAAAACCCCGTAAATGCCAATCCAAAAATGTACTTTAAATAATAGATTTTTACCTGAAAATAATTTCGATTCTCACTAATTCCACTTTTCATATGGTCACATGATTATGCGGCAATGAACGAAAGAGTAGGAATATAACAAAATTAAACCTTTGAATGTTTGATTCCAATGTTTATCTCCATTTTTGTATTGGCGTTTACAGGGTTTTGCACCTGAACTCTTCATATTGCTATTTGACGAAACCAAGTTATATTGCATAAACCATGAGGCCTATCACATTGTGTGCCTATTAACATAGGCCATATATAGTGGGTGCAAAATATCGGAAAGGCGCTGAACTTTTATCAACCATTGGACTAGAACCTATATAGCAATGATAATCAGACATCTTGATCAAGTTGATGCAAAATAGTATACTATAATTTGTTATATATTGTAGCAAATAATCAAGTACAAGAAAAACTAAGGCGTCAGTACCACCAGTCTGTTATCAAATATACCTTATTGCGTATTTGAGTGCGTATTCCTACCGATATAGGACTAGAGCTAACAGCTAGGCATTTAATACTAGCAGAAGTGGTCCATGTCTTAATATAGCAGATATATATGAAGAGCTCAGGCGCAAAACTGCCTAAACCCCAATCCCAAAATTGAGCTGAACTTTCAAATCAAACCTTCAAAAATTGTGTTTGTTTAAATTCTTACTTTTTTGTTCATCGCTCCATACTTCACTCACTCGCCTAGATGGCAGTAGAGGAAAGCAAAGAGAAGACTGGTTTAAAGGTTATTTATTATAGAAAAGTAATCACCACCTACAGGTAGGCTGAGCATTTTAATGGCGAGTGCTTGAATGTAACCCGAGTGTTCTGGCAATTGCTGACTGGAAGCACATCAGTAAGGAGATGTCGAGCCGGCGCTGGAGTAGGAGGCAGACAGCGAACGTGAGGAGGGAATCAGCGCTCACCCCCCCCCCCCCCGAGAGAAAAGGGTGGGTGGGTGGGGAAGGGAAGTGCTGTGAGAAAGTGACTCCCAATGGTGCAGGAGTTTAGCAGGAAGACAGAAAGAGACCTAGCCTCGTGCGCAAATTACCCATGTTGACCTCGGGCCAACATGCATAATCATAAGATCATAAGACAAGTGGAATTAGTGAGAATTAACATTATTTTCAGCTAAGTATCTTTTATTTAAATTACATGTTTGGATTGGCTTTTACGGGCATTTGCGCCTGAACTCTTCATATATATCTGCTATATTAAGAGGTGGGCCATTTCAGTTAGTATTAAATGCCCACCTGTAAGCTCTAGACCTAATTCCATAGGAATACACACTGAAATACGCACTAAGATATAATAGATAACAAACTGGTAGTATCGACGCCTTGGTTTTTCTTGTACTTGATTATTTGCTACAATATATAACCAATTATAGTATACTATTTTGAATGAAGATGTGCGATTATCATTGCTATATAGGGACCATATCAAGTGTACACTATACACATGTATCACTGGTGTTAGATTTCCTTATATTTACCCAGAGCCAACCTTTGACTAGACTGTATTAAGTTTGAGGAGAATCTGTGGGGCAGGCTTGCTGCTATGGAATGAAGGCCAGCGGGTACAAATGTGCAGCCGCTTCAGGTGGCAATAGCTGCAATTGGGTTGAGCGGTGACTGAAGGGCTCTGAAGATGCGCAATGAAGTGGCTCTCCTAGAAGCAATAATCTGAGCCTCGTGGCAGTCCTACACACATATCACGAAGAAACGATTATTGCTTCAAGGAAGTTCGCTATATGAATCTCTATCATGCCCCTCTGGTAGTCTTCGCTTACACCACACTTCTTCGACAGTGATTGATTCCCATCTTCTGCTAACATTTTTATTGTACGTATATATTCACAACCTCTATTAACAAATGTATTGATGCATATCGATAAATCTATCGATATGTAGTGCATTACTTATCCTTGTGACATAAGACAAAGAATTTGCTAGATTTATTTGTGAGGTATGATATTTCAGTTATTATTTAATATAATTATGCTTACATTGAAAACAAAAATCAGTTAGTTGGATAAAGAAACTCTTTCAGCTCATTTAAACATTTGTTCTTTGTATGAATTTTCAATATAATTATGTTGACAGAATAGCTCAGTTCTGGATAATGTGTGTGTGTAAATTGTGGATGTTACTCTAAACATCAGTCATTTATGGCGGAGACGGAACACTGTGAACTCAATGATACCTGAACTAGCACAAGACATGGGTTCGAATCCACCTGCGATTCAGCCTGCGGTGGTGGCGCCCCCTGTAGAAAGATGACCGAACAGCAAGCCAAATAGAAACCCAGGGGGCGCCACCAGCCCGCCACCGCCAACCACCAGGACGAGACTCATGATTCGAAAATCTGACACCTCCATCCAAGCACCCTCCACGCATTTCTTCACCCACCCACCCACACCTATAAGCAAAGACTCATTGCAAGGGTTGAGGGTTCGAATCCCGCCGATTTAACCATTGAGCTGATTGTCCATTGAGAGGGATTCGCTGAATTCTGATTAACGGTTATCGATACTGTACATCAGACCTTCTGAAAATAAACACGCATTACATACTTCGCCGTCTCCGCTTTCGTAAATTATCCTGAATTGAAAAATGCCTGGAAGACCAATGTTTCGGCACTGACCAAGACTTATTCAGCAGAATAAACATATCTACAAAAAATACCCCGACAACTACATTTCACTTATACTTAACTACCAAGACAATCTTTAGGATAATTGTCCTGAACAAATCAAGTCCAATGCGTTGGATGTGAGCTCAAATAACCCAGTCCATGAGATAATTCAGGACACGAGAAGGCATGTTGAAAACTTGTTTGGCTAAATGCATGGTGTCAATTTGTAAATTTTCTCATTTTCACATTAGCGCAAAAAGGCCACAAGTATACTTATAATATATTTTCTGGGATAGATTAACAATATGTAGTATTGCTAACATGCTTAATACGCAGAGGCAACAACAAATATTTGACTTGCTATCAATAACAATTAAAAGAAGTTTGTTTGTTTGTTTGTTGTTGTTTTACGTCCTAGCAACATCTAAGGTTATATCAGGACGGGTACCGACTTGTGACAGTGCACACTCATGGCAACTTTATAGTGCTGTCTCACTGGGAAACCAGGCCGCCGGCACCATGACCTGGTATCCCACTCAGTCACATTATCCTGACACTGAGCACACCAGTCCTTGCCCTCTCGTAATAATGCCGAGCGCCTGGTTAGGAAGTGACAAGCACCAATTTTCAAGTCATTGGTTAGACTCGACCAAGGTTCGAACCGACGACAATTAAAAGAAAGAAGTACTGAAAAACATCGTAACGCGGAAACCACATATGTGGTGCCCAGTATTAGAGAATAAGCCGTTTACCAACTTACAATTAATGCCCTCTCTTCCGCATCACCATATTTGATAGCAGAAACCGCCAGCAATACCGAATTTGCCTAATTGGATCATCTTCTGTGTTCAGCCATGCGCATCGCCCCCTATCAGCTTAACACTTCATTAACACCAACACTCATCTTACCATACAATGTTGGTATTTATGTTTATATCCTCATGGGCGGGGCTCCCCTCTATGGAGGATCTTCTGATCAAAAAGAATCTCCGGTGGACTGGACACCTCATGAGGATGTCATCAGACAGGCTACCAAAGCAGATCGTCTATTCTCAACTGTCTTCTGGTTACAGAAAGAGAGGGCACCCTCGTCTCCGGTTCAAGGATACCATCAAGAGAAACCTGAAGCTGAGAGACATTAAGACCGACTCATGGACATCACTCTCAATGCTAAATGCAGAGCGGCAGTCAAGTAATGAAAGCAGTCTTTGTAGCATCGCAACCGACAGCATGATGATGATCCTCACAGGTTTCCTGATACTATCTCTCTGTGCTATTGAATATATTTTCCAAGCTACTAAGTTAGTCATATTGCCTTTTAATTTCCTATTTTGTCCCTGATAATACAAATACACTTTTCTTTGTAAAATTAGATATGACATGTACATAAAAGCCGGGTACAAGTGGTATGAAACAGGGTCCATTGTCTAATGGATGGAAACTGAATATATATTAAAGTTGCATAGTCCATTAGAGTTATTGTTATAATCTATCTTACTTTACTTCGAAGTAAAGTTTAATTTAAATAGTTTTGAGATATTTGAAGTGCAAACATTTCAAATTAGTTTTGGCAAGCACCGCAAAACTCTGACCCCAGACTTCAACAGTAACAGTTTCTCATTAAACTGTATCGGTATGCCCTTCTATGTGGCAACCAAATGCTTAACTAGTGCATTAGTATCTTTTTTTTTTCTTAAAAAAAAAATGTATACTGGCTATTATGGATAAGTCTGATTATACTTCTTTTCACCATTAGACTGTTTGTCGATAGAAAGCCCAAGCCTACACTTTTACCGACTCAAGGGATTGTTAACCTCCCACACCAAATAGACAAGGTATGAGAGCAACAAGCCTTTGATGACGCTGTAAGTTATACACAGCGGTGGCAACCCAAATTGGCAGAGGTGGTGGGTGGGGGGGGGGGGTGGAACAGGGAATAGAACCACCAACCTTCAGATTAGAAGTCTGACCTAGAAACAATTCAGACACTCTAACCACTCTGCCACAGAGTACACCACAATCTAGATCTGTAGAATCAATTCTAGATACCGGTTTTGGTTTTGAAAAGTCTATGCTTCCTCGGACTATGCAGCTTTAAAGTAGAAAACCTGGACACTTGATTATGCTCCTTTAATAATTGGCTGGTTACAGCTGCAAAGAGATGGTCCAATGAGATGATGAGATTGGCCGACTGAGTTGAGGGCCCGCAGCCCGTTTTGGTTGGTTGTGGGGTTCGAACACTCAGGTTTGAACCCTAATTGAGTCAAGATAATAACTTCAACCTGTCGCTTTGAAATAAAACTGCGCTTCGAAAACTGGTATTAATATTAAACGAAAGTCTCCATAGCGCAAGAAAAAAACAATGCTTAGATATAATAATACAATCTTTGTTTTCCACATGATCATATTAGATAGAAGTTCATATGTATGTAAGTATTTTTTAACATGAAGAAGGACAAAGCAGAAGTTTAATTCGTATTAGGCGCTTTCCCCATTTAAGAATAATACAAATACATTAATATTAGCATAGAAATAACTAACTAAATTAAAGTAAAATGCATATGGTAGTGGCCTGCACTGACCTCTCAGGGAAGTAACCATATAGACAGGTAGGCATGGGCAGTGTGGTGATATCAGGGAGCCTAGGTGGTGTAATGGTTAGCACAATGGCCCAGAATGCAATGAGATGTGGGTTCGAGTCCCACTGTAGGTGCAATATTTCGCATTTTCATCACCCCCATGACCCTGGTGCCGTGACCATGATCCTGCACAAGCTATGCGCTGTATGGTTGTTGAACCTACCCTGTGTATGTATGTGTTAGTGCATTGCCTGTATGTATGTAATTTTAAGCATTAAAAGACTTACAATTCCAGCGGGACGAGTGTAGTGGCCTGCACTGACCTCTCAGGCAAGTAACCATATAGACAGGTAGGCATGGGTAGTGTGGTGATATCAGGGAGCCTTGGTGGTGTAATGGATAGCATACTTTCCCAGAATGCAAAGAGATGTGGGTTGGAGTCCCACGGTAGGCACAATATTTCCCATTTTCATCACCCCCATGACAATATTAACAACACATCCAATACTGTAAATTACATCTCACTGTTTATGTACTAGACTACTATGTTGTTTTCACTCTGGTAAAGCTTAACAATTTTCTTTGTATATGTATGTATTGAATTAGATGTGATTGATTGATTGGTGGTTCTTGTATGCTGTGTCGGCAGGATAGGCAGGATAGGGCAAGAACTGTTTGTTTGTTATTCATACCATCACTTTTACATGTAGACGCATACAATAAAGTATGTGTCAATAGACACTCATTAAATTAAAGGTCTCACAATCCTATATTTGAAGAGTTCAAGTGCAAAACCAAGTAAACGCCAATTCAAAAAAATAGTTTAAATACAAGATTTCTACATGAAAATAATTGTAATTCTACACTAATTCCACTTTTCATATGACCGTATGGGTATGGAGCAATGAACAAACAACAAATAGGAATATAAAAAAAGTAAACTTGTTGTAGGTTTGATTCCAATATTTATCGCCATTTTTCGATTCGCATTTACATGGTTTTGCGCCTGAACCCTTCATTTGTCGCCTAAGTGAAATACAATTCCTGACAAAAAAATGTAAAGGCCCTGTCACACTACGACGTTTCCGCCGGCGCGCCGGCAACGCGCAAAATATTTGCAACCCGTCGGAACGCGTCGATCTCTTCGGCGCTTTGGGAGAAAGTTTGACGCGGCGCAGCGTGTTAGTAGCGTGCTATGAGCGCGCGGCCACTGGGCTTCGGCGCGCGGCTGAAGAGCATGTCAACGTCCCGCCAGCGGGTTCCCAGCGCGCTGTCGGCGCGCTGTCGGCGCGCTGTCGGCGCGCTGTCGGCGCGCTGTCGGCGCGCTGTCGGCGCGCTGTCGGCGCGCTGTCGGCGCGTTGACGGCGCGTTGGTGTCGGGTTCTTACCATGTCAACGCGTACATACCCGCCAGCAACACGTTAGGATGCGCCCGCAGCGCGTCCACACCGCGCGGCCAATGCATCCAGGCGCGCCGGCAACACGTCCAACGCGCCGAGAAACGCTGGAGCAACGCCAATGGCGCGCCCACAACACGTTGATGGGACGCTACGGTCGCGCCGACGGAACGGTCGCAATTTGGTGAAAAAAATGCCAACGTAGCGACATTGCTCAACGCGATGCCAGCGTTCCGCCGGCGCGCCGGCAACGGGTTTCAACGTGTTGCGAACGCGTCCGTAACGCGCCCTCCAACCCGTTTACGCGCGTCGCCGCGCGTCCAAAGTTTTGTGCATGCACAAAACCTCGACGCGCCCCGACGCGCCCCGACGCGCGCCGACGTTTCCATTCACACGTTGCTATGTACCGACGCGCTGGTAACGCGCCGGTAACGCGCCGGTAACGCGCCGGTAACGTGCCGGACGTGTACCGACGGTTCGTCCAAAAATGCAACACGTCGCCACGCGTCGAAGCGCGTTCGTGAGAAACGTCGTAGTGTGACAGGGCCTTAAGGTTTTATCAGTAGTTGATGGAATTAGATGTTGCTACTTTGTATTCGTCTTCCTGGTAGCACTTATTGACTCCAACAAAATACATGACATTTTGGGAAGCCACTTGGGTGCCGGCGGCGAATGGCAACTCTATCCCGAGATGCCTGTCGGGGATTACCGAAGACTGGCCGACACAGCCCGGGAACCCACTCAGGGGCAGCTTAGGGCCCGACTGTGTGGATCTAGCCGCCAGCTGTAGATCTGGTGGGTGTCGACGTGAGGGAACTACCAAATAGGTGCGTGTGTCTGCACACCCCGACTGCGCACCGCGCCTGCGCAGTCTGTATGCGCACCGTGTCTGCGCACCATGTCTGCGCACCCTGTATATGCACCCTGTGTGCACACCCTGTGTGCACACCCAGTCTGCACACCCAGTCTGCACACCCTGTATATGCACCCTGTGTGCACACCCTGTCTGCACACCCTGTCTGCACACCCTGTATATGCACCCTGTGTGCACACCCTGTGTGCACACCCTGTCTGCACACCCTGTACATGCACCCTGTCTGCACACGCTGACTGTGCACCCTGTCTGCACACCCTGTATGTGCACCCTGTCTGCGCACCATGTCTGCACACCCTGTCTGCACACCCTGTCTTCACACCCTGTCTGTGCACCCTGTCTGCGCACCCGGTCTGCACACCATGTGTGCACACCCTGTCTGCCAACCCTGTCTGTGCACCCTGTATGCGCACCATGTCTGCACACCCTGTCTGCGCACCCTGTATGTGCACCCTGTCTGCACACCCTGTCTGTGCACCCTGTATATGCACCCTGTCTGTGCACCCTGTCTGCACACCCTCTCTGCACACCCTGTATGTGCACCATGTCTGCGCACCATGTCTGCACACCCTGTATGCACACCCTGTCTTCACACCCTGTCTGTGCACCCTGTCTGCACACCCTGTCTGCATACCTTGTATGCTCACCCTGTCTGCACACCCAGTATATGTGCACCCTGTCTGCACGCCCTGTATGCGCACCCTGCCTGCACACCCTGTCTGCACACCATGTCTGCGCACCCTGTCTGCACACCATGTATGTGCACCCTGTATGCACACCATGTATGTGCACCCTGTATGCACACCCTGTCTGCACACCCTGCATATGCACCCTGTCTGCACACCCTGTGCGCATACCCTGTCTGCGCACCCTGTCTGCACACCCTGTCTGCACACCCTGTCAGCACACCCTGTCTGCACACCCTGTCTGCGCACCCTGTATGCACACCCTGTATGCACACCCTGGCTGCACACCCTGTCTGCACACCATGTCTGCACACCATGTATGTGCACCCTGAATGCACACCCTGTCTGTGCACCCTGTCTGCGCACCCTGTCTGCACACCCTGTATTCACACCCTGTCTGCACACCCTGTCTGCGCACTGTTTGCGTAGCACTGCACACGACTGCGTTTATGGGAAACCCTCCAGGACACCTAGGCTAATATCGGGATCAGTGCCCCCTGGGGGCAATGTGTTCTCGTGATATATAAGGAAATAACCACATGGTAGCCTTGCCGATGTGCTGCATGGGTGGCTTAATGTCCATGTGTGTGTGGGGGGGGGGGGAGGGGTTGAGTACATGGGCATTGAATAAACCCGCTGTGCAGTGAATGCATAGTCTACAGCTGCATCCAGGGAAATGGGGTTTGATAGTAGACTGGTATTAAGGTTGTCGTGAAAATCTGGTCGCATAATGGGATAGTTTTGAGTTTGGGGTTTCTTCCATATTTAATATATATATATATATATATATATATATATATGAGGAGGTCAGGAGTAAAACCCTGTAAATGCCAATCCAAAAATTGAGCCAAACATTGGAGCGAAACCTTCGAGACTTTCATTTGTTTATATTCTTATATTTTCCATCATTGCTTTATAACCATTTCTTAACAAGAACCAGACGGGATGGCCGAATGAGTTAGAGTATCCATCTCCCGTGTTGGTAGATGATGGGAGCATGGGTTCGAATTCTGGTCGAGTCAAACCAATGACTTGTGGCCTGGGACCGACAATTTTGTTTGGATTAACCAATACTTTGGATTAACCAACTTTTGTTTAACCAACTTTTTTGTGTGATAAATGGTAGTATTTTGCCGGGCCGCCGAACAAGTTTGGATTAACCGATCGTTTGGTTTAACTGAGCTTGGTTTAACAGGGTTGTACTGTACCATGTTTGACCTAAATAGTCCATCATTCCAATATAATAATCTTGTTATTTTCACGGAAACTGCCACATCCCCTATAGAATGCCCTACTAAATATGGACATGATAGACTTGAAGGGAAAAGCATAACTAATTAATGAATTGTTCAGGCGCAATAGCCCGTAAACGCCAATCCACAAATACAATTAAAATAACAGATCTTTACCAAAAACAAATTGTAATGCTCAATAATTTCACTTTTCTTGTGATAATACCAGTATGGCGAAATTCAAATGAAATTAGGAATGTAAAACAATAATTCTTTTGAAGGTTTAATTCCAATGTCTATCCTAATTTTTGGAATGGCGTTTCCAGGATTTTGTGCCTGAACTCTTCTGTATTTTACAACAGAACTAGTAAAAAGATGTGTCGGGTTCAACCCTGAACCCTTCAGATGATATTGATTACCATAATATATGCTATGTTGAAGTGGCTTTTTGACGAAGGGTTGAAGTAATATCAGGCAAAGTACATTACCCTAATCTACCTCGCTGTAAAATATTCCGATATACGGCATAGGGGGAATGCAAATGTTATATTACTGATTGGGGTGCGTGACCAGGTGCATGTATGTATATATATATATATAAGTATAGGTTGGTGGTGCATGAGTGGGATGTAAATAGACATAGTGGTGCTGGCAGGTCTGGGTGTCGGTGCACTCAGCGCCTACCCCCTCTGCAGGGATAGTGATCACCACACTCAACGGTCAACAAGGTTGGTGGTGGCTATGGGGCCATACAGCTTGATGGTGGTGGGCAGACCACTGCTAGCCATGGGGACCAGGAATGCTGGATCCCTATTGGTAGGGCCAAGCGGGAAAGGTGTGGGGTGATACTCTACAATGAACCCATGTAAAATAATAAACCAGAGGGCTTGACTCTCTCTTCTTTACACTTTATACTCTTCCTTTGTCTTTGTCAGTATTGATTTCACCATAGCTTGCATACACATCCACATATTCGAGCCTTACCCTTTTTAAGGGATGATTTCATCTTACATCTAGTAAGTAGGTCAGTGGGATTTGAGGCCGTATTCGCCATTGCTTATGGCTCATCCAGATTTATTTTTGTCAGTTCTTGGTAAGCCAGTGATGCGCCCACAATTCGGCCCCGCCCGCCAGGCCACTGAATGTTTTCTCTCTTGAGGGGTGAACTCAGGTGTTTTTATCTCCACTTAATAAACTTTGTCTCACCTCCGCTGCCTGACGACTGAACCAGGGACCGGGACATAGCTCAGGAGGTAGATTGTCCACCTGTGAAGGTATGGGTCATCCTATCGATCCTGCTCTATGGACACATTTGCAGTTTTGGCTATTTTCCAGTCCAACCAGTGGTTCACAACTGGTTCATCAAAGGCTGTGGTATGCGCTGCCCTGTCTGTTAGAAAGTGTATATAAAATACCCATTGCTGCTTATCGAAAAGAGTAGCCTATGTGCCAACAGCAGGTTTCCTCTAAAGAAATATGTCAGAATGACCATATCTTTGATCTCCAATAGCCGATGATGAAAATCAATGTGCTCTAGAGAAGTCATTAAAAAAACAAGCTTTTTTTTGTCACTACTGCACCATGTCCGGTCCTTGCCGAATCATCAACCTACTATATTTATCTAAATAGATATGGCATAATCTGAAATGCAACTTGAAGAAAATACTAATTCTCAGCTGCCTTAAAGTAATCTCCTACTTGTGTCAGCCCCTCACCCTCCTCACTAAAAGACTAATTCCACTGAGTGGGCTGCAATTGCACAGCTTCTAATAGATCGGTGACCGAGTAGTCGCGAGATCTCGGATCCGTCTTTGTTTCAGAGCCTAACTAAAGGGCTGGAATGACGGATGCATTTTTTACCGAGCCTGCACCGCGGTGATCACGTGGTTCACTCAGTAAACCTGACCTAAGGGTGCATTTAGAGTTGCTACTTGCTGGCTCTGTAGGCATGCCCATTTTGCAATGCAATTTTTGGAGGAATTCACTTGTTTTGGTTGTTGGTTGTTTCTTTATTCCTTATTCCTCAAAACACCATACCGGCTCGGTCGTCGCCCGGGTTACCAAGGACTGCGCTGCTCGAGCTCATCTATCGACGACAGTGGAAAATCAGCTAGGAGGAACACAACAAACCACAAGTACAGAGCTAAATGGAGAGCGGCAGTCAAGTAATGAAAGCAGTTTTTGTCGCATTGGAACCGACAGCATGATGATGTTAATGATGATTCCTCTGAATACCATCTTGTCAGTCTTGATGTAATTGTTGGAGGAATTCACAGACTTGGTGTCTTTTTGGGGTTGTTCATTTTTGTTCACGTGGAGCCTTATTCCTCTGAATATCATTGTAAAGTCCACGGCTCGAATCTGTAGTTGTATAGGCAGGCTATACTGAAATCAATAGAGGCAAAAAGAGAAAGGAAGAGTATAAAGAGTGAAAGAAGAGAGAGAGCCAAGCCCTCAGGTTTATTATTTATATGGTACATGGATCCGGTATAGTATATCCCCATACCACATTCTCCCAATGAGAATCAAGCATTTCAGGCTCTACCAATGAGACACAAGCATTTCCGGTCCCGATGGTTACAGTGATCTGCCCACCACCACCAAGCGGCGTGGCTCCCTTGGTCACCACCTGCCCTGAGCTGAGTGTGTGGTGATCCATGACTAGCAGAGGTGGGAGGGGCTAGTGGGTAGAATTCTGAGTGCCCCTAACACACTATCTTACTAGCACCACAATGTCTATTTACCAATGAGTCAAGTACCACCAGCAACTACAGAAACAGATTCATGCACCTGGCCCTATATACATTTTTCATAAATAGAACATTTGCATTCCCCCACCAATGATTCATTATCGGAATAGTTTACACCATGTTGTCACTGCTGATGCACTTGTCATCCATCCCTATTGACAAAGGCCACTATGCACTAACAAATAGTATAACCAGATATATGGATACTTACCAGACATAATTAAAATATTGAGGTAACCAGTAACCGATGCATAGAGCATGAGAGAAGAGAAAAGACTATGACATAACTTGCACATAGCACTAGGTTAGACGGACAAATCTGCAGCCGGGCCAATGTTGTCCTCACAGAGCAGGTGTCCTCATATCAGAGGGATACTCCACTGAAATAAAATAAAACCCTTAAATTGCAAGAGTCTCCGTCCATTGCAGTTAACATTTTAATGATCAGAGGAGTCATTGAAGAGAGATACTACTGTAGTCACAATTGAAGCAAATCAGAATTAAATCAAAATAACAACCCATAGCGGTGTTTTCACAATGGTGCTGGTGGGGGGGGGGGGGGGGGGGGGGGGCGTTGCCTTGACTTCTGATGCAGCCCACTGACATGTCCCTGACTAGACGGGATGGCTGAATGAGTTAGAGCATCCGTCTCCCGTGTTGGTAGATCACGGGGTCGTGGGTTCGAACCCTGATTGAGTCAAACCAATGACTTCAACATTTTTACTTGTTGCTTCCTAGCCTGGTGCTTGGCATTATTAGGATAGGACGAGGACTGGTTGGCTCATTGTCAGGATAATGTGACTGAGTGGGATGTCAGGTCACAGTGCTGGTGGCTTGGTCTCCCAGTGGGGTAGCACTATAAAGTTGTCATGATGTTGCTAGGACGTAAAACAACAACAATCAAACTGACACATCCCTTGTTGCAGAAAGAATCAACAGTTTCCCTTAATTACCGCCAGGGGGAGCAATGTAATTACATGGTGCTCAGTTTCTGCCAGCAGTGGTCGGCACGTCACTCACACTTCGCCAGTTTCTGTCAGCAGAGGTCGCCACGTCACTCACAATTTGCCAGTTTCTGCCAGCAGAGGTCATGACATCACTCACAAGTCACCAGGTTCTGCTAGCAGAGGTCGCCACGTCACTTCCAATTCTCCAGTTTCTGCCAGCAGAGGTCGCCACGTCACTCACAATTCACCACTTTCTGCCAGCAGAGGTCGCCACATCACTCAGAATTCACCACTTTCTGCGAACAGCTGTCGCCCTTCACCAACAATTCCCGACACAGGAAAAACAGATATCGGCGTTTTTTTTAAGTTCTGCCTGTATTATGCTGTCATTTTAGGACGCTGTACCGAGTTGTGGTAGTGTGCACTCATGTGCGCTTTTTAGTGCTGCACCAACTGCCATACTTCGCCATGTGATGCCCTGATGTAATATTCCCAAACAATGTGAACTCCCAATGCTACGTTCCCTACGACATTGCAGTGATCAATGACTGGATTGTACTCCCTTCCCCTCTATCAAATTGCCCTGCCCCCCCCCCCCCCCCCGAGCTAAAAAAAAAGTTAAAGAAACAACAACGAAGAGTACCAAAGCATATCATCCACACCTGACCAAATTCAGAAAGCATATATATTAACCGCAAAGCTATAGTTAGTGAGGACAATTCAAATGCATACTGCAACCCTTATCTGTGTAACCCCGAATCATTATAATTGAAGTAAATTTTATTTTAAATAACCAGATGGGTTGGCCGAATGAGTAAAAGCGTCCGTCTCCTGTTTTGGGAGATCCGGAGATCCGAACCCATGAGTTGGTGGGCTCGAATTCTGGTTGAGTCAAACCAATGACTTAACAATTGATACTTGTCGCTTCCTAGCCTGGCGCTCAGCATTATTAGGATAGGGCAATGACTGGTTGGTTCAGTGTCAGGCTAATGTGACTGACTGGGATATCAGGTCATTGGCAGACTGGTTTCCCAGTGGGGTAGCACTATAAAGTCACCATGAGTGTGCACTGTCACAAGTCTGTATCCATCCTGATATGACCTTTGATGTTGCTAGGACGTAAAACAACAACAAACAAACGATTATATTTATTCGGTGTATTGTTATTCTCGATCCATATATTTCCTTGAAGTAAGTTTTATTTTTAATTATCTAATTTGGAGATATTTGAAGTGAAAACCTGCAAAATTAACCAATTTAATTTTGGCATGGACATTAACATTGTGATACCGTATGTTTGAGCAGTAACATGTTCTATTAAATTGTATTTCAGTTATAAATGATTAATCACATCTACATAAGCCTTTGGGTTTCGGAAAATTGATGTACATCATTGGTTTCAGTTAGGACGGGTTCGAACCAATGGTCTGCCACACCGGAAGTGAGAGCTCAACTCCGCATGACACGAGGTTCAAATCAGTTGTTCTCCGTTAGCCCCATACATATGCGCGATTTAATGTCGATTAGATTTATTAACTCAGAATCTACTAATAATGACGTTTATTACATTAGGCCAAATAAGAAAAATAAAAGTGGTTAAAATCCCCGCCTGTGCCTCAAAAATTGGCTGCCCCTGAATTTGTATTTTGTTATTTTTGTTAAACCTGTTAAAAATGTGTTGGGCTAGCAGCAATTCAATACTTGTGTCAATTTATAAGTCATTGGTTTGACTCAGTCAGGGTTTCAAACCCAGGAGTTCGAATCCCACGACGTACCAGAATGGGATTTGGGCGCTCAACTCATTTGGCTATCCTGTCTGGCTACCTATTACACTTACTTCGAAAATAAAATACAAAAATAAAAACCTCCCTCCCGACCATTATTTTTATTTCAAAAGGACGATTATCAATTATTTTTCTATATTTGGCTTTAATATGCTGATATCAGCAGCTGACCAAAATAGCTCACTGCCATTGGTTCATAATTGTTGCTCTTCTGAATTGGATGGAATGGCTGATTGAGGTAGTTGAACTGAATTCCCATGCTCCAATTCATGGGTTCGATCCCCAGCAGAGTTAAACGAATGACTTAGCAATGCACACTTGGGGATATTTTGTTTGGCGTTCCACATTACTTGGAGAAGACGATGAGCAGTGGCAGAAGGCAGACCAATTATCTGTAATTGAAATGTCCTCTATCTAATCAATGAATGAAACAACAACCAAAGAATGGTTTATGTGTTAAGCGCTAAGAATTAATCGCAGCAGTCACATGAGGTCTGGGCAGCGACTCCCCAATTTGGACCATTGCCAGCAGCTGAGAACTGCTTATATCTATGCCATATATATATATATATATAGACCATATAATGGCAGTGCTGGATCAGCAGCTGACTTTAGTGTCCCGAGCGCTCGTACGTGGTGCCACAGTCGGGTCGACCCCGCACGTTGACATGCGTTACTCACGCGTTACGTCACCGATATCCTTGTGGAGGTGATAACATGGGAAATGTGGTCACATTACGATGCTCCTCCCCAATGCGCGTCGACGTTTGTCACTTTTTGGCGTAACATCGGGAAACATCAGGAAGCGTTACAAGCGCATGAGGCGCGCATTGGTATTCGTTGATGGATGGCAACGGTCGATGAGGGTCGGCGACGCGCGTCATCGGATCGGCAAAGTTTTGTGCTTGCGCAAAACTTTTGACGACTGACAACGCGCGACAACGCGCGGGTGCCAACATTATGGCGACGTCAGAAGCACGTCGACATCGCTGGAATAACGTTATGCGAATGCTAGGCACACGCTGCGAGCGCGTGATGGTCGTTCCTACACGTTTAGCCAAATGGTTGCTTTTGGTTGTTTTATGTCCTACCAACATCTACGGTCATATCAGGATGGCGCACCAAACTTTTACCACAACGTCGGCCGCAGGCTACCAATACGTTGCACTGACACCGAAAAGTTTGACGTATCTCAACGATTAAAAGTGATTTTGCGCGTTGGCGGTGCGCATAAAGCAGATATTAAACCCCCACGACTTGCCATTATGGGGCTAGTGTGCTAACAATTAGGCTACATATTCTCCCTGAGCACATATTTCTGTGTTGTTCCCTAATTCCCATTATATCTATGATATATATAAATACATTATATAAATATTATTTAACGGAGGGCCTATAGCTTTTGACCATAAATTTGTCATTGCCCCGCCCCGCATATCAGCCAGCATATCAGTCACTGTATAAATGTTAATCCTGTCACCTCAACCTAAAGCAAGGAAATGAGGAACACCACATGGTTGAGTACCTTAAGCGGCTGTCACACCTCACCTGATTGCGGGAAATGGACAGAATACAAACAATGTCCGGTTTGTGTCCGGACAAGTTTTGAACATGCACACAACTAGGAACAGATGCCGTCGGATTGACGTCTACAGTCCTTGTCAGTTTTGAGTTTGTTTCGTCCATTGGCTATCTTTTCATGTCGGTTTCAGGTCGGTTTCATGTCGGTTTCATGTCGGTTTCATGTCGGTTTCATTTCCGTTCGTCCAGAGCCATTGACCCTATAGCGCAAGTTTTGACACATTTTAATACATTTTGATACTTATCACCACCGGACTAGACAATTCTGTCTGTTGCTTAATCCGGTGATGTGTGACAGGGGCTTCAGTACCTGAAGATATCCACTACCCCCATTTACTACCATGGTTCAAGGTCTGGTCAGGCACTAGATACAACTTCTGAACACTTTGAGACCAGAAGTGCCCACATTTATCTGATATACTCTAGAAATGTACAGGAAAACATTTCTAGAAATGCAATTCAACTACAGGTGCATGACAATTTGGTAAGGACTCCAGGGATTTAACAATGGGGGACATGTTGCATAGTTCATTTTCTGACACTTGGAGGCGCGTCGGTATTAGTGGGCTTACACGGTCATTGACAATGCTTTGAGTTTGCCGGTATGCGCAGTGCAACACATATATTTTATTCAAAATTAATAGAAATGCAGAAGCCTAACCTTATCAAATTAATATAATCTATTCGGTGAATATGTTTTCTATATGTGTACCAAGCGGTTTGTCTCTAGGTGGGGTGGTTTTAGAGATATTTGACTTCTTCTGTATGAAGATTGCTCACGGCCATTGACAATGCACTGAGTTTGGCGGTACGCCCAGTGCAAAACGTTTATTTTATTCAAAATTAATAGAAATGCAGAACCCTAACCTTATAAATTTAATATAGTCTATTTGTTGTATGTTTTCTACATATATACCAAGCGGTTTGTCTCTAGGTGTTGTGGTTTTAGAGATATTTGACTTCTTCTGTATGAAGATTGCTCATAGCCATTGGGTTTGCAGTATGACAGTTTGCCGAATAGGCCCACTCGTTCAGTGGCAATGCGAACGGCAGGAATTTGAACTACAAAGTCGGAGGTCCCCCATTGAAATATATTTAGTGATGACGGGGTTAACTAATCTCATCTGACCAGCAAGTTAAATAACTCCATTTTATCCAATGCATTGCCTTCACACCTTCTGGAATAATCATAGGTGCATGTCCCCATCCAGCTGCAGATACTTCCCTCAGGGACAGTGACCCTCACATAATATCTACAGGGTCAGTGACCCTCACAGACTGCCCTCAGGGACACTGACCCTCACATACTGCCGTTAGGGACAGTGCTCCTCACATACTGCCCTCAGGGACAGTGACCCTCACATACTGCCCTCAGGGAGAGTGACCCTCACATACTGCCCTCAGGGGATGTGATCCTCACAGACTGCCCTCACGGACAGTGACCCTCACCTACTGCCCTCAGGGACAGTGACCCTCACAGACTGCCCTCAGGGACAGTGCTCCTCACAGACTGCCCTCAGGGACAGTGCTCCTCAATGACTGCCCTCAGGGACAGTGACCCTCACACACTGCCATCAGGGACAGTGCTCTCACATACCGCCCTCAGGGACAGTGACCCTCACATACTGCCCTCAGGGACAGTGATGCTCACATACTGCTGTCAGGGACAGTGCTCCTCACAGAATGCCCTCAGGGACAGTGATCCTCACAGACTGCCCTCAGGGACTGTGATCCTCACAGACTGCCCTAAGGGACTGTGATCCTCACAGACTGCCCTCAGGGACTGTGATCCTCACAGACTTCCCTCAGGGACAATGAACATCATATATTGCCCTCAGGGACAGTGACCCTCACATACTTCCCTTAGGGACAGTTGCCCTCACATACTGCCTTCAGGGACAGTGACCCTTACAGAATGCCTTCAGGGACAGTGGCCCTGACAGACTGCCCTCAGGGACAGTGACCCTCAAAAACTGCCCTCAGGGACAGTGCCCCTCACATACTGCCCTAAGGGAGACTGGTCCTCACAGACTGCCCTCAGGGACAGTGCCCCACACAGACTGCCCTCAGGGACAGTGCACCTCACAGACTGCCCTCCGGGACCGTGGTCCTCACAGACTGCCCTCAGGGACAGTGATCCTCATAGACTACCCTCAGGGACGGTGACCCTCACATATTGCCCTCAGGGACAGTGAAAGGTTATATTGATTAATCCCAGATACCGAGCTGCATCATTCACAAATGGATGTCATTGTAATCAGGGGAGGATTGTTTCTGATGCATCCATTTTGTTATCGTTAGCCATAAACAAGTGTCGGGATGTCAGAGTGATTCATAGGAGCATGTCCTGCGGTTGGATAGTGTTAGCTCACGGAGGGTACTAAGGGGCCATATTCACCCCAATAGGTACATGGGTCAATCCATTTGACACATTTTTATAGGCATTTGCAATCAGGAAACACAAACACAGTAAATATAGTTATGGCATCTTTAATTAAGGTAAAGTTAAACGTCAGGTTATACAATGTCAGCTCACAAATGCTTAGAACAACGAGGCTAGAGATGCTATGGCCCAACCTGTTACTGTCATACATGGGGTGGGTGGGAGGCCAAGTTTAAGGCTGGTTAATGTCTCCTGGCTCCTCCGGTCGTAATGACCAAAACCCACTGCTGCGTCGCCTTATATAGCGAAATGCGTGTCCGCAAAGTGATGCGTCGACAGTTTAAGCACACTGCGTAATACGTCAACAAGACCTGACTTCCGATCGGCGGCGAGGATACAAAAAACCCGCTAGTCGGCGTTTGAGTTGATTACATAGTTCTAAAGAATTCCGCTAGTCGGCCTTGGTCTGTCTTCATGATCCTGATTACCCGCAATGCACTAGGCCTACTGTGCATTTACTTGCTATTCTATTGTTTGCCGCATTCGCATTCGCATATCGCATACTGCATACCATGTATATGGAATCTTACCTTAAATGTGCAGAGAGGTGCTTACATACATTGGTTGTCCCTTTCACTTATAGACTTCAAATGAGAAAGTCCACATTAGAACAGCAGGTTAGCTATTAGATGTATTGTTTAGTAGTCAATTCGGTAGGCAACGATGATTTCATAACATCAAAGTTTCATAGGATATAATTTATTGATAATATATTGGTCTCAGTCTAGAACAAATAATAGTGTACCTAATTACAACAGGTTTATGATATATAAGTATGTATATCATGTTGCTCATGATATCACTGTGTTAATATGAGAGAGAAAATAGTATGTGAAACTCTGAATCGGAAGAACTAAGAGGACTCATCAGCATTCCTTGTTCTTGATCCGCAGCGAAGGAGGAAAACGGAGACATGGGTGGAAAAAAAGAGCACTTTATCGGTGCGATGAAAAGTGCAGCAGGTATCGTACAGTGGAGTACTAAAGGCTAACGACACAAGGTAACTAACTAGGCAATGTCAAATGAGAAGTGTCAATGTTGAGGGGGAAGAGGCTGGGAGCAGCAGACGGCCCCGGTGTGGCGTGCTCAGCCGTGTACCGTGCTCAGCCGTGTACATAGACTCAAACTCAAGGCATTGTCAATGGTCGTGAGTAATTTTCATACAGAAAATACAGAACAAGTGAAATATCTCTAAAACCACACCACCTATTAACAAATCGCTTGGGCACGGGGGGGGAGGGGGGCACTCCTCCTTCACCACGAATGAAACGCAATGCACGCATTACAACCAATGTGTACATAATATATGAACAGTTCAGGCGAAAAAACACGTAAACACACATTCAAAATTGGAGTTTAAATCACAGCCATTTACATGAAAATATTTTTAATTCGCACTAATTCCACTTTTTATCTGATCACCTGGTTATGGAGCAGAGAACAAAAAGGTAGGGATATAACAAAATACAGTTTGTTTCCAAGATTTGAGTCCAATGTTTATTTCCATTTTGGGATTGGTGTTTATCTGGTTTTGCGCCTGAACTCTTCATATATACTTTGTGCATATTGTAGTGGTGTAGTGATGTGACATGAGAAGTGACCAAGTTCAATACATGCCATCGGTATATGAGCCTGTCTCAAAAGGTGATAACTCTTTTTTTGTTGTCCATTGTAACGATTGACACAAAACAGCACAGAAACGGTTACACTGAAAACACAAGGACATTTGCTTCAATCCAATAAGTATTATATTGGGATTATGAAACACCATGTATAAAACAAATCAGTTCATCCTGAGCAAATGCATAAGCAGATAGTATGTTGATCGTTACAAGGGACAAAGTTTTGTCCCATATTGCTTAGCACCTTTTGAGACAGTCTCAATGGTATATGTAAATATACACAACAACATCAAGTTAAAATAATGAATTCTTGAAAATGTGAGTAGGAATGGGAGGCCTGATGAAGTATTAGTTGGTGGGTTGGTTGTTGGGGTTTTCCGTCCATCAACATCAGGTCATATCAGAACGGCTGAAATATGAAATAATGATAGAGTCGTGCTTACTCACCCAGACCACAAATTTGCCAGCGATATTTGACATGGATAAAGAAGCCTGTACAATTAATTCCAACTGGTCACAACATGCTGATGGTCATTAGGGTAAAGTATCATCTTTGCTAGGATAAAGGTGTACAAGGTCAATGAAGACATTAGCGCATCATTAAAGGAGTTTCTGTTCAGTGAATGGAGTTCAGAAAGCTGATTCTCCTACATAAATTGGCCAGCTGTGTTGTGGAAGTCTTCCTGAAGCCTAATTCATGTGTAGTTGCTGGTGCAAATTGTTCTAATTAGTCTTGTCGCTCTAAGTCTAAGGGATAAGGTTATGTTAAAGCGGCTGTCACGCCTCGCCGAATTGAGCAATGGACAGAATTGTCTAGCCTGGGAATCACAAGTATCAAAATGTATTAAAATGTGTCAAAATGTTGCGATATTGGGTCAAAGGCCGCTGGACGAACGGACATGAAATGGACATGAAATGTACATGAAACGGACATGAAACAGACATAAACGCATAGCGAATGGACGGTAAGCGGACTAAACAGACTCAAACCGGAGAAGAACCATAGACATCAGTCTGGCGGCATCCGTTCCTAGTTTTGCGCATGTTCAAAACTTGTATGGACACAAAACGGACTTTGTTTGGTTTCTGTCCATTTCCCCCATCCAGTGAGGTGTGACGGGGCCTTAACACATGGTTGGCGGCTCTTTTTGTGATTTGCTCTTTTAACACTTTGGAGCTGAGAGCGCTAAGGCACGCCCGCAAGTTCCACAACTTACAGCCTGGGGTGTGTGCCTGTAGTTGAATTGTATTTCTAGAAATGTATTCCTGAAATATTTTAGATTATATCAGAAATTCAGTGCTAACCGATTGCTGATGCATTCATTGGCTAGAGGACTGTGCGCATGCTAAACCTGCTTGTGAACCTGTGCACTCCCAGGCATAAAGGGTTAAAGCAAACCTGACAGCGCATAGTAAATCATCGGACTCAAGAAACAGGTTATAAATAGGTTAATATTCAATAGTCACACGAAGAGCATATCCTCTCCCTGCCATGCGGATGTCAATTCGACACTCATGGCAAATAGTGCAAGTCAAATTAATCAATCAAATCAGATACAATTTAGAAATTTCTCATAATGTCCAGAATGTGGCTGCATAATTGGTCACAATATTAATTGCACATCATTGAGAGGGAATGACATGTCTCGGCTCTCCCCATCCCCCACACACACCCACACACACACACGCACACGCACACACCCACCCACACACCCACACACACATACACACACCCACACACACCCACACACACATACACACACAGCCACACAGACCCACCCACACCCACCCACACCCACACACACCCACACACACCCCCCCGAGACACACACCCACACACCCACACCCACACCCATACACCCACACACCCACACATACGCACCCACACCCACCCACACACACCCACACACACCCACCCACACACACCCACACACACTCACACCCACACCCACACACACCCACACCCACCCACACCCACACACACCCACCCACACACACGCACACCCACACACACACACACACTCACACCCACACACACACACACACCCAAACACACCCTGCCGGGTGTGCCTGTGACGCTGCTATGGGTGGCCACACAAGTCCATCATCTCTCCACCCAATTTAGCTAGTGGTTTTTTGTGTGTAATTTTATTCCTTCCCTCTTCAGCTCACGACTGTCTTGTTACTTCACACGGAGCCAGTGACGCACATACTTTTTCCACCCACTACCCTACTGCTGCAAGTTGTTATTTGTCTGTTATGGATAGACCCAGATGTTACTGTCGGATTTCACTAAAAGTGTCTTGTTAGCTGCACTCCTTCCCTGTGTCGTCTCCTGTCGAATCAAGCAATATTTGGTGATTTATATGCATATATGTTACAGTAAGAATGTTGTAAACAAACTAGATGAAACATATGCTGATGGCCGTCTCAACTACTCTTCTTACTCATTGATACTCGGGCAGTTCCTGACAACTGTCTGTCAGTCCCCACCTTTAACATACTCTAAAAAACTCATAAGGAAGAAAGGAAGACAAGTCGTGCAAGATTGACAGTGATACCATTGAGCTTTGTTGGCTGCAACTCTTGTTCACATACTAGCGAGCTGCCACACTGACTCACTTAGAACCTGCTACACAGATCCACCGGGTTCCTGCTTACATATATATACAACCAATGGACTCAGGTTCAATGGGTTGTAGGCACTGATTCTGATATATATATCAGAATCAGTGCCTACATCCTATTGAACCTGGGTCTAATGGTTGTTGCCCACAGCTCAGTGTTTTGGAATGCGAGTGTGTCTGCATAGCAAGTGCAAGGAGTATAAGGTGTGTGGGCTCACACAGCCAGCCAATCAGGCACCCCTTACAGCATGGGTGGGCGGCACCAGAAAGGGTCACCTGTCACTCAACCCCAGTGCAGGTGGTGTCCATAATGTATGCAGAATGGCTGGTGTGCGTTCCTAGCGGTCCTGTGGTAACAATTAGTGGTCATGCAGATACAGTCATTATATATAGATCCTTCCACTCCATTTGCATCCTTCTGGGTCATGGAGGGAAGATTTCTGTAACAAGTAACAGTATCTTTCTATCTGGCATTGCATCACAATCACGGTCTGTGTGCGTCATAACATTTAAACATAGCTTTCTTATGTCACACGTCAAGTGGGCACCCATTGCTTTTCTATTACATAACAATGGTCCCCAACTCCGTCCAATAAGATATCAATGTTTTCCCCCAACTCGTCTACCACAACGGAAAGATTGTATATTTTTACAAAGACCAGTTGGTTAAGCTGGAATTATTCGCAACAATACCATGGACAGTAAAACCTCTCTCAAGTGACTGACCATGGGATCGCATTGAAATGGTCCATTTAGGAAGGTGGTCGGTTTAGGGAGGCTTTTTTTATCATTACAATGCTAGTGTATGGGCAATCGTTTGGGACACAAATAAAGCGATCGATATAGGGGAGTGGTCGATCTGTGGAAGTCGTCGGTTAGAAAGGTTTTACTGTAATTGCAATCGTAAAATCATTGCTAATGGACACAGCTGACTCAGAGGCATGAGTGGGTTAATCAAGGCTTTTATTCGGGCGCTGCCTGCCCGGCGGCATGTACATTGACTGTGTATCATCGGGCAAGAAGCAAACGAGCGAAGGCCCCGATATATTGGGAAAATGAAATCATGTGAACGATTTAACAAACGAGTAATCAATTACATTAAAGTACAATAGCAATAGTTAATGATAAAAATATGAGATAACAGTAGAGGGTAAATTATCAGAAATGTGACATTTAAGTAGGTGTGATCTGTCAACTGCGCGGGTGTCAGTCGCTCATTAGATGGTATTCTTTATTTTTTAGTTTAAATGCTTGATTGGTTTTTGGTTTTGTTGATTGTTGTGGGCACAATCAACTGCAGGTGTGGGTGGGTGGTTAAAGTTGGAGGTGGGAAGTGGTCAGTGCACGCATTTGGAGAAGACTGACCAGCTTCGGTGGCTCTGGAAGACCCCAGGATAGTGCCTGGCCATGATGGCTGGCAGGAGTTGTTATATAGGCTGGAGGGGGGAAGATGGCTTCCCCCCCTCTCGCGCCCTCATCACTCACTCCCTCCCACCACCACCACCACCACCACAGTAGTGGCAGGGGGGAGGACTTCGGCCTTGAGCCTGCCATGTCCAGCAATGACACCGAATGAGCGACCTCGCTCATTCAAGACAATTACAGAAAGTGTATAATTTGCAAGTTTAAATGCCTATCAAAGAATCGTTATCAAAAGAATTACTGCTATTTCACAATTTTCCTGAAATGTTACCAGTAAAGTTGTGTAAAATAGCACTGCATTTTTCAGTGATTACGCAAAATCCTTAGATATTTTTGTCGGGGTGTTCAGCAGTTATTAGGAGAGAGGGCCCGCAACGGTAGTGTGGTCGGGACCGGCTGGAGGCACCGCTTGTCACAATTCGGGGAATAATTCCAGAGTAGCATAGATCGTGGTAAAACCCAATGCTAAATAATATTAGTATACTTCTCATACGTAAAATATAACAGAAGTGGAATTGATGAGGAAACTAGTTTTCAGGTAAAAATCTGTTATTTCAGCTACATGATTGCCGTTTACAAGGATTTGCACCTGAACTCTTCATATATATATATGTGCTCTATAATCTATTATGGGGATATAAACAAGGACACTATCACTTATCAGTTCTCTCTATATTAGTTATTACCTATTGTAGTACTGCCATAGGAGTTAGTTCTGGCCTCCTCCACTAGGATGCCACCTGTGAGTGGCTCCTGGCCACACAGATACCAGCTGCGTCTGGTCACTACCGCTGCCAGACCCGCTCGGATATATATATATATATCCATATTAGGCTATAGCATAATTCTACCATTACAAAATTATCAGTCTTTGTTGAGAGTGTATTGGTGATTTGTATGACCAGACAGAATGGCCGAATGAGTTGAATGAGATGAGGGGGATCCAAACCTATGGGTTTGTGGGTTCGAACTCTGGCTAAGTCAAACCAAAGACTTAAATATTGATACTTGTCGCTTCCTAGCCTAGCACTCAGCATTTTTAGAATAGGACAAGGACTGGTTGGCTCAGTGTCAGGATAATGTGACTGAGTGGGATAGCAGGTCAAGGTGCTGGTGGCCTGGTATACCCATGTGGCAGTACTACGGACCATGACCTGATACCCACTGAGTCACATTATCCTGACACTGAGCCAACCAATCCTTGCCCTATCCCAAGCGGCTTGCTAGGAAGCCAAAAGTATCCATTTTTTAATTCACCAAGTAATTGTACATGTTGCCGGAAACATGCATAATTCAAAATCCCTGGCTACGGGCCTGATATGATTAATACCATAGATACCGTTCGGAGCATGCGTTGCTACGGTCTGAGTTAACTCCCGGTAGAGAATGCAAGCACAGTTCAGTTCTTACCTGGCCACTGTCGTTGACGGAGTGCTAACACTGCTGTGGAACTTTGTTTGTTACGATGCCAAAATTACAGAAAGTGAAGAGTGTGGTCGTCGGACGTTATTCCAAAGCGTTATTGCGATCAATGGAGTCTTCTGGAGGAGGTTCGGACGAGGATTTACGGAGCGACGGTCCAGTGAGCCGTCGGGTGTCAAATACACAGTTAAAGATGGCGGATCTGGCAACCGCTTCGCCTGTGCCGTCAACTTCCAGGTCTGGGAGCCACCCCCCATCGTTAGGGGAGATTGCGTCATTGTTGGATTTAAAATTGAGGGCAGCACAAGAACCGTTGCTGGAGCATATCAGGAGTTTAGAGCAATCTAATAGTGGAGGAGGACAATATCGGGGACAGCAGGACCAGACAGTTGATTCAAATCATGACGTCACTGATCGGTCTGATGCAACGGTTCTTCGCACTTCAAATGGATCGACTGTTCGTCCAGCGAGATCGTGTGTTCCAGATGCTCATGTGCGTAAGCTGAAAGGTAAAGTGTGTCAGTCTTCTTGTTCTGGTCGTGCATGTAAAAGGGTGGCTTCGGATGTTGACATTGAGTCGGACAGTGAGGATTCTGTGATGCGGGAGCTAATACGGTATGCTGGTAAAAAAGCAAGGCGCTCTAAAACATTAAAATTGGTTCCACACAAGTACATCATTAGAAATGAGAAGAAAGGAAAGGTTCAACAAGGTGAGGCTTCGTGGTTTGAGTATCTGGCGGCTATTCGTCGAATGGTCAAACGTGGTGATGTGCCTGAATCATGGGAAAAGCATTTAGATGATCATGTCGATACCATTTTGGACATGGCTCAAAACTATTCGTGGCATACGTGTCTAACATATAGCGAGAAGATATTTAACATGATTGCTGACAAGCGGCTGCCTAATGGTTGGGATGATCATGGGAAGATTATTGAAGTGAGACGAGATATTTGTGGTCTTGGGAAGAGGATAGATCATGCCGGGCAATCAGGTACTTGGTCAAGTGCCACTGAATATAAAAAGGGTGTTGATGCGCGGCCCTGTATTATATAGAACAGGGGTGGTACCTGCGGTTTCACTGGTGACCATGGAGAGGGTGTCAGTAAGTTTGTCCATATATGTTCTTATTGTGCCTTTAAATTGCGAAAGAAGCACTCACATCGAGAAATGGACTGTAAGACGAAACATCATGCTAAGGAGATGGTCATTGAGGATACAACTAACCGTGCAAAGGATTTTTAATTAGCAGTTGGCCGGGAGCTGCTAATGACCAAGATAAAGTGCGTATGGCAACGGATCGGGAAGAGTGGTTCTTCCCCACCTCTTCAGATGACGCCACCGTCAAGTCTTCATCAAATGTCCCAGTCGGCTTTGGTCGAAATAAGGTCGGTGCGGTTGATTTGCGGGTTTCGTGTCGGCCTAATGATGTATCGGTATCGTCTCACATATCTGGTGTTCGGCTACGCTCTGATGTTGTCTGTGGTAATAGTGCTCAGATTGACAGTACCGATAATGCTAGAAATTCAAAACTTGTCCTTACATGTTCTCCGGTAAATGTTATTAAAAATAATTATACAAATTTACAAAAGAGACGGCATATGCCATCTAAGTGTTATGTTCGGAACTTCAAGTTACAGAAGTATCCATTGGGTGGTGCCACTGTTAGATATCGAAGTTATGGGGTTAACGGTGGTAAATATAATCGTGACTATTCATGCATAATGGACAAATCACTTTACAAATGGTTTAATACATCAGAGCGGAAGCTGTTTGGTAATAACACAGTTTATGACACTGTGAGAGTTCTCGGTACAAGGAAGGTGGGTACGGCGTCACAACAAACACCATTGACCTTGGTTTCGCCACCGGCTGGGCTCGATCGACGCGGTAGTCATGGCGACACTCAAACAGCTGTTTCCTCTGTGCGCTCCCTGACGATGGGTGACCCTGTGTCTAATACACAAACCCCTGAACGGTTACTATTGGACAGATTCGGTGGATGCCAATCGGCGTGTACGAATATTACTGATATGGACTGTACCCCTGTACGTGGAGTTGGCGCATGCCACTCTATAAAGCCTGCTGTTAGCCCGGTCGCTAACTTAATTAATCTTTCCTCTGGCAATCCTTCTCAATCTTCTGTTTCTAATTTGCCATATACTATGTTGGGTGTTCATGTTGTCCCCGTAACTCCTGGTGTGTTAAAGATTGAGAAGGGGGGCCGTTCTATTATTAGCTCGGATGTTATGAATCCATTTTGTGTTGTTGGTAACACTGAACTTGGTAAGGTTGTCCCTGCCAGGAGTTCCGAGTTGAACTCGCCCAGCTTTCTAGTTAATTGTAATAGGGCTAACCGTGGTATGGTTCTCCCTGATAAGAAGTTATTTAGAAATGTTGATACTGTTTCCACTTTTCATGTGCCTGTTCCGTTGAAGTTTGGGGTTGATAAGGCGGTTGCAAATTGTGTTGATGTTGCTGTTCTTGACGACGTGTTTGAGCCTCATCTTTATGATGATGATGTAATAGCATTCTGTGATAAATCTCCGATTGAATGTAAGCCTTATATATTGCAAGAGTGGCCCACAGTGAGTGTTGCATGTGATCTGTCTTTCGATTACGCAGATATTTTTAGTCAAGTTAGATCCACGGGGCTTCCCAATTATTTTTCTGCTAAAGTGCCTGTACCCTCGGGATTAATTATTAAAAACTGGAAGTCGTTATTAATAGGCTATGATGATGTAGAACTTATATCGTTTTTGGAGTACGGGTGGCCGGCAAATTTTACAGGTTCTTTTGTACCGACTCCCACATTGCTTAACCATGCTCGCTCTAAGGAAGATTTGTTTTAGATTGATAATTATGTACGAACTGAATTACTTCATGGCGCTTTGTTGGGTCCATTTAAGGATCCTCCTTTTTGTCCATGGGCACAGATTAGCCCTATTATGACCCGCCCCAAGAAATCTACTGATGAACGAAGAATTATAGTGGATCTTAGTTACCCCAAGGGGCGTAGTGTTAATGATGGGATTAATAAAGGTTTTTATCAGGGGAGGTCCTATAAATATAATCTGCCCACGATAATGTCGTTGGCAAAGGAGGTCACGAGGGTCGGCGAAAATTGTTTTATGTGGTCCATTGATCTCGCAAGGGCGTACAGGCAATTAAGATCCTGCCCCTTGAGTGTGCCTTTATTTGGTATTAAAGTACAGGATAATTTCTATTTTGACATTGCTCCGCCGTTTGGGTGTCGGACATCAAGTATGGCTTGTGCTCGGACGACGGCTGCAGTTGTGTACTTAATGAAGAAGATGGGGTTTTTCGCTTTATGTTTTTTGGACGATTTTGTGGGAGTCGAAAATTCTCTGGATAAGGCACAAGAGGCGTATAATTATATCCTTAAATTGACTGCATGTTTGGGTCTTAAATTATCAGTTAAAAAATGTACTCCTCCTACACAAAAATTAATTTGGTTAGGTTATGAGGTGGATTCAAAAAATTTGTTTATTCGTATCCCGGATGAAAAATTGTTGGACATTTTATTAGAATGCAAGAAATGGGATGTTGGTAGGAAAGTAACACGTAAGAATGTCCAAAGATTAGTTGGTAGGTTACAGTTTATTTCTAAATGTGTGATGTCCGCACGGGTTTTTATGAATAGAATTTTAGACTTCCTTCGGGGTACCCCGTTTATAGGTAAAGTAAAGGTGACAAATGATTTGGTGAGGGATATAGCTTGGTTTTTGCGTTTTTCAGAAGGTCGTAATAGGCTAGTTTTGTTATAGCATTTGCCTGACAAAAAATGGATCATTGAGTGCGATTCATCTTTGCGTGGTGGTGGTGCATTCAGTCCAACACAGTATTATTCTGAATTGTACTCTCACATGTTTTTAGCTAATGGTTTTCGCATTGCCCAATTAGAGGCTGTTAATTTAGTAGTGGCATTGAAAAACTTGTCTCCTCCTGATCCACATAATTATCAAATTATCATTAATACCGATAATGCTGCTTCCCAACAGGTCCTGTCTACTGGTGCTGGGAAGGATCCTGTCTTGTGCGCCTGTGCTCGCGAGATCTGGCGGTTCGCGGCCACTTATACTTGCGATGTGCAGGTTGTCCATAAGGCGGGAAAGGACCTGGTACTAGCAGATGCCCTAAGTAGGTTGTTCTTTGATGATAAATTTAAATTAATTGCCGACGAGTTATGTCGGACCAAATTATTAACTAAAATACATGTTTCTTTTAACGAGCAGGTGTTGGATGTAACCTTGTAGCAAGTATCTGCAGGTTGATAATTTTGTTTTTTGCCTTTATCAACTTGCAGAGAATAGGCGGGCATTAGTACATAGGATAGGTGTGTACTTCTCGGCAGGACTAGCGGAAGGGACTTGGAGAAATAAAAGGGTACAATTTAGAGAGTATCTAATGTTTTGCAATAATATTAGAGACAATCCTAAGAAACCCAAGATGAAGACGGTAATGGTATATGCTTTATATTTAAATGATAAATTAAAGACTGAAGGTGCGGTAAAAAATTATATGAGCGGGGCACGAACGTGGATAAGATTGATGAACGGGAGTACAGACTCATTTGATATTTACGCTATGACATTAATTAAAGCTGGTATATGTAGATTAAAAAATAACACTGTAAATAGAGCGTATCCATTAAAGACTAAGCATATTAAAATGATGATTATAAAATTTAACAAAATTAAAGATGATGGCCTTGTGTTGATTGTTGCATTATTAATAGGTTATCTATGTTTATTAAGACAGTCTAATTTATTTTATTCCGAGGTATCTGGGGATGGCGGTCACATGCTGCTCAGAAAGGACATCACGGCACACGAAACACACCTAACAATAACAGTTAGGAGCACTAAAACTACACGTAGACCTGAGGATGTGTACAGTATTGAGATACCAAAAGGGACAAGTCGCGACTTCTGCCCAGTGCGTAATTGGTCCAAGTACATACGTCTAACTCCTGCACATGAGGACTCCCCAGCCTTCATGCTGAACAAGGGGGAACCGCTGACTGCCATAGCGTTTAAAAAATGCATGCAAGGTGCAGTGAAAGCATGTGGACTTCCCTGGTGGCCATTGGTGACGTGTCATAGTCTACGGCGAGGGGGAGCGCAAGAGTACGCAAGATTTGGTATGCCCATAGATTGTATAAAGACACTTGGGAACTGGAAATCAGATAGTGTGTTTAATTATGTAAATAAACATGCTTGTGTCTAGGTATCATCATCACTCCTGTTCCAAATTTGGCTGAGAGATGATGATCCCAGTGTGAAATTTAATGAATGTTGCTGTGTGACGTGATAGTGCGAATGTGGTGAGTGTGCCAGATGTGAGCTGATTGTGTGACCGTGATCTGCTGAAGCTGCTTCATCATGTCTTCTGTTTCAAGCTTTTATTACAGAATTAAATAGAGAATGCTCAGAATTATATCATATAGTAGTATGATAGAACAATCATTGAGATGACCTGCATATAAGTAATTGAATTATGATATAGTAACTGACTCTGATATGACCTGCACATAAGTAATGATTATTATATTAGAAAATGACTTAGGTTGTTCTACCTGAGACGATAGAATAATTAATGCTAATAATCTCAATTGTACTATTGAAAAGGCTGATATAATAATGTTCACAAAGGTGTAGTCCAAAAAGGCTGGTGTAAAATTTATTAAGCCTGATTAATAAATTTATTAGCCCAAAAAACGATTATGTGTGCCTGGTTTTTGAATTGTACATGTTGCCGGAAACATGCATAATTCAAAATCCCTGGCTACGGGCCTGATATGATTAATACCATAGATACCGTTCGGAGCATGCGTTGCTACGGTCTGAGTTAACTTCCGGTAGAGAATGCAAGCACAGTTCAGTTCTTACCTGGCCACTGTCGTTGACGGAGTGCTAACACTGCTGTGGAACTTTGTCCATCCCACCCACCCATCAGCCAGTCAAGCCTCCATGCTTGAGAGCTGAGAGATGATGATCCCAGTGTGAAATTTAATGAATGTTGCTGTGTGACGTGATAGTGCGAATGTGGTGAGTGTGCCAGATGTGAGCTGATTGTGTGACCGTGATCTGCTGAAGCTGCTTCATCATGACTTCTGTTTCAAGCTTTTATTACAGAATTAATAGAGAATTCTCGAATTATAATCATAAAGTTAGTATGATAGAACAATCATAGAGATGACCTGCATATAAACAGATAAAGTATGCAATTGTACCTGACTCTGAAATACCTGCCAACATAAGAAAGATAATATAATAGAAACTATCTTAGATATTTAATACCCTGAAATTAAGATAGAATAATTAATGCTAATAATCTCAATTGTACTATTGAGAAGGCTGATATAATAATGTTCACAAAGGTGTAGTCCAAAAAGGCTGGTGTAAAATTTATTAAGCCTGATTAATAAATGTATTAGCCCAAAAAACGATTATGTGTGCCTGGTTTTTGAATTATTCGTTCGCAATGTTTTCAGAGAGCTCTTGACTCAAACTTTGGCTGGTACACAAACGACCGCTGTTTTATTTCTATTCAAAATCAAATTCAGTGTGCAGTAGGGTGGGGAAGTATGTACTAGACGGGGCAGTATGTAGTAGGCTGAAGTAGTATGCAGTAGGGTAGGAGTGTGGGATAGTTACCATGCTGCTGCTGCAGGAAGGAGAGAGGCAGTATGTAGTAAGGTGGGGAAGAATGCAGTAAAGTGGGGAAGTATGCACTAGCATGGGCGGTATGCAGTAGAGTGGGGCAGTATGTAGTAGGGTGGAGGCAGCATGCAGTAAGATAGAGCAGTATGCAATAAGGTGTGTCAGTATGCAGTGAGCTGGGGTGAAATGCAGTAGGGTGGAGGCAGTATGCAGTAAGGGGGTTCATGATGCACTAAGGTGGGGAATAATGTAGTAGGTTACATATTGCGACACTACAGCCCCACTGCCATGTCATGATAATGTTTTGAACTTGGTAGTGTTTTGAACGTACATAAGGGTAGTGTTTTGAACTTAACTGCAGTGTTTTGAACATAGGTTCCGTAGTGTTTTGAACGGGGTAGTGTTCTGAACGTCCTACATGGGCCTTATATCCTCTTCCTTCTGTCCTCCAATTTCCCTACAGGCACCAACATGGTAATTTCCTTCCCCTATCCAGTCCTGAGCTCATCCTCCAACACAACCCCATTGTTCATTCAGCTATTTTCAGGAGCATTAATTTGACTCAAAGATAATCAGCTTACAGGCCAGTAGGTTTAACCCTGGCCTCCTGCTTGTCTCGCCAGGTGCCTCCTGTGTTTTCACACCTGCAGTCTTGATACATTTTGCTATAGCTTATAAGTGGAGAGCTCTTTTTCAAATCGCGGTAAGCGCCGATAAAAAAAAAAGAGTTTGCAATGCCAATTCCAAGTTTGTAGATCGTGTTTTGGAAAACAGCTCTTCATATATATATAAAGAGTTCTTCATATATGTGATATATAAGTGATTATGTGAATATAAATAAAGAATAGTCCCTAATGTTTCTGTGCTCCTTCTGGGCACCTTCTCGGTTCCCAACACCCCTTATTCTCAGCAGGCCCCCATGTAACCGGGCACTTTCTGCTTCCCCTTTCCTGGGAACCGATGCCAACGGTCTCCGTCCCCTCACTTCAAATGTTTATATATATATATATATATATATATATACATATATATATATATATATAAATATATATATATATATATATATACATATATATATATATATATACATATATATATATATATATATATATGAAGAGCTCTTTTACAAACTTGTCATTGGCTTTGCAAACATACTTTTTTTGATCGGCGCTCATCACGTTTTGGAAAACAGCTCTTCAAGTATAACCGTCTAATTGTAACCATTTTCTTTGTGCAGACCTGACCTGTTTACCGGATGTGGCGGATGAAGTCAACATCAGTGCACACTGCCACAAGCCATTAGCTAGCCTGGTGCTCAGCATTAATAGCACTGGTTTGATTAATATTGCAATAATGTAACTGCGTGAGATATCAGGACATGGTGATAGCATCTCGGTCTCCAAATGGAGTTTTGTTTGTTCAGGTTTTATATCCTGGCAACATCTAAGGGCATATCAGGATGAATCCCAATGAAGTAGCTCTATAAAGTCACCATGAGTGTGCACTGTGACAAGTCGGTACCCTATCCTGACATACCCCCTAGATGTTGCTATTATGGAAAACCCCTACAAGCAAGCTACACATTTACCCGTGACGATGTGTAGTAAAGCCATATTGAATTGGTGCTTTTGGAACCTTCACGATTCTGGGTATTTGCTGGAACCTTACATTGTTAAAGGTGCATAGATTTTATTTTAAATATCTGTCTTAGATTCAAATACACTTATTAAGCATTTGTTGCCACATAAAACTACTGCACAAGCATATAGTGTCCATACCTTTTGCATCGCTTTCCAAAATTAATGTGTCATGTTTAAATTTTTTTTTTTTATTGGTCCATTAGTTGTTTAAGCAGGGGAAATTTCAGTCATAGACGACTGTTCTTCCTCATTCCACTGCTGGTCGATAGAAAGCCTGAGCCTACAGTTTTACCGACCCAAGGGATTTTTAACCTCCCACACCACATAGACATGGTATGAGAGCAACCGGCCTTTGATGATGCTGTAAGTTATACACAGCGGTGGAAATCCAAATTGGCAGAGCTGGGGCACGGGGAATGTTTGCACTTCAAATATCTCAAAAGTTAGCCATTTAAAATAAAAGTCAGTTCAAGCCAAAGTAAAATAGATTAGAACCATCAATTTAATATATTTATCGCAGAAAAATGACAGAAACTCATAACTATTGGAATATGCCACTTTAACAAGTCTGTGTATTTGCTGGAACCATAACAAGTCTGCGGAGTTGCTCTGCGCTGATTCGTTGAAATGCCCGGCGGCAGGCAGAGTGTGAACTCACTGTTCCGTGAATAAATAAAAAAAACTACCTAAGACGCCCCACATCTGGCTGGCGCTAATTGGAATTCTCAAGCTCACTTCAGCCCAGCTAACGCTAATTGGAAGGCTCATTTAAAACTCCCAGTATATGCTAGATTTGGTTAAAGTCGGAACATTGTTGGATAGAGTATTCTCTACAGTAGTGTCAACTGCGACCATGGGAGACCTATCTATGCCAATCATTGGGACCTTGACATATATCAATCTATTGAATTAATATTGGTTCAGCTTCTGGGTAAAATGGTTAAGGATATATGTACTATATAATGTATTATGTGGATATAAATAATGGCACCCCCTTAATGTTTCTCTCACCACCTTAACTTCCATTTTATTCACTGCGGAGCGGGCATTCTCTCCTCCCCGCCTCCTCTACACCGCGAACCCGTCACTCTGCTCACTTTCAAAACTGTTATATGAGCCTGTCTCAAAAGGTGATAACTCTTTTTTTTTTGTCCATTGTAAAGATTGACACAAAACAGCACAGAAACGGTTACACTGGAAACACAAGGACATTTGCTTCAAATCAATATGTATTCTATTGGGATTATGAAACACCATGTGAAAAACAAATCAGTTTATCCTGAGCAAATGCATAAGCAGATAGTATGTTGATCGTTACAATGGATAAAGTTTTGTCCAATGTTGCTTAGCACCTTTTAAGACAGTCTCATATATAACAGGTAGTAGGGTCGGTGAGCCGAAAAGGAATACATAGGTCCATATTGTAGTGGTAAATGTACATGTGTGTGCATCACCACCGGCTAAGCGCTAGGTGAGGGGAGAGCGGTAAGCTGGAGAGATCCGGTGGAAAGGTGTGAAAGCCCACTTGTCAATCGGGTGGATGGACAGTGGACTCGTCCATCCACCTGAAGTCGAGTCCAAAAAGCACAGTGGATAGGGGTGGCGGCGTGTTGTTCCTCCTGAATCAAATGCAGTGAGACATTGCGGACAGTGTATTTAGAGCAACTTGTGCAGTGTCAAAACTCGGCCTGAGATTTTTGTATTCCTCTGAATGTACATAATTATTGTCAGCAGCCGCTAATAATCGAGACTTGGTTAGCAGGGAAAATTATGCATTGAAATAGCATACTCGCAGAGGGTATCGCCTCTCCCTAGGTCCCTCCCTCCTACCTCATCCTCACTCCTTTTCCAGCCCATAATCAACTAACACCACCCGTCAGTAGGAACTGGTGAGTGGGTAATTACCAGAATTAGACAACTGGAAAAAGATTAACACCGAGCTGTGTGACCAGACGGGATGGCCAAATGAGTTGAGCGTCCGTCTACCGCTTTAGTAGATCGATGCATTTGAACCCTGGACACTTGTCGCTTCCTATCTACAAGAGATATATCACCCATTATTTGGACAAATTCCATCCAATGTTTGGCGCAACTTAGTTTTACCCTCCCCATCATTATCTCAATACATATCTATATCCAGAATCAAAGCTAAGCCATTTTCCATTTCTCTCTACTCTTATTTCTATTATTGAAAACATGATTGCAATTATTTGTAAATATGTATTGGAGTTGAAAAATATCCCACCGTAAATTCTAAATTATTATCATTCTAATAAAATAAAATAAAAATCGCTAATTACATTAGCAAGATCAATTCGGTCAAAAGTGTAAGCTCAACCAATTTAGAAACTACACACAAATAAAAGATGCCATGATAGTGTCGTAGGGGTGATGGCAATTGGAAATATTGTACCTGCAGCAGGATTCGAACCCCCACTTATTATCATTCATGGGGGCGAGCATGCTAACCATTACACTACCAAGGCTCCCTGGTGCAATCACGTATCCATGCCTATGTGTCTCCTTTCCTGAGAGATGAGTGCAGACTAGTACAATAGTCAGAAGACCATTCCTTACTTCAGCGCTGAAAAAGTGTTTATTCTGATGAATAAATGTGTAGCAATTCTCAACCCCCCCCCCCTCCTCACCTTAAAAAGCTGTGTATTGTTTCAACAAGGTAATCCAGAGCATTCTGTATAGAGAACATTTCTTTCTTCCTCTTCACTTCCTTAAACTATGACATTATCAGCTGTGATGACCTCTAGAAGAGGAGAATGCAGAATGATGGGAAATATAGTGGCCAATCAGGAGCCAGCGATGGAACCAATATACGGTCTGGGTGGGTGGAAAGTGGTCTCATTTAATCACACACATTTGATAAATTGTGACTAATTTGGATTAGTCCATGTAGCATTGCATAGGGTTTGCAACGTGTGTGCTTTGGGTACAGAGATATAGGTGAACACTGGTTGGAGGGAGGTTCAATAATACATAGAGTATACAGCATGGAGGCAGTAAATGCATATCTGCAGGGCAGTGAAAACCTTAAAATTAATCATTAAAAAAATATATGTGCACCTCTAGCAGGTTCATAGACCAAATTATATTATATAGTGTGACGTGCTTAATCCGCCTCAAGTAAACCGCTACTGTCCACACAGGCAAGGTGGGCCGACTTAAGCTAGTTCGGTTCATATAAGCTACCTCGCGACGCGGTTTACATGCGGCAAACTAGTTGAGGCGGATCAGCCCTAATCTGCCTTAGGGTCGCGTCCACATGGTGAATGTGAGCCGAACTATAGGAGGCAAACTAGTTGAGGCAACTTAACGCGCTGGTGTGAACACGGCTTATAATAAACTAATCAGCATCATTATCACATACAATGTACTGCAACTAATAATATCTATGACGATCACACACATAGCTGTATCAATAGACATCAAGAAGCAAGGAATGTCATGAAGAAATAAGTGTTACTTGTTTCATTCAGCATTAGTTTGGTTGTGTGGAAGGGAATCTTGATAGGGAATTGCATGTTGGAATAGAGAGTTAACTTATTGGCTTCAAAATTTATGTGCAATGTGGATTGGTTGAGGGAAGAGCACTGAACACGTGATATAAATGTTCTATTATTTATTATACTATTATTAGTGTATTGATGCAGACCTACCACACACTCCCACCACCACACACTCCCACCTAATGTGTGGTGGTGGGAACTAAAGTAAAGCTACTAGAAAACAGAAGGATAATCCATCTAAAAACATTAGCATATGGATATAGCCAAGACATTAAGCATCTAACCCAACCACTAAGGGACACCAGAGCAAGCAAGGCACCACTACTGAGACAGACCACCAGCCGAATCAAAGGCCATGAAAGGAGCATGCTGGAAATGGCCGACAAGGCATGGAATGCGCAAACGGTGAAAGAAAGACAAATCCCTGACCTAAAAACATACAAAAAATATCTGTACAAAATAAAAACTGGGAACCCCAACTGAACTGCACCACAAGGGGGCAGGTCATATGTCACGCCCCACCAACTGGACAGCCCAGGGCGGGATAACCAGAAATATAAAAGCCAGATAACATATCCAACAACAATATTAATCAAATCAATTTCAAACAAACATAACTCAACCACCTATTACGTACAAGCCTATGGACATGTAAATAAAATAGGCTAGTATAGAATTAAGTAGAAAAAAGCAGAAAACTCTTCCCAAGAAAACCCCAAAACACTAACATAGAACCTTAAGAAAACAACTAACATAGTAATAAGAATATAACAAAAATACAATGCCAAGAGGGCCCAAAAAAACTAACATAGCCTACTAAACGTACCGACATACTATCTATCTGCTACTGAAATGCAGACAATCAAATAACTTATCAGCAGCTACTGCTTGGTAAGACAACACCAACACTACAGCATTGAAAACAAGCCTGGGTACCCAGGCTTACATGCTATGGCCAGAAAAAATACAGCCTCAATAAAAAAAAAGATAAAAAAAAGACTGCTCTGGAATTGGTTGGAATTCTGTTGCGAAGAGCATTATTACTTGCTCTGGTGGTCAGATAGTGTGGAGGTGGATGGTTGAAATGTGGGATGGTGCGAGTGTTGGGTGGTGGGGTTGGGTTGTGGGGTGGTAGGAGTGTGTGGTGGTCGAAGTGGAGGGTGGTGGGAGTGTGTGGTGGTGGGAGTGTGTGTGTTGGTGGAAGTGTGTGCTGGTGGGAGTGTGTGCTGGTGGGAGTGTGTGGTGGTGGGAGTGTGGGATAGTTGGCGCATGGGGTGGTGGGAGTGTGGGATGGTGGGAGTGTGTGGTGGTGGGAGTGTGTGGTGGTGGTGTGGGGTGGGTGTGTGGTGGTGGGGTGGGTGAGTGGGATGTGGGAGTGTGTGGTGGTGGAGTGTGTGTTGATGAAGTGTGTGCTGGTGGGAGTGTGTGCTGGTGGTGGGAGTGTGTGGTGGTGGGAGTGGATAGTTGGCGCGGGGGTGTGAGTGTGTGATGTGGCGCATGGTGGTGGTGTGTGTGATGGTGGGAGTGTGTGGTGGTGGGAGTGTGTGGAGGTTGTTGGTGTGGGAGGTGTGTTGGAGGTGGTGGGAGTTTTGTGGTGTGAGTGTGTGATGGTTGTGTGGTGGGAGTGTGTGATGGTGGGAGTGTGGTGAGTGTGTTGTGTGGGGCAATGGAGGTGGGGTGGTGGTGTGTGGTGGAGTGTGTGGTGGTGGGTGGGAATTGGTGGGGTGGGAGGAGTTGGGGTGGTGGGGTGTGGTTGGTGTGTGTGGATGTGTGGGTGTGTGGGGATGTGTGTGGTGGTGTGGGTGGAGTGTGTGGTGGGTGTGTGTGCGTGGTGGGAGTGTGTGGGGTGGTGGGGGGTGTGGATGGTGGTGTGTGGTGTGTGTGGTGTGTGGTGGGTTGTGTGGGTGGGTCGTGTGTGGTGGGAGTGTGTGTGGTGGGAGTGTGTGGTGGTGGGAAGTGTGTGTTGGTGGTGGGAGTGTGTGTGTGTGTGTGGTGGTGGATGTGGTGGTGGGTGTGTTGGTGTGGGTTGGTTGATGTGGTGGGAGTGTGAGGTGTGGGTGGGATGTGTGTGGTGGGAGTGTGTGGTGGTGAGTGTGTGGTGGTGGGAGTGTGTGTTGGTGTGTGTAGTGGTGGTGTGGTGGTGGGGAGTGTGTGTGGTGTGTGTGGTGTGTGTGGATGGTGGTGAGTGTGGAGTGGTGGGATGGGTGGGAGTGTGTGTGGTGGGATGGTGTGGGTGTGTGGTGTGGGTGGGGAGTGTGTTGTGGTGGGAGTGTGTGTGGGTGGAGAGGTGTGTGGTGGGATGTGGTGGTGGGATGGTGATGGTGGGTGTGTGGTGGGAGTGTGTGGTGGGAGTGTGTGAGTGTGTGGTGATGGTGGTGGTGGTGGGAGTGTGTGGGAGTGTGGGTGGTGGGAGTGTGTGGTGGTGGGAGTGTGAAGTGGTGGTGGGTGGTGGGGGGGAGTGTGTGTGGTGGGGAGTGTGTGGTGGTGGTGTGGAAGTGTGTGGTGGTGTGGAGTGTGTGGAGAGTGTGTGTGGTGGGATGTGTGTGTGGTGGAGTGTGTGGTGGGAGTGTGTGATGGTGGGAGTGTGTGGTGGTGGGAGTGTGTGGTGGTGGGAGTGTGTGATGGTGGGAGTGTGTGATGGTGGGAGTGTGTGATGGTGGGAGTGTGTGGTGGTGGGAGTGTGTGGTGGTGGGAGTGTTGTCTTATCAAGCAGCTCATTGAATCGGGATTTTATTCAATATACAATAGTTAATGAGTCAGTTACAGTTCACAGGTCGATAGCAATCAGATCATCTTGGTCTATGATGAGTTAATGTCAGATGTTGGCAGGTCATGCTGAAATGTCAGAGGTTGGTAGGTCATGCCGAAATCGACTCAGGCCCTCAACCCTATCACGGTGGTGTGTCCGTCGTTTGTAGGGATGGGTGGGCGGCTGAGTTGAGATGGTGAGCTGGTCGTCTGGTTGCCGGAGTGGAAGTGATTTCTGGTGGGTCTCGGAAGCCGAGGGAGGGTGGCCGTGACATCAGAGGTCTCGCGGGGAGTCTCCAGCGCACGAGAAATCTGGTAGGGGTTATTGGTGGGGATTCGAACCCAGGTGGCGCCACCAGGGAGACTCCTTGTTCGTGCACAAATTACCCATGTTGGCGAACCAACATGAACAATGCTGAGTGGGCGCCATACAAGGTAGTGGACAAGAACCAACTTTGTTAGTCTGTCACTTGTCCATGGAGCAATCCCCTCAAAAAAGCCACAGAGAAGCCGAGTGTACTCCACTCATTCAGCTCAGGTGCTAGGGGTGGCATTGCCGATTTGTTGAAACAATGTATTTTGCATAATAATGGAATTAAGTTAATGTAATATTGGTTGTTTGGCTGGAAGATCAGCCCTTAGAGAAGACATACAGCCCATTAGCGGGATGCCCAATGGAAGGTAACCATGCCAAAAGTAGCCAGATAACACACCACACAGCTATGTACAAGCCTATGATATGTAAATAGGAGTAGGCTAGTCTAGTAATAAGAGTAGAAAAAATAAATACATATATACCAAGAAAATCCAAAAAAACTAACATAGGCTACTAACCATACCAACCAATTATCTATCTGCTACTGAAATGCAGGCAATCAAATACCTTATCAGCAGCCACTGTATGGAAAGAAAACACCACACTACAACTGGCCAGCATTGAAAACAAGCCTGGGTACCCGGGCTTATATGCTATGACAGTATAAATACAGCCTCAATAAATTTTTTTTTTTAATTACACCGATCACATATTTTCTTTGCCGTTATGCCAGGAGTTCTCATGACCTTAATACCCCCAGTTCCTTTTTCTATAACTTGTGAAATAAATATCTGCAATATTTATACACAAAAGTAAATGAAAGTGGACAAATCTGAGAAAAAACCCATATTAAATATTTGCAATATTTGTACACACACAAAAATGAAAGTGCATAAATCTGAGAAAGAATCCATATTAACAATATTTATGGAGTCAAATTCCAGCAACAGTGATTTGTTTCTTTTGCTTGTGTGTTCTTGTTTTATGTCCTAGCAACATCTAGGGTCAGATCAGGATGGCTAATTACTTGTGACAGTGCACATATATGGTGACTTTATACTGCTTCCCCACTGAGAGACCAGACCATTGTCACCATGACCCGATATCCCACACAGTCAATTATCCTGACACTGTGCTAACCAGTCCTTGTCCTCTCCTATTAATGCCGAGAGCCAGGCTAGTTAGTGACAAATGTCAATTTGATATGTCATTCGTTTGACTCAATGACTTTCGAACACCTGACCTTCCGCATAGGAAACCTATGCTCTACCGATTCAGCCACCATAGCCGGTGTAATCACTACTGGAGGCAGCACTATGCAACCTGTCCAGTAGACTAACTCCCCCCAAATAAGGGCATCGCATGAGGGCCCAAGTCTTAATTGGCAAGCAACCAATTTGTATCAGCTCCGAGAGTCTGGCATTTAAGCAGCGCTCATAAAAGCTAGTAAGTTAAAGATGCACAGTCGATGGTTTCCAGTTTCTGCCATTTTCTGAGATAAATAAATACATTAAATTAATTGTTGTAATCTATGTCACTTTAGTTTGAAGTGACTTTTATTTTAAATAGCTAACCTTTGAGATATTTGAAGTACAAACATCAAATTCGTTTTGGCAAGCAAGCATGCCACAACTCTGACATGATAGGTTTCAGTGGTAACATGTTCTATTACATTGACTCAGTCTGCCATTCTATGTGGTAACAAATGCTTAAAGCTGCATAGTCCGATGAAAATATCAAATTTTCAAAAGAAAAACAATTATCTAAATTTGATTCTACATATCTAACTTAGATACTGGTGCACTTTTTAAACATTTGTCACCACACAAAAAGGAATACTGAGGCAATTGAATAGAACCTGTTACTGCACAAGCCTATGGGGTCAGAGTTTTGACAAGCTTGCCAACATTAATTTTGCATGGTTCCACTTCAAATATCTCAAAAGTTAGCCACTTAAAATAAAAGTTACTTCAAACTAAAGTAAGGTACATAATAATGTTCAACCTAATGTATTTATCTCAGAAAATTTCAGAAACTCAAAACCATCGGACTATGCAACTTTAATAATTGTATCAGTATCTAAGTTAGATATGTAGAATCAGATCTACATAATAGTTTTGGTTTTGGAAATTTGATGTTTTCATCGGACTATGGAGCTTTAAGTAAACCCACTTTTAATTAAAGCTGCACCGTACCATTAAAATATACAATTAAATAAACAAAACACTAGTCTAAATGTGCTCCTATATATGGAACTAAGGTTCTAGGACCCTCTTTAATTATTTGTTGTTGCATTGTTGATTATTAGTTCAATTTACTAGGTTCATTCTGCTGAATAGGTTCCCTTGTTATTGGCGAAGCATTGTCTTCCAGCCAATTTTCAATTCAGGATTATTCACACAAAGATGGCAAATAGCCAATTTGCATCAAATAAGTAGCACAATTAATTTCTGATATTTAATACATATTGTTTCCCTGTAATGGCTTCTCTTGCTCACAACGTGATATATATATTGCAATATGTGTATGATGTTATGTCTATCACTGGATGTGGTGGTCAAATCATTAAGAGCGCAGGCTTTCTGTATGGAAATCATCATCATCATGCTGTCGGTCGTGATGCGACAAAGACTGCTTTCATTACTTGACTGCCATAACCAGAACACAGTTGAGAATAGAACATTTCATGAAAGCTGCCTGCAAAAGTGTTGAAGTGCTGCTGGCTTTTGCAAGTTACAAGTGGCACTCTCTCGTGGAGCAAATAGAGGTTTCACACCGGTAAGAACATGTCAAGACAGGCGCAAAACTATTTGTCCCTGCAGTGGCTGGTCGGGAGATGTTGGGAGTTCCATACATCAACCGCCCTTAATGCTGCCACAGTGACATGGTTTTCTGCTTAGGGTTTGCTCCCTTAGCCTTCAGTTCTGTCAAGAACCTGTACCACAAGGCAGTGGTTTACAACTCTGCAAGGCAGGGGCATCAAACTCCCTGTATTGAAATATGGGAGTCTAATCCACTTAATTACAACATTTATATTTGTTGGGATCTAGCCTGGCAGTTGGCATTACTAGGATAGGGCAATAACTGGCTTGCTCAATATCATGATAATGTGACTGAGTGGGAAATTGGGTTATGGTGCCGATGACCTGATCTCTCAGTGGGGCAGCACTTTAAGTCGCCACGAGTGTGCACTGTCACAAGTTGGTACCCATCACGATATGACCTTATATGTTGCCTGGGCATAAAACTCCAATCAACAAATTGGTATGTCTATCTCTCCAATCAAGCCTGCACAAATATTACCAAGAATTTATAAAGTGGGGCAGTTACTGGCCTTTAAATGCTAGTGGTAAAATACTTAAGCTTATATTTTAATTGGAAAGCCTTGAGCTTATAATGTAATTGGAAAGATTTGAGTTAATATTTTAATTGGAAAGACCAGCTGATATTTTAATTGGAAAGCCATGAGCTTATATTTTAATTGGAAAGACTTGAGCTTATATTTTAATTGGAAAACCTTGAGCTTATAATGTAATTGGAAAGATTTGAGTTAATATTTTAATTGGAAAGACCAGCTGATATTTTAATTGGAAAGCCATGAGCTTATATTTTAATTGGAAAGACTTGAGCTTATATTTTAATTTGACAAACTTGAGATTATATTTAATTGGAAAGAGCAAAGTGGCCGGAGCCCCCAGTTCCGACCCTGTTACTGCGACTTCAGCTTGGGATGTTTTAAGGTGAAGGCGTGGCTATTAGGAGAACCCATCTCTATTGATCCTACACTGTATACTGGTCCAGGAAAGATACATAAACCATAGTGCACCACTGAACATTGATCCCCCTCCTCCAGGAAGCAAGTCAGGTAATGGTCCCTGTTTCACTAGTCCTACCTGTCCATAGTCGTTGGTTATTGGAGTTCTACGTCCTGGCAACATCTAAGGTCATATCATGACGGGTACCGACTTATGACAGTGCATGCTCATGGTGACCTGATAGTGCTGCCCCCTGGGAAATCAAGCCGCCGGCACCATAACCTGATATCCCATGCCCAGTCATATTATCCTGACACTGAGCTAACCAGTCATTGCCCTATCCTATTAATGCCGAGCACCAGGCTAGGAAGCAATAAGTTGCAATTTTATAAGTTATTGGCTTGAGTCGACTGGGAACCGAACTCCCGATCTCCCGCACGCCAAACCCGCGTTCTACCTATTCAGCCACCGCACCAGGTACCAATAGTGCCATTAGACAAAATATTAAAAAAGAATTTACTCATTATTCTAAAAAATATGCGACTTGTGGAAAATGGTTGACGCTAAAACTTTGTGTTAATGGTGTTCAATACTACTATTTTATGTCACACTAAATCGGTTATATGGCCCTCTTGGTAATCAAATATGGCTGTGGGTAATATCAAAATGGTATCTGAATTCCAGATTAAATAATAAGGTGACAGGTCAGTGCTCGGCGAACTTATTTATTACTAGAGGTCATCAATGGAGGTAACAATTGATTGATGGTTAGATAGGCTTTCTTGTTTAGCATATGTGTCATCTGCTAACTAATCAAATCACTATTTTCCCTTGCAAAATTCCCAGCAGAAATTTGGAAAAGTCAAATATTAAATTAATATAGATATGCGCAAAAAAAACACCCATCAATTATAGGTAAATTGACTAACACAAAGTAAGGTAAAAGCCTGATTTTGGCTGTTTGCAATCTACAAACAGTTCAAACCCATACATACGAAACAAGGTCAAAACAATTATTACCTAAACAATATTCAAATGAGTTTAATCAAATTAGACTAGCACACAGAGGTGAAAACAAGTGTTACTCCACTTCTCCTTTATCGGCAGGGAAATTTTAAACCTCACAAAAGAAATCATCAAATTAAGCAATATGGTGTAAGCTTGGGTAGAATTAGCATCACAAATCATTTATTCATTTATTCGAGTGTATCATGAAGTGCGGGGATACACATAACAATTCCTGTATTGTGTTCCTACAAAGTACTAAGCTAAACTAGTCACATTATCATTATACACTGATATGCATGCATCTTTCCGTGATAAGATTCTCGATTCAATAAGGAATGACTCAATGAGGAAGTACATGTACAAAAAGAAAGTGTATTCACAAAATGGGTGGACAGATGAGTCTCGGGACGGCTTAAGAAGTAATACAGGTCATCGTCTAAAAGTACAAGTAGAAGGGTGGGTGGGCGGAAGAAACTGGAAGTGTGGTCACTGTGCTTGGAAGTGCCAAGTGCCAGCAGCGGGCCTTTTTATAAGAGGGGTGTAAGGGATGTGAAAGTAACATATATTAACCACAGGTCTAGACGTCTATTACGCATATATCACATCCCCCCCTCAAAGTATTTCTGAAACATGAAATGTTACAAAATAACAATGAAGAAACACAAAATATACAATATCAAAATATATGCGCACTTAACTTGCAAATGTCCGAGTGCATAATTCACTTAAGTCCTCAAAATCCGGCCGTAATGCCTGATATCTCATATTGTCCATATGTATCAACCGTAAAACACAAAAGCTGAAATAAACTTAACTGTACATGCACATGTTAATCCTGCAACAGTCGGAAGCACACTGACCTACTATAGATCTAACCTGCTCGCCGGCCTTATCAGCCGACCTGACCTACTTAGATTAACCGTACTGTTTACATTCGGCGTTGACGCTGACCCAGATTGCGTCGCTGACGCTGACCCAGATTGTGTCTGCACGACCAATTCGGGCTGCCCCTCCACTGGCGCTCCAATGATTTGTACTCGGTTACGATATAACATGTTGCCTGACTCATTTAAAATCTGATATTCTCTCCCGGACACCCCAGTCCGTCCCAAAATAACACCTTTTTTCCATTCCCCAGCATTATTTTTGTACTTTATCTTATCTCCAACTTTCATGGCCGGAAGTGCGGTAAGGCGCACTTCCGGTCATGGAACGCTTTCTGACTGCCCTGCCGCTGAGCTGTCTGCCTTTTCTTAGGATCCTGCATTTCAGGCACCAAAATACCCTTTGCCATAGGTAATCTGCCTCTCAACCTTCTGCTCATGAGCAACTGCACCGGAGATACGTTCAGGACAGGCAACGGAGTATTGCGATAATTCAGCAATGCTAACTGAAAATCAGCTCCAGTTTTCTCACACTTCTTTAACATGTCCTTAACTGTTTGCACGAACCGTTCAACCTGACCGTTGCTACATGGATACTGTGGACTGGAATACACGGCCTTGAACCCGTAATGCAGTGCAAACTCCCTGTACTCATGGCTCTTGAACTGTGGACCGTTATCCGACACTACCTGACTAGGAATACCGTGCCTTGCAAAGTTGTCTTTTAACGCTTCAATAACAGTGACAGACGACGTATCGCCCAAAAGAGTTACCTCTGGAAACTTGGTGTAATAATCTACAGTTATCAGGTAATTCTTATGATTTAACTCAAATAAATCAGCCCCCACTTTGTCGTATGGCTGACAGGCGATCGGGTGATTTATCAATGGCTCGTTATGCACATTTTTTCCGTTGTTTTGACAAGTGTCACACCGACTGACTTTTTCCTCGATTTGCTTGTTAATATTTGGCCAAAACATACAGTCCCGCGCCAACTGCTTGGACTTAGTCACCCCCAAATGCGTCTCATGCAACGCCTCTATCATTTCACCACGAAGAGCTGGAGGAACCACCACCCGATTGCCGTTCATTACAAGATTATTTTCAACTGTTAACTCATGCTTGTACAGAATGTACTGTCTCAGACACGGTGGTGTCTGTATACATGTAGTGTCCCACCCATCTTCAATGTGCACGTCCACTGCAGCAACGCAGAACGTGTCATCGAACAGGCTATCATGACCTACTTTGGCGGTATGCGCCCTGGACAACGTGTCTGCAAAAAACATCAAAGAGCCCTTCACATGACATAACTGAATATTGTAATTCTGCAATCGCATTCGCATTCTTTGCATTTTAGCCGACAGCTTGTATATTGGTTTTTGCATTATGGCCACCAACGGCTTGTGGTCCATCTGAATTTGAACTTCCTTGCCAAATATGTACTCATGAAACCATTGGCATCCGAAACATATAGCAAGCATTTCTTTTTCGATAGTGGCATATCCACACTGCGCTGCATTAAGTGCACGAGATGCGAGTGCGATTGGTTTACCATCTTGCATCAACACGACTCCCAAACCTGACTGACAAGGATCTACCTGAATTACAATAGGCTTCTTAACATTGTAATATGTCAATACAGGAGCAGTTCTTAACTTCTCTTTCAATTTCTCGAAAGCACCTTGCTGCTCGGCTTGCCAGTGCCACGCCACGTCCTTGGCTAGGAGCGTGCGTAGTGGTTTAGCTATCTCGGACATGTTGGGTATGAACTTGTGCACATATCCAACCATGCCCAGGAACCTTTGGACGCTTTGTTTGTCACGCGGCTCTAGCATGTCTACTATTGCTTGTATTCTGTCTGGATCAGGCTTTACACCCTGCTGGGTAAGTTGATGACCTACATACTTTACTGTAGTTTTACATAGCAACGATTTAGCATAATTTAATTTAAGATTAACCGACCTAGCTCGGTCCAAAACAGCTCGGAGCCGCTCAATATGTTCCTGAACCGTTGACCCATATACCAAAATATCGTCCGTGACTATCCCGATACCGGGTATGTCGCCCATGACACGGTGCATCTCCTGAATAAAAATGTTGACCGCTGTTTTGATGCCAAAAGGCAAGCGTGTGTACCTGTATCGGCCCCACGGAGTATTGAACGTGCACAAACGTGAACTTTCCTCATCCAATTCTATCTGCCAATGCCCTGTCTTCGCATCCAAAACTGAAAAAATACTTAGCATCAGCTGTTTTGGAAATAATCTCATCAATAGTTTTGGTTGGGAACGGCCCTCTTTTTATCGCTTTGTTTAATTTAGTCGGATCCAGACAGATTCTAATTTTATTTGGTTTTTTAACGATCGTAATAGAATTAACCCACTCGGTAGGTTCATCCTGTTCCACTATAACACCTAACTCTACCATACGATCAAGCTCACTGCGTACCTTACTTTGAATTGCAAACGGAATCCGTCTAGGCGGATCTATGACAGGTTGGATAGACTTATCGACATGAATGATAGCCTTTGCTTTGATCAACCCCAAACCCTGAAATACGTCTTTGTACTCGCTTACCAGCTTCTCTGCCCCTGCACTGGAACTGTTCGTCGGTATGGCAATGTTCGTTGGTTTGACAATGTTCGTCGGTTCGGCACTGTTCATCGGTATGGCCCTGTGCACCTAATCCACGCGTGCCAGCAGGTTCAACGTCACGCAAGCCTGCTTGCCCAGGATGGGCTGGCAATCCGGCACCACCTGGAACCGAAGCACACTGTCGTTGACATCAAGCAGTGCCTCTCCATCCGGCGTGATCCGGTGACCGGAGAACGTCACCAACGAACATCTGGTGTTCGCCAGCCTCCCCGGAGCGATCCTGTCGAAGACGAACCTCGGAAGCATGTTTGCCTCCGACCTAGTGTCGAGCTTGAACTTGACAGGACAACCGTTCACCCGAACGATTGCATGCCACAGCTCAGCATCCCGTCCAGCACCGCGATCGACGGCGCCCACAAACAGATCCATTGCCAGTACATTGACTTCCGCCGGATCCGGGTCTCGCTCAGCATTGTGAGGGTCGGGCGCTTCGACGTGAAGCTCGTTGACTCTCCCAAGCCTGCTCCTACAGACCTTCCCGAAGTGCCCGATCTTCTTGCAGGCAATGCACACCTTCCCTTTCGCTGGGCAGACTCCCCAGCGGTGCTCATAACCACAGTTCTGGCAGCGGATCTTGAAATCTCCTGCACCGGCGCCGCCGGCAATCCAAGATGGCGATTTCCAAGATGGCGTCGCCGCTGACCGGACCGCCGGTGCACCGGTACGCACATTAGCATAATTCCGAATGAAATCTATGTCTTTACTTTCCACGTCTGATTTGGTGTCCTCCAACAGATCTGAACTGAACTCACTCATCTCACACATACTTATGCACTTTGTCAACGTTAACTCAGTAGTTTGAAGCAATTTGTTCCGCAAATTCACATTTCTTATGCCAGCCACAATTCGATCGCGCAACAGCGACTCCTCCACCGCTCCGTATTCACAGTCTTTGACTTTGTCCCTTAATGCTGTGATGTACGTCGCCATATTTTCTGACGCTTGATTATGTGAATTAAACTTGTATCGTGTGATAATTTTACTGCTTTTACCAACACAATAAACTCGAAATGCTTCAGTTAACAGTTTGATCTTGTCTTGATCGGCGAAAGCAAAAGTCATATTGGCAAATACCTTTTGCGCTTCCTCGCCAGCAATGTGAAGGAAGATGCAGCATTGCACTCGTTCTCCTTTCAATATGACACCTGCCGCAGTGGCGTATATATGATATGCTCTGATCCATGTTTTCCAGTTCGATCGTGCGTTATTGCTGAGGACAAGCTGACCAGGCGGCCGCAATCCCAGCAAAGTATTTGCGGGCGGCATCCTTCCTCATCTGACACCATGTTAAAGTACAACGTCTGAACACTTTGACTTCTGGTTACTGAATGGTTTATTCACGGCGTAGGGCACCCTTGACCCGCCGGCTAAACTTTCCATGATGTCATCTCATTTGCATATCTCTTTGTCCCCAACTCTGCATATCGTTAACATATATTAACCACAGGCCTAGACGTCTATTACGCATATATCACAAGGGATGGAGGGTGTGAAAGCACCAGCTTTCCATGAGCGGTTCAGGCATGGTAGGGGAGAGTCATTCCCTTTGAATCAAACACTAACGGGTTATTTTGATAAATGGTATTGATATAATCTGTTGTATTACATTCCACATAATTCCAAACAATACTCTGGTTTTGGGTGAGTAGGTCCATCATACTCTCTGCGTAATCATTAAGAGTGCAGGCGTTCCAGGCAGAAGTTTTGGAGGTTTCGAAAAACCCACCTGAGTCAAAGCAATAACTTATATAATAGCCCTGTCACATTACGACGTTTCTCTCCAATGCGCGTTGACGTGTGTCACTTGTTGACAAAATTTCGGGAGACGTCTGGAAGCATTACGCGTGTGTTAGGCACGCGTCGGTAGACATTGGTACACGTTGATGGACGGCGATGGTTGGCGAGGGACGCCGGCGCGCATCGTGGCGCGTGAAAAGTTTTGTGCATGCACAAAACTTTTGATGACCGACAACGCGCATCAACGTGTGGGCCGGACGTTATGGGGATGTTAGGAGGACGTCTAGACTCATTAGAAGCACGTTGGATGAACGTTGTTCGGACATTGCTTAACGTCAATTGATGTTGATATTTTTTCGAACGACTGTGAGCATTCCCTCAGCGCGTCGGTAACGTTAGATCGACGTTTGCATAACGTGTAGCAGACGCGCTCTTGGTGTTTCTCCAGCATTTCTCAACGCATTGGACGTGTTGGCCGGGCATCTGGTGCTCGCTATGGTGGCAGGCATTCTGCTAACATTTTGTGAACGTTTAGCGTTACGCCAACATCCGGCGCGCTCAGATCACGCCGAGAGGACGCTGATAGCAGGCTGATAACACCCTGGCACAATGCCGAGACGTGCCAATAGACACGGGATGGAAGTAGGTCATGGGGTCTCGTACGTCGTGTAACACATCCGCCGGTCGCTAGCCGACCGCTGGAATAACGCTAAGCGAGCGCTATGCACACGCCGCGCGCGCCGGAAGCTCGTTGGCACACGTTGCGAGAACCTTTTTTTCTTTGTTTCGCCACACGTCGACACACGTTGGCCATGCGCTAAAAACATGCTGCGCTAACATAAAACTTTTTCCCAAACCGCCGAAAAGTTGGACGTGTCTCGACGCGTACAATATATTTTGTGCGTTGGTGGCATGCCGGTGAGAAGCGTCATAATTATCTATATAAACGACCTTGAAAAATGGTTGCAAACTGAATGCCTCCAACTATATGCAGATGACACAGTCATATACGCAAGTGGCACCCCAGAAGAGGAGGTAATAACTAAACTAAATAAACTCCTACTAAAACTAGATGAGTGGTGTGAGTCCAACAAAATAACCATCAACACAAGCAAATCAAAAACAGTACTCTTCTCACATAAACAAATGCCAGAAAGAAAACTACACTGTAAGTTAGGAAACCAAACACTAGAAAATGTAGACCATTACAAATACCTAGGCCTTGAGTTGGACAGCCAACTAAACTACAACCTATGTATAAATAAAATTATACAAAAAGTAAACCACAAACTGTGGCTATTTGCAAAGCTAAGAGACTACATGACACAAGAAATGTCAATAAAAATCTTCAAGGGCATGGTGCTCCCCTATTTTGACTATGGAGATGTAAACTACATGGGTGCGAGAAAAGAACTACTAAAAAAACTGCAAACACTGCAGAACAGAGCCCTAAAAATCTGTCTAAGAGTAGACAAGCTGCACCCAACCTATGACATACACAAAAGAACCAAAGTGAAACTACTAGAAAATAGGAGAATAATTCATTTGAAAACATTAGCATATAGCTATAGTCAAAACATTAAACTTCTAACAAAACCACAAAGGGCTACTAGAGCAAATAATGCGCCACTACTAAAGCAGACCAGAAGCCAAATAAAAGCTCATGAGAGAAGCACACTGGAAATGGCTGCCAAGGTGTGGAATGCCCAAACGGTAAAGGAACGACAAATTCCTGACCTAAAAACTTACAAAAAATATCTGTGCAAAATAAGGCTAGGAAACCCCCACTAAGCTGCACTGCAAAGGGGCATGTGATATGTCATGGCCCACCAGCGGGACGCCCAATGGAAGGTAACCATGCCAAAAGTAGCCAGATAACACACCACACAGCTACGTACAAGCCTATGATATGTAAATAGGAGTAGGCTAGTCTAGTAATAAGAGTAGAACAAAATAAAATACATATATGCCAAGAAAATCCAAACAAAACTAACATAGGCTACTAACCATACCAACCAATTATCTATCTGCTACTGAAATGCAGGCACTCAAATACCTTATCAGCAGCTACTGTGTGGTAAGATAACACCAACACTACAACTAGCCAGCATTGAAAACAAGCCTGGGTACCTGGGCTTATATTCTATGGACAGTATAAATACAGCTTCAATAAAAAAAAAAAAAAGAGAACAAAAAGATGGTGTTTGGTGGTGAGCGGGGTGGGTGGGGGTGGGTGGGTTTGTTGCTTTGTTGGTCGTTGAAATCTTACGTCATGGCAATATCTAAGGTCATATTAGGACAGGTACTGGCTTGTGACAGTGCACTCAGGGTGACTTTATAGTGCTGCACCACTGGGAAACCAGGCTACCAACACTATGACCTGATATCACACTCAGTCACATTATCCTGACACTGAGCTAACCAGTCCTTGCCCTATCCTATTCATGCTGAGTGTCAGGCTAGGTAGTGACAAGTATCAATTTTATAAGTCATTGGTTTGACTCAACCGGGAATCGAACTATTAAAACCAACCTGCACTAATCGGATATAACACAGGGCAGCCAGAATAGGCAATGAAAGAATAAAAAGGAAATACTCACCAGATCACAATGCTATAAAATAAATAAACAAATGCCAGGTAATAGATAGAAACGTAGATTACTAGAATGTTATAAAATAACAAAACACGCCAGCAACTAATGTTATATAAGCCACGTATTACAATGATATATAACAAAAGAAAGGAAACGCTATGTAATAGAAGAAAAGATAGAATGATACAATGCCATACAGCAAGAACAAAAACCAAACACCATCCAATGGAAAATAAGCTGGTGTAATACAATGCTCTGCAACAGCAAATGAAAAGAAACGCCATATCATAGAATATAAGATATTGTATCATAATGCTGTGCAACAAAGAGCAGATTATAGAATAAAAAGCAGTCTAATCTAATCGTATACTAAAGGAAACAAGATATACAGCAAAGGGAACAATTGTAGTGATCTGCACTCACCCGCCGAGGTTAACATTTGTTCGAATCCAGCTGTAGG